>JPFM01000035.1:465349-528379 GCA_000733375.1 Paramecium sexaurelia
AAAATATTAATTGTGCATCATTTGGTTTATAAGGATGGTTAAAAATAAAAGAAATTCATTAGTTAGATGATAAATTTAATTATAAATTTATGAAAATGAATAAGTTTAGTTAGAATAAAAAATTAAATGATGATAATTTGTCTGCATTTTAATTAGTTTATAAGATATTAAATAAAGAATTGAAATTATTAATAATGACATATAGTTATAAATTTCCAAGTGTAAATATTGATAATATAAATAATCCTTATTTAATTGTAAAAGAAATAGATATTTTAAATAATATTGAGTTATGGCATAATTTATAAGTTAATCTATTAAATAATATATTGTAAATAAAATTGAGATTTTATGAAGGAGATAATGTATATTTATATTAAGAATCAATTAATGTTCATCATTTTAATGAAGTTTAATTTTAAATTAATTATGGAAATATAAATTAAGAACCTGAGAATTATTTAAATATTTAAATCCAAAATTTCAATTTTTATAATTGCAATACTGAATTAATTGATAATAGTTGTCATCCAAGTTGTGATAAATGTGATGGCCCTACTAATTCTGATTGTTTATCATGCTCTCCAAATTCGAATAGAATATATATACCATCATAAAAAGCATGTATTTGTCAATATAATGCTATTGATTAAGATTTTTGTTATTAGATGCATGATTTTAATCTTTAATTATTTCAATCTTAATAACAACAATCTTATACATGTGAATATGGATATTTTTTATCAAATTCATATACTTGCATTTAATGGTAAAATATATCTTATTAATTCATAGTCCTTCTATTATTAAACCTAATCTTATTACTTGTTTAGAATGTATATTGAATCCTTTAAATTGGAAAGATAATCCATATTGTTAATAATAATTATACATTATAGCTGATAATACATATAATATATTACTTGATTAATAAAAATCATATTTCATATTAACTCTACAAGAACTATATTTATGTTAAGATTGCGATATCAGTAATCTTAATGATGATCTATTAATATATAAAGATTTCTAGAATGTCATTTAAATTAAAAAGTAACTTTGCTATAAAAATTACTAAAATAAATAAATTGATTAAAAAGATTAATTTTGTTATAATTGTTAAATAAGCTTATGTAAAACTTGTGTGATTTTGTTGGAGGGAATTAAATGTCTTGCATGCGATTACGGAGCATCACTAAAAGATGGCAAATGTAATCCTTTAAAAGTTGGTTAAGATGATTTTTATTTAAATAATTGCGTCTCCCCTTATTATAGAACCTCGAATAAATAATGTAAAGTTTGCCCAATTAAATATTGTAAATTTTGTTTTGAATATGAAAGTAATGATTTAACAAAATCTACTTTGTATAAAGATTATGAAGAATTTGAATAAGATGACCATCATAAAGTTGGATGTGCTTTGTGTGAAGACAATTTTATTTTTGATTTCTAAAAAGGATTATGTTTACATTAAAAATCAAAAATTTAATACTGTCAAAGATCTTTTATAAATTTAGAGGGTGTAGAAATTTGCACTTTATCTTAAATAGATGATTTTAATATAGCACCTGAATTTTTTGATTGCTAAAAATACATCACAAATTGTTTGTAATGTGTTTTATCTCCTTAATAGATTATAAAATGTGTTGTTTGTAAGGATGGCTTTAAAAATTCAGTTATATCAGGTCATTGTAATCCTAGCTCAATACCTTATTGTAAAATATGCACTGAAGGAATTTCAAATCCTTTTGATGCTTGGATTCAGTTAATTCAAAGTTTTATGATGTAATTTTTTCCTAATCAATACTACTATTATGTTGAAGAAACTTTAATTAGATAAATAGAAATAACAATTGAGTGTTTAGATGGATTTAAGTTAACATCAAATTAATGTTTCAAGACTTGTGAGTCTGATTGTTTGTAATGCGATGCATCCAAAGATGAATTCATAAGTGTTTAATGCACAAAGTGTCCTTTAAATTATTATAGGCTCCCTAATAGATCAAATGATAAAGGAATTTGCTTAGTGTGTCCTTAATTATGCTAAAATTGTTAGATAAGACCTAAGGAAGAAATTTTAGTAAGCATATTTTAAGATTGTAGCTCATTAATCCTGAATTTATTATTAATGAAAGAAATGTCATCTTTACTTACAAATGTTTAACACCAGCTCCAGATCTGAATATCAAATTACACCCACAGCTGTAGATAGCCTAATACTGTTTCAACAATAATTGTTAAAATTATTTTTAGTATGAAGTATAAATTCTCATTAAATTTAAGTATTTTATCGATTGTTTGAATATACTTTAAGGTTTAAGATATGGAAGTCTCCAATATTATGAATCATTTATTAATAAGACTTATCTAAATAATATGGGCTTAGAAGTTATATTAATAAATTTTAATATTTCTCCATCAAGCTTTTTAAATCAATGCATATATGTTAGCCCAATAAAAATAGACACCAGTTTAAAATAGGAAGTTTTTGCTTTGTAAAAAGTAAAAATGAAAATGACCGGTTAGGATAAAATAAATACAAAATTTTATGAAGATCTTATTGTTTAGAATTTTGATGTAGTTGAAATTTAGTAAATGTAATTTTATGTAAAATTACCATTTTCAATCAAATTAAATAACAAATTAGTTACTTTAATTATCAACGAAACTATATTTTAAGGTGGTGAAGAATCTTTTTAATCTTAATTTCAAATAAAAGGATAAATTTTTGAAGATTTTACTTTATAAAATGTTAAATTTTAAGATTTATAAATAAGCGAGTCAACCATTATAAATATAAACTATTAAAATTTTGGTGGAATCATCATTATTTAAAATTTATAGATCATAAACTGCACTTTTGCAAATTCTTCTTTTATCTAATTTACTAAAAGTCCTGCAAATTTCATAATAAATAATTTATAAATTATTGATTGCTATTTTTCAAATTCTTCACTTTTATAATTCTTTGATGATGATTCAAAAAATTTTAAGGTTTCAATTTAAAATTGTTCAATATTAGATAGCACTTTTTATTAATCAATAGTAATAAATAATCCATATGATTCTGAAATTGTTATTTAAGGTTTGAATTTATATAAAAACAGTTTTCTATAATCAACTATTATAGCCTGCAATTTTGAGATTATTTTCAATCGATTAATGCTTAGCTTTAATTATTTTGCAGACTCTTTTTTTTTAATTTCTTCATAAGTAAACCAAATGGATAATGTCAACATCAATTTTGACGATGTGAATATAGATAATAATTAAATAAGTAATTCTTCAATAATTAAGATATCTTCAAATTTAATATATAATTCCTATAAAATATTATTATCAAATCTAATAATTGTGAACAATTCAAACAAAAACCTCAATGAGGAGAAAAATTACTTATTTAATATTCAAGCTTAAACTTTTGGAGTTACTTCATTAATTATAAGGGATTGCCCTAATCAAAATATTTTTTATTTATTTCAAACTTAGGATATAATCTTACAAAATATTTTATTTACTAATAATAAATTACAATCAAAAGTACCATTGAGTTTGTCATGTTTAGACTAAATAAAATAGAATTAGCAACTCTTGGAAGTACAAGGATTTTAAAATTTAAAATTATTCAACATATCTGTTCGAAATCATTTCAATATTGATAAGAGCTTTATTTAAATATTTTCAAAAATCATACATCAATCAGATCTTTTAGAAAGCATTTCAATACAAAATTTAACTTTCTAATCTAATATTCTATTAAAAAAAAAAATTGGTAATCTTTTATCTTTGATAGTTCTTTATTCTGAATAAGCGCAGATAATTTTAATATCTAATATGAATTTTATTGAAAATATGTTTAATCAATATTCTGATGACCTTTCCTCATCATCTTCAAGTTTGTTTTACATAAACACTATACTAAGTGAAGTAATACTTTAAGATTGCTTATGTTATAATAATATGCTAACGAATTCTTTTAATTCATTTTCTTCTATTTACTCTAATAATACTCTTATACAAAATTTCACAATAAAAAATCTGAATATTATTAATGAAAATATTTTGAAACAATATTACCAAATTAAGTTGCCTTAATCATTTACATAAGATGAAATATTGCTTATAATAAAATCTTATTTGATAATTTAAAACAAAGGAGGTGCTATATAAATTACAGCTTCAAATTTTACAATCAGAGACAGCTCTTTCGAAAATATTCTAGCATCTAGCAGTGCTGTGTTTGATATTAAAACAAAATTTTTAGGTATGGTTAAAATAATTGGAGTAACTCTAAGGAACATTCAAGTAGATTTTACTCAAAATTAAGCCATTTATGGTAGCATAACTATATACTCATAGAATAGTTAATTACAATTAGAATTAACTAATGTTAATTTTATTAATGTATATAATAAATTTGGTCCATCTAGTTTAACAATATTTCCTTCCTTAAAATAAAATAAACTTTTATTGAAAAATATTTACCTTGAGAACAGCCTCTCTCTAATGAATTCATTTACAAAAATTGAGGTTTAATAACATGAGACTAATTTGAATAATGTTATAATTTAAAATATGACTATAATTTAGACTATAGAAGCATGGATGAATTATTTTGCCTTTGTTGGAACCTTTAGTATAATAGAGATGCTTAAAATTCTTTATGATAATGCCATAATTAATATATATGGTTGCTCTGTTAAAATTATTGGTTTAAATGTATAAGGAGTACTATTTTCATCAGTTGTAAAGATTATTGATGCCTATCAATTTTAATTAGTTGATGCTAACTTTATTTCCGTTTCTTCATTTCTATCAAACAATATCATTTATATTGGTTAAGACAAATTAGATATAGTTTAAGCATAAATTTTCTAGATTTAATTTAACTCATTCACATTATTTGAAGCAGACTAGTATTACATTAATGTCTTAAACTTATTTCGATTGAGTGATTAATTTTCAAAATGTTCTCTAGTGATTGAAAAATCAGATTTCATTCAATCCAATCATAGCATTAAAAAAATTATAAATTAATTGAATTAACAGTAAAAAAACATTGGATCTATGATTTTTATTTAAAGCTTATCAAATCAAACTAAGATTGTTTTACAATCGTTGAAGATTTAAAATAATTATTGCTAAAACTGTGATTTAGGACTAGTATATATTGAGATTTAAAATTATTATCAAATCAAAATGAAGAGCATCTTCTGCTTTTAAAATTCGATTTTAAAATATGGTTGCATCACTTTAAAATCAAATTCTAGTTTTAAATCCTCTGCAATTATATAAAATTCTTAATTTATCACAAATAATGGAAGTCAAGGTACAGGTATCTTTTCGTAAAATATAAATTTAAAAATATCAAATTGTATATTTCTAAAAAATCAAGCATCTTTTACTGGAGGTGGTCTATATATAACATCCAATTCAAATTAGTTTAAAATCATCAAAAGTATTGTTATGGAAAATCTAGCAGAGTCAGGAGGAGGAATGTATTTGAACGGAAACAATAATTTAAATGACATCAATTTTAATTAATCAATTTTACAACTTAATTTAGCCCATAAAAATTGTAATAATTTAATTGAAATCCCAGATCACTTAGGATTACAAATAAATAATTAAGAAATGGGCTTTAACTAAAGTGTAAATAAAAGCGTTATAACAAATACACTACAACTAAAATCTTATCAAACAATTTAATAAGGCAAAAAAATATAATCAAATTATTTAATGATACCAAGCAATCAATAAATGGGAAATTATGGTTTATTTAATATGAAAGAAATGGAATATTTTTATTAAATTAAAAATATTACTCTTTCTTATAGAAATAGTATGAATGAATTATTAAATAATGTATATGATTCTATGTGCGAAATAAGTTAAACCATTTTATCTTTAGATGGAATATATTAAAGAGAAGAGAAATTTTTATCAATTCTGTCTTTTAGTAATTAAAAGTAAAAATTCGATTTAGGAACATAAATTTTTTAGTTTGATCCTTATTAAAATTACGATTAATTATTAAAAATACAAATCGATTGTATTTTATCATCCAGTTATAAACAATTAAGATACTAAATTTATGCTAAAAGTTACTTATGTTAATTAGGGGAATATTATATTAGCAAAGGCTGTTAAAAATGTTAATCGACTTAAGGATATTATTCAGTAACATATAATGCGACTAAATGTTCAATTTTTGATAATACAAAATTTTAGAATATTACTTCTAATTTAATTAACTTAAACCCCGGTTATTGGAGACCAAATTATTATTCCGATCTTACAGAATTATGTTTTAAAAATTAAAGAAATTGTTAAGGAGGATGGGGAGTTGGTAATAAATTATGTCTTACAGGTCACATCGGTGGTTTATGTGAAGAATGTGATATTTATAATGTAGGAGGATTTGGAATGTATTTCAAAAGTCAGGCAAATATACAATGTTTTTTGTGTCCTAAAGAATCAATCAATATTCTTCTTTTTATATTTGTAACTTTGTGGTACATTAATTATTTAATTTAATTTAGGTCATTTCTTTCAATTTTCTTATCTGTAAGAAGCATTGAAAAAACAAATTAATTGTATTCATCCTTAAGTTTAAAACAAAAATTTAGAAGAATAATTTTCAAGTTAAATTAAGGTAATTAAATATTATTAATTTTTATTAGACCATCAAAGTTTTTTAATAAAAATGTTACTGAATTATTTGTGGATTTTTTCACTTATTTACAGTTTTAACATCAATTTTTCATTTTCAATTACATTTTTTGAATCAGCAAGCAACGCTTCTCTAGTATTAGCTAATAGTTTGGACTGTTATTTATCCTCAAAATTAAATACTGATATTGTATATTCAAGGATTATAACCATGATAATTTTGATACTCTTTTAATTTTTATTTTTTATTCTAACTGTTAAACTTTATTCAAAATGTAAAAGATAGAATTTCAGATTTAGCGTAGTGACTAACACAATTCTATATTTATACATCTCGAATTATGCAATACTGATCAAAATGTACATTACAATTTTATATCTAGGTTTTATTCTTTATTAGCTGTAAGACGAATTTCAAACATCAACTTTGTTTAAGGGAATGTTTCATTATTATTTTATACTTAAATTCATTTTTAATGGATACTATGGTTCATACTTCCAGGTGTAATTTTGTTTGGAGCTGCAATTCCAGTGTTTTTGTATATGCTAATGTACTTTAGAAAGTAGCAATTAGAAAGAATATAATTTAGGAGACATATTTGTTATTTATTTAACGAATATAACCAAAATACTTATTTTTGGGAATAAATTAAAATATGGAACAAAAATTTAATTATTGTTATAATGATTTACTTTGAAACCAATATTCTACTAAAAGCTTCGCTATTAGGATTTTGTCTATTATTATATCAATCATTAGCATTGAGATATAGACCTTTCATTTTAAAGAGCTTAAATATTTTAGATATATCATCTAGTCAGATATGTTCTTTCTCAATATTTTTAGCTGCAGTCTAATATGTGAGTGATTAATAAAATCAATTTATTTCCTATCTGTTATAAATAATTCTAATATTGTTATGGATTAAACTATGCAAACCTTTTATTTAAAAAATTCTTAGGATCTATTACAAAAAATACAGAATAGTATTTTTAACTTCCATTTTAAATTGTCTTAAAATAATTAAATAAAACTCTTGCTTAGTTTCAATTTTGAATAAGTAAATATTAAAATGGAAAACCAAGGAAAAATAAATATAACAAAATTATGGAAAACTTAAGATGTATCTAATCAATTTCTCTAGATTATCATAAGAATAGCATAAGTATTTGTCAAAATATATTTAGGAATATGAATTCACAATTGATAACTATACAGACATTAAGAAGTAGGATATCTTTCCAAGAAAATGAAACAAAGTAATTATTTTGAATAATAAAACAATTACGAAATTGATCTATTTATACCAAAATTTTATACACGTATATTTCTCTTTATTCTTCAATATATTGTGAATTTAAACTTTCAGATTTGAATCCTTATTTTAATCAATTTTAACTTAATTAATAATATAAATATAAAAATATATATGTAATTTAATGGCTTTTATGAAATTATGAATGGATTATATATTTTATAATATATAAAGATTAAATAGAAAGATATGCTACAAAGTTTTGAAACTTAATCAATATTTAAGTAACAATAAAATATTGGGCAAGAAATGGAATTATAAACATATAATAATAATAATAATAAAAATAAATTTTAATGTGGAAATTTACAAAAAGCTAAATAGCTGATTTTGTACAATATCGTTAATCTTAATTACCAGATGGATACTCACTTTATGATGAAATGAATATTATTAATCATTATTCTTGCACTTTGCTTCCAACTTTATTTAATTATGAAAAAAATTTGTCTCTAACTTTAGTTTCTTATGCTGCTGTGTTATTTAAGCGATTTTATATGATAAAAACGATATTTGAATAATCTGGAATGCATTAGATTTTGTTATATTGTAGTTATTTAGGAATGAAATTAAATGGAGTAATAATTATAATTATATCAAAATTTAGCTTTCCTAATAATCAATAGGACTTAAAGCCTAATAATTAAAGAAGAAGCCAAAACATGAAAGATTCCAGCATTTTGGGGATGAATTTTATGCAAAGAATGAAATGCTAATAGTTTAAGCTTTAGGTTATGACATTGATGTAAAACCTATATATCCAATAATTTAATCAGTCATTTATATATTTTAGATAAAGGATCTTTTAGAATAATCTTTATTCATTCGTTATGAAAAAAAGATAGAGGAATATTTTTTAAAATCATTGTAGGGTTTCATAATATTTACTTTTAAAGAAAGTGAAATAGCTATGGCAGTTGTGGAATGTAGTTTATAATCAATCTTTTCAGAGATTTTATCATCAAACATATCATTAGGAGGAATAAAACCACTGAAGCAATCATCAATGGATAGAATTAAAAAATTTTAAGAAAATAAACAAAATGGCACATTGATATTAAAATAAATTGATTAAAGAGATATATCTATAGAGAGCCATTGCTAATAAATTTAAGAAGTTGTTCATTTGCTTTAAGATATAAAAGATATCTCTAAAGAATTTGATAAAAATTATGAACGTTTTAAATAAATAAAATAGAAAGTCTTTTCTCTTCCGATGAGTGTGGAATTTGCGGATGTGAAAAAATAAGTAGCCTTTAATTGAATATTATATAATGAATCATTATTGTTCTTATAATTCATTGTGTAAAATAAAACAATTATACTTTCTATAACATCATTTACTGTGTTTTTATTTAAATTACATATCTGGTTTTTACTTTAAATCATTTTGAATCTGTATTAATTAGTAAAAATTTCAAACGAAATGATTTTTATTTATTTAACACAAGAAACCTTTTTATAATGTTCATTTTGAAACATTTGAAAGATTCTTTATCTGTTTATTATTAAAGTTTTTAAGTCTCCCTCTATCTAATACTGTTAAGCATGAATTAACTTGCAGTTTAAAATTCATTCACTACATACTAAACAAAATAATAATGGTTTATTAAAACATAATTAACCATATTAGATAATCTAATCAGATTCAAATTAAGAATGGTATTACTTTAATGAATCGTTTAAGAAGGAATTTTACTTATACTTTTGATATAGAAACATTATCAAACGTTTTAATAGATTCTTATACAAGATAACAGGAAAGAAGTATGGATTAAATTTACTTAGAATTGTAAGGTAATTTATTGGTTCATCCATTAAATTTACTGGATAATGCGAGTATTTAATATAAAATTAATATTTTTAATAATAATAATTGAATCATCATGCGCCTAAGATAAATAATATTAGAGCTCCAAAAACTAACATACTATAACTGTTAGAGTCACCAATAGAAAAATGATCATCACAGTACTCACACTTACCATCACTCCATTTATAATTTCCTTTAGTTCTGAGATAACAATTTTCACTAGTGAGATGAGAAGTATCATCAGCATCAAAACAAACACCATTATCCCAAGCACATAAAACATATTCGGTGCTTGTTACTTGGGTTGACACACATTGTAGAAGTGATTTTCTATCAGAACACTTAGCGTCTCTGCATACAGTACCATCATGAACACACACACCAACTGAATTGCATAATAAAGAAAAATCATTCAGGTCTGAACACTGTAATGTTGTCAAATTTATTGATGAGCAAGTATTATTATCCTTCCAAGCACAATAATCTGTTTTTGATGTATAACCTAAGCAAGTTGACTTTGTTTAAGCTGAGCATTTAACGTATTAATAATCAACACAGCTTGAACTTGTTTTTTCACAAAATTGTTCTGTTGGACAATATGCTAAATCATAATTAGAACAATTTGTAAAACCAAAACATTTACCTTCTTTATTCCAATAGCATTTCAGTATAGAAGGACATCTTGCAGCTGTAGTGAAATCTGAACATTCAGGATCAAATTATTCACATGAATTATTACTCCATCTACAATTTACGAAATCTTCACATAAACTTTTAGTGCCCATGATAGAACATTTGAGGTCTACTTTTACACATGCAGAATCTGACTCTGACCATGCACAGGGCAAACTAGCATCTGCACAATCGTTTCTGTTGAGTTCTTCACAATTGCAACGAATAGAGGAATCAAAAGTGACCTCAGCTATACTCAAGCTAAGAATGTTGAAAAGCAAAAAATAAAGATAAATCATTTTATTGAATAGAAATCATTTAATACCCCCTTTTAAATAGCAACAGGTAAATTAAAATAGTTTTAAAAAATAAAATTTGATTTTCATATTAATTACACCAATTATTTATAAATTTACATTAATAAAAATAACTTTTTTTTTATCGAAAGCTTAAAAATGTTACCTTTTTATTTGAGCAAAACATGAATTTAAATAACTTTCTTGGGTATTTTCTTGTAGACTCCTTTAAAAAAGGTTTATTTCCCTTGTAAATAATTTCAAAAATGATTTATTAATCTGGTATTACACTATTTTATATGCTTTGATAAAATTGAATCATTATTGTATGAATATTCTTTTAAAAATGGGCAGAGTTCAAAAATAAACAAAAAATATTTTTTAACTACTGAGACTACCATCTAGGTAAATTACAAGTATGCTATTGAAAAAATATTTAATGTGTTTTAAATATAATCAGGAATTCTCTTTTAAAGTTATTGAGCTTGACAAAGTAAAGATTTTTGATCAAAAATTGATAATAGAATATTTTTTTTATTCATTTTTCAAATTTTAGTATTAAATTAATTAAGTTTATTAAATTTTAATTACAATATATTATATTCCACATCTATTTTTTTAAGTTTGATTAATCTTTAGCTTTTTTATCAATTCCTTCGTAAATACCTTGAAAATCGATATGCTAATTAAGTGAATTTTTTCTCTTAGAATTTTCTAATAAGTTATTTATAAAGGTAACTTAAGATTAAACTAATTTTAATATAATAATAATTTTATTTTGTTATAATTGATCAAGGCGGTTCAATTCTAGCTTTGTTAATGTTAGGATATCCTTTATTTCTTTCAAATTATTATTCTATTTTCTAAATCAAATCTTATATTTTTCTTTCTTTTTATGGGTTTCTTTAGAATTCCAATCAATATAGATTTATTATATTAGTTAATTTGTATCTTTGAATAAACTAGTCATTTCCTAGATGATTTTTATTATTTAAAATAATCTCCAATATGTAATTAAAAAATATTTTAAAAATATGAAAATCAAATAAATTTTATTTATGAATTCCATTCTAGAAGACAAAAACATGGTTTCAGAAGAAGACATACTAAAAAATAAAAAATACTCAAATTATAATTCCATTAATTAATTGCATTTGTCATATAATAATTATAAAAATTTATAATGAGCATTTCTGAATTTTATAAAAAACTAAGTTCTATCTATTGAATCGCCATTGTTTAATTTAAATAATATCATTCTAGCAAGAATTAACAATTTCTAACCTTTCTATATTCTGTGGTTTATAATATTATATAATTATATAATCAATATTGCTACTACTTTAAAGTAATGATTTCTGATTATAACATTGCAATCTATTAGAGTAGTTTTTTTTCTTTTTTTTTCTTAGATTCTAATACTTATTTCATCCTCTCAAGAATAGCTTGAAATTATCGATTATTTCTTGAATTTATTGGAGTTCTCTTTTTATTTGATTTACTTGATTTGGTTTACAGATCAGCATAATCAATAGATTTTGAAATATATGTTGAATCTGTAATTTTCCCAAATCCACTTGAAGTAAATTAGGTTGGTTAATTTGAA
Source organism: Paramecium sexaurelia (assembly GCA_000733375.1). Classification (NCBI taxonomy): domain Eukaryota; phylum Ciliophora; class Oligohymenophorea; order Peniculida; family Parameciidae; genus Paramecium; species Paramecium sexaurelia. The sequence goes on from JPFM01000035.1 coordinate 477,725, forward strand.
TTTTCTTTTCTAGGCTTATAATGAATAAAATAAAAATACTTTCAGTTTGAATTTAAGAAATGCTTACTTATATGAATCGTAAAAAGATGTCATAGGTTGTTTTTGAATTTTAGAAATAGTGCAATATTATGATTTTGCCCTTGGTTTTGGTACTCTTTCAGATTCGATGGTTTTTTTTGACATCCAATCAGATAATGTTTCATGTCTTTACTTCAATACAAATCTGTGATCATCATCCGAATGCTTTACTTATGACTTTGCTTGTTTGTTTTTTTTCAGATTCAAATAACAATTATTTAGATTATACATTTTTTCGATTAAGTAAATTAGTTTAACAATATATTCCATTAGATGAACGTATTCAAAATGCAAAAGTAAGTAATCAATTACTAAAAATACAAAATTCGAACCAACACGCACATTTCCACCAGAAAAGAAAGTTTAAACAATAAGATAAATCATATATAATAATACTATAAGATTAGCAAGAATTTTGTTCTAGATTGTTATAAAAAAAAGTTTCAGTATATTTTAATAAATAGGATTTCTGCCAAAGCTAATAATCGAATTCTAATCTCACTTTCAACATTTTTATTAATTTATTTATCATTTTACAAAACTAATTTCAAAATTAAATGTATTCCCACTCTAATAGCGGAATAGACCCCACTCTTTTAACATCAACTAATGTCGAAACAGATTCTAATCAGTAATAAGAAAATCAGGAGGAGATTGAGAATTTAAGTTAAATAAAAAAAGAATTAGAAGATTCATAGTTAATAACAAATTTTGATTTAAATCTTGCAAATTTAGTTTTAAGAAGAAGTATTTCTAATAATTAATTTAAGGCTACGTTTACGAAGATCAAATAATTAAATACGACAAAATATTAGAAAAAAATCCATAATGTGTAGAGGCTTTAGTTGATAAAGGTATTTTTTAGTATTTTCAATAGCCAAACTTCTTGTTCATCTTTAAAAGTTTGAAGATGCTTTATAATGTTGCAATTAAGCTATTTCAATTGATAGTGGCTACTTATAAGCCTATTTTGATAAAGGTTTTGTTTATTGTATTATTGTGTTAGCTAAACTATTTTGTAGATAACAAAAGATCGATGATGCAATCAAAGTATATGAAACTATATTATCCAAAAATTCAAAGAACAGTGATGCAATTCAAGAATTATGTAAATTAAATGAAATATATCTAGCATAACTTTAAAATTAAAATCAATAAATACAGAAAGCAATCAAATATTATGATTAGCTATTGGCTTTTGACAGGAAAAACAAACATATCTATGTAGAAAAAGCTAAATTACTATAAAAACAAAACAAATTTGAATTAGCTCTTAAATGTTGTGATTAACTATTGAGTTTTGATCCTTATGAAAAATATGCATATTTACAAAAAGGTGTTTTCATTAACATTTTATAGCCCTCTTATATTAATAAATTAACGAACCTTAGTTAGCTATTGAATCTTACGAGAAGGTCATTGAAATTGATGCTACAAATAAATATGCATATTTAGCAAAAGGTATCAAATAAATAACTAATAAGTTAAACTATTACTTGAACTCAAAAATCATGAAAAAGCCCTTAAGTATTGTGACAAGATTTTGAATTTTGACCCCAAAGAAACTTATGCCCTTATATAAAAAGGTATATTAACATTCTAGTTGGATTAGCTAAAATTTTAGAATTTCTTTAAAAATATGACCAAGCTATTAAATGTTGGGATGAGATTATTAGCCAAGAATAAAATAAAACAGAACCTACAGTTGAAAAAGGTAAATTGAGTTAGATTTTTAGCAAGAGTACTACTCAAGTAAAACAAATCAAAGGAGGCTATAAAATGCTTAGACGTACTCTTATAGAATATGAAGAATAACAGAGATGCAAATATTTAGAAAGGTATATATAAAAGAAAAGCACTAATATAGCTTAAATCTTGATGCAATAAGGTTTATTGGAGTAGGCTGTGTAATGTTGCCAATAAATATTGAGTCAAGACTCAGGATCCGAGAGAGCATGGCATTATTGCGGTAATAATTTAATAGAAAATTAAAGGGTAGGCTTTTAAATTCTTAAATTAATTAAATGAGGCCTTAAAATGTTATGAAGAGATATTAAGAATAAATAACAATGATTGGTATTCCTAATTGTAGATCAAAGAAATAAAAGAATAATTGAAAAAGTAAAAAATAATGAAAAGTGATTGAGATTTATATGGCATTATTCAAATCGATTAGTTAACTTAAAACATAAAATATTTGTATTAAATTCATCATAAGAGTACAAAGAGAATTAAACTCATCCATTTATTACTTTTTATTTTACATATTCTTCTAAAAAAAACAATAAATAAGTGACTACATTCTTTTAACATATTCTGAGTTAACCAATATAGAATTCAATTTTTCGCTTTCAATTGAATTCTAGAGATCATTATAAATAAATAACCTTTTTCTATCCTTAAATATAGCATTGAACATTTAAATCATTCTATATTTTATTTATATTTTTATAATCTTTTTTAACAATACAATTTTCTCCCTCCTTCAGAATTATATAAATTATTTCCTAAAATGCTATCTTTATTATCAAAAATTATATCTAAAAAGAACTTTATAAATACTATTATTTCTTTCAAAATCTTTCTTTTCACATTTAGATTTGGATAAATCAAATATTATTAGTTTTAGACTATCAAACAGACTCATTATAAAATATCTATCAAATTTATAATAAATCAGTAATATTTAGCTTTACATTTGAAAAGCATTGAAATAAAATATTTAAGGAAATTTAATTTAAATATTTAGGAGTATATAGTCTTGAATACGATTGAATAGCTTAGTTTCTATAAAATATAATTAATGGTTTTAACGTGAGATGATTATACTAGGTAGTTAGAACTCTATTTCTTTATCATTAATTAGGGATTATTATCAATTTCTTAGATAGTTTAAAAATAAACACATATAATATATATATATATATAAGATAACAAAATATACAATTCAATATTTTAAGTTGAATATAAATAAAATAAATTCAAATTGCTAGTCTTACGTATAGATTTATTTTCTATTTTGATTAAATTAATAGAAAATTTGATAATTGAATTTCTTCTTGTAAAATCTTAGTATTTATAATGTGGAGAAGGAAAAGTTGATATTCTTTGTTTAAGTTTAAATTCTTTTGAATTCATAATAAAAAACAATTATATATTGATTTTTGTTAAAATTTTGTCTTTTTAAAATTTTAATATCGTAAGATATTAATTAAAAGGCGTCTAATCTGTTTTTAACTACTTAGAAAATGAATTAAGTAATAAACAAATTGAATATTATTTTTTATAATGAACTTAGTATTTTTGTTTTTGATGGTTGAAGTTTAGTGTATACTTTACTAGTTTAATGCTACAAATCAGTATTTATTAGTTGAGAATGAGGGTGAGGAATGGACTTAAATGAAAATATAAATTTATGAGCATAATGTAATATAAAGTGAAGCAATTGAAAATTATGAAATATACTTGTAACTTTATTATAAATTGAAATTGGGATCCTATTATGAGTTAGAAATAGTTATAATTCCAGAAACGAATTTTAAAATTCAATAAATCAATTAAAAAGAATGTCCTAAACAATGTTCTAATAATGGAAATTGCATCAAGAGTAGTTGTCAATGTTAAGATTCTTATTTTGGGTATTGCATAAAGTTATGAATTTCATAGATCAAGATGCTAATTCGAAATAGAAAGTTACTTTAATATTCAATAATATAACATTGAGTTAGATTAATTTCAAACCTCGTATTTAAAAGTGCAGTATCAATAATCAGATTTGATCAATGATCAAGGGTAATTTCTATTCATTAAGATAAAGATAGACAAAAAATTTGATTTTGTCAACAAATCATGCAATAGATATTCAGCTCTATATAGTTCTACCTTATCAAAGCATATCAACAAGTATTCAAAATCAAAACATTCTATACAACAGTTCACTTAATGGATCTACTACAATAGACTATTCTGGATTTTATTAGTAATTTAGTGGTTCATCCGTAAGCTATATATTCTTTTTTATATTTGTAAATAAGAATACAAATAAGCAAAAATATACAATGACTTTTGAATTAAAAAGTTCAGATATTACATTTTAAGATTTTATTTTAGTTACTATTCTTAGTGTTGTTGCATTCATCATATTATTAATCGTGATATTTATTGTCAGAAGAAGATGTTAATATATTCAAATAAGTAAGTTAAAATATTCGATTGATTAATAACCCAAAATTGAAATTGTTGGATAATTACCAGTAGTTACTCCTGCAAAAGATTAAGAATGTATTGTGTGTTTAGATTTATTGGAAAATTAACAATGTAGATAAACATCATGTAGACATATATTTCATGAATCATGTTTAAATGAATGGTTACAAAAATAGTAAACTTGTCCACTCTGTAGAGAAAATTTGTTTGAGGAAGAAGGAGCACAAATCATGAAAATCAGAAATATAAGTTCCTCCTCTTTGGTTGCTGGCTAATTTTCAATAATTTAAAGTGAAAGACAACCAATACAATAAATCATACTTTCGAGATCAATGAATAATAGATTAGCTGCATTCTAATGAATCTGTTTTAATATAATTATTTATATAAATAATTTAATCTGTTAAATGAACTAAATTTATAAAAAAATCGGATTGATAAATAATTTAGGTTTTTTTATTTCAGTGAGGTAGTTAGAGCAATCAGAACAACAAATTTAATTATTTTTTTTTTATAAGAAAGTGTTGTTTATTAATTATTTATTTATCAAAATTTGCTTAAATTTTAAATCATTAAATTCATTTGAGATTGAAGTATATTCCTTACAACAGTTAATTTCTAAGAGGTATTCATATTTTCGTATTCTTATTGATTTTATCCACATGACTCAATATACTGATAATCCAGTTGTCGCTTTGAAAAGTATTTTTTTAACTTTTTCCATTTCAAACTATGTTTTGGATTTAATGCTGATTTACTGATGTCTTAAAATTCTTTTGTGTTTAGTGTTTGGAATTGTTTAGCAAGTTCTTCCTTGCTATTCTAATCTTTTAAGATTAAAGAAATTTTAGATTCATTCTCTTTAAAAAATGAGATGGGTTTTTCATGATTCTAAACATCGAGTAATTCTGTTTCATTTTTATTCTTTATTTAATCACTCTTTGTAGATTTTACAGCCAGAAGTTAAATGGTATTTTAGCTTTAAATAATGATAATTCTTACGCTTCATCTATTAAACAAATAGCGAAGTTTTAGACCACTTTTACAAGCTGATCTCGTTTTTCTTTCTTCCACATTCTTCCCTCCTGTTTATAAACACGATATATGGCCTTTATTGTTGAGAGATTATAACCTGTTAGATCTGATACCTTATGGAATCATAATTTAAAATTACTTATGAAGCACTCATTTTATTATTTACAAGTGCCTTTACAATCTTAATTCGTTCATCACCTGGTATAGGTTTATACTTAGTGTTTGAATGAGTGTGAGTTTCTTGATTATTCATGTTTAAGATTTAATTAAAATTATTGTTCATGAACTTTCAGCGATTAATAATGACCAATAGTAATTAGACTTTATATAATTTATTAACGAAGTAAGTTTTTTTTTGAATTAATAATATTCAAGAATCGAACGAAATATTTTAAACAGTTCAAAAAATAGTTGAAAACCTAAACTTTGATAATTTATATTTTTGCATAATAAGTATCATTTTATCTTTAAGGTTATATTTTAAATTATAACGAATAAATATAAAATCTCAAAAATATACTATTATTAATGTATAAAACATATTATAATAGATCAATACAATATTAGAGTGGTGTACTGAATCAAAATTTTAAGGTGTTGTTTTATCCTGTCTCGCTGAAAATTACCAAATATATATTTAATAAGACATATTTTAAAATATCTACAATCACTAATATATATATCAAACTCCAGCTTTAAAAATCAACATTCCATGCTAAATCTTTTATTGATATTAATAAAAGTAATGCAGGCTCAAGCATTGTTACCTCAATGCTCTTCAAAATGTAACTGCTAATTATTATAGTGTTCGTAATATTTTAAATCTTCCTTCTTGGAATGCAGAGAAAACACAATTCTACTGGCAGTAAAACAAAAATAATTGATCTGCAACTCAAAATTCCATTTTTATAATTTAAGGGTTTTAAATCGCATTCTCTGGGTTCATTTTCACATATAAAATTAGCTCTATACAAATGACTGATTGGAATAAACGATCTATTCTATAAATTAAATTAATCCATAAATAGCAGCTTAATCGTACTGCACATATGAAATACTCTAGGAATTTGAAATAAAATAATAAAATAAATAGTTATTTCAGTATTTTTGTATACCTTCAAGCATAATGATGTGAATATAGCAAATCTTAAAAATATGTCCAATATCACATTTCCGAATAGGAATTTTCTTACAAGAGATTTATCTTCTTTCAAAAACTATAAATAAAGGAAGGTAATATTGAGTGCAGTTTCTTGATGAAAATTGTATTAATTATTAATTCTCCTATTCCCTCTAAAAAGCAATCGAGGAATTTTATTTGATGGTTTACCAGAATTTAGGTCGTAATCGTAATATTATAGTTCAATATTATGCATAGTTACATTAGCGAGATTATTATAGGTATGTTCTTAAAGTGGTTACATTAATTAAGTGCTAGAATCAAGCATCATATTCGAAACATTAGAATTGCTTTTTTCTCTGTTTTAAAGCTTCATATTTTTGGTATATATAATAATATGCGATTCTATATCACAAAAAATATAATCTTCTTTGGATTGATAGAATATTTTTATAGAGTTCAGCTTTTATGTGAGTAATTGAAATAACGAAAGAAAGATAGTTAATTCAATAATTATTTAGAGTGACTTTAAATTGAACTTAATAAATTTCTAATTAATTATTATGAGAATAAAATAGAAATAGTATTCGTTTGATATGAATTAAAAAGTCGAAACTGGATTTGATTCTTCACTATTTGGATATAATCCCAACCCTCCTTTAGTATTTTAGCATCAAACCTCCATTCCCAGAAAAATAAGTTTGATAGATCTAAGATCAAAAAAGACCGAGTTTAGCTAAATATTCCAATCCCAAGAAAAAAATGATTAATCTAGATATAAAAAAGATATTTTCACAAAGAAAAAAGCTTTGGATATAATAAAAGAAGCATAAATTTAATTGTATAGTTCATAACAACCTCGAATTCAAATAAGACCACAAAAAGTTAAAACTTTAACTTTAGACAATTAATCAGAAGCTATGAACTTCACTTTCGCTTAAAATTTCTCCAATAAATAAAATATCATGAAAGAGTTTTCTGCTAATTCTTTGAGTAAAAAATTTTTTATATGATTTATTATAAGAATATTACTTTAATAACATATTTATCAAACTTTTTATAATGTTATCGATAATAGATAATCATATTATTACGTAGAATAAAAAGTTCCAAAGTTTACTTTATTTTATTTTTGATGATGAATCTTGGCTATGAAAATACTTAAGCTACAATAAATTGATTCTTAATGATTTAAGAGGCAATAAATTTTTCAAAATATTTAAAAAAATAATTTGATTTATTTATTTACCTGTTAATAAATGAAATATATTACAAATATTTAATTATTTAATTTAGATAAAATCTTACACTTTTTAGAAGAATTAAGATAAAATGCATTATAGTTTTATTATTATTTATGAAAATAATTATTATCATATATTATTGCATACCTAAGGGTATATATCTTTGGAATTATTTGCCCTTTATAACTTATTTGGATTAGCAGAATAAGTCCAAAACTAGGCTGGTGACTTTTATGATACATCTCCTATGCTTCCATCGACACAAAGAACCAACCAAGTTAGATTTGGCTCATTTTTAAGATTATTAATTTATGGTAGTTAGTATCTTATTATAGGTCTTTCTTATTCAGAAGCATAGAGTGTTATAACTGGTTTAATTTCTTTGAAAATTGGATCATTGTCAATTGACGATGTATCAATTGTGTTTCCTTATTATTTTTTAATGTTCAACTCTTTCAACTTAGGATCTATTGGTTCAAATGCAACAAAGAAGGTATATTTTCTTTATGCTAATTGATTGACATAGATAGCTTAAGCACTTTGACTTCCGTAAAATTACATGCCACCACAATTTTCATTAAAAAAACCTACTGTACATTCAGTAAAGGAAGCCCCCAATAGCAAATTAAATTTTTTGTGTTAAGGAGTTTCCAAAACAACAGAAAATTGGCCCTTCGTTGTAGATTTCGGAATCATAGTTACTTCTAAACTTTTAGATTCTTCAGTATTTTTGAATTTGTTGCAATATAAATAATAACCTTTTTTTTCAGCTCCAAAATAGTATTCTTTTACAACCATATTATATAGAATGCTATCCTAGTCTACAGTGACTAAAATAATCAAATAAAAATATAATACTTAATCTTGATGGAATTGATTTAATTTTTCCACAATCATCCTCATTTTTATAGAAATATAATATAACATCATTTAATTCTAATCCTGTTTAAATATCAACAATATTAACCTATAAATTTGTATATTTAAGATTATTTATATATTCTTTTTGGTTTTATGAGAAGCCCTTGTCTTCCTCATGTCTTCTATGCTTTTACCATAATAACCTATTATTTTTTGGAGATTCTATTTCATAGATATCTACTTAGATTTTTTTATCTCCTTCACCGCAAATTTGAACATGATTTTATAAGATATTCAGAATTTCTTCCTTTTTACCTTAAACTCCAAACATTCCATCTGTATTATCATTTGCTTATGTGTATAGAATGTTTTTAATCATCAATTTAGGAATGTATGATATATTAGGTGAATTAATATATTCAGTTATAACAATTTACATTTTGGGAGCTAAAATGGTTACTCTAGAGACTCCTTTTATTTCTATATCTTTATCATTATTTTATTTTTTGTAGACATTAATAAAAGGTTCACATCCTGTAACATTTTCAATTCCAGTAGGATATACAAGTGGATTGTTATTAGCTTTGATAACTTTTTAATTTTCAATGATAATATTTTCAACTTAAGGAGGTAATTTAGGTACAGAAAATATCAATAAAAATGAAAATACAATAATGACAATCGCAATTAAAACAAATATCCAATCTAAGGTTCTGTTTGGTATTTATTAAAGTTTGACACTTGTATCAACTTGTAACAAAGCCATAGATAAAGCAAATCCGCTTATTACAAATAATAGTATTGAAAATCCTGCTCTGAATAAATTTGATGAAATTGAATTAGAAAAAGCATTACAACAAGAAATATTTAAACATTTCTAAGATGAATCTGTTTCCCATGAAATTGCTTAGTTTTAAGGTTCACATGAAACCTTCTCTAAATATTTCTTACATTATGCATTTTCTTATATCCAACTTTCATGAGTATTTCTCATCTGTTATGTACATTCATTAATATAAGTAGTTCTAACTTATTCACTAAGTCTTATTACATGGAAAGAACAAACAGCTATCAGAAATATTATAATTAAATTAGCATATCCTACTGTTTCAAACACACTTTATTTATATATAAATGTTAAAACGAATGATATAAAAGCTGTGATCATTGCTCCAACAGCTAATATCTAAAATATTGTGAATGTATAATTCGATGTAACAGGAGAATATGGTGCTGCTAATTCTGATGATACTTAATTCGTATAATAAATGGCAAACGAAGCTATAATTATTGTGGTTAAAGAAAACACATAAATACAGACTCTTAATTAATTCTTCTATTGAATTGTAATATAACTAGTAAATGCTACTTACATAAGCATTAAACTAATTATTATCAAGATTGGAATAGCTATGTACAACCCATAAGCATAATTACTCATATATTCAGTTGGAGTTGTTTAACTATCATAATGTCTCGCCAGATAAAAATCTTTTCCTATTCTATACCAAAACACTATGAACACTAATAAAAAACAGTTAAACAAAATATTGAGGAAGGATCCCAAAAATACTGCAATAGAAATTCTTTAATCTACTTCCAAAACTTCATGTGATTATTAATAATCATCTTATGTTCTTACTGTAGTTGTATTAAACCAATAAAAAATGATACCCTAATTTAAATTATTTTAAATAATTACGCATAATATCAGAGAGTATATTGCTGATGCTAACAATAATATCATTATAGTATAGGAATATTAATTGAAGAATATCAAGGATACTATTATTAGAGCAATGGCGAAAAGTAAAGTCAAAATTGTTAATCTAGTTGACAATTCTAATCATACAATTAATTCAATACTTTGTTTAGCTAATAATTCTCTCTCAGACCACCCTTCGCTATACTTATGACATTTCTAATTGATCACTTCCATATTAACTGTAAATTTTATATTATTTTATATATCAAATATTTTCTAATTCTTTTATTTATATTAAAATAAAATTTGAATGTAAAATTTAATTTCTATTCATGCTTACCCTAATTGTCCTTTTTCTACTCTCTCCTTAATCTTTTTTGGATCAGGAGGCATTAAACTGAATTTAGCAACAACACTCTTAGATATTCTTCTGAATTCCTTGTAAGTGTCTTCATTTCCATGATGCAATTCAAAATTCTCCCACGTTTTCCATAACCCAAAATCATCAAATCTAGGATCACTAAATTATGAAATATGTATATAGACAGCCCTTGCTCTATCTATTTCTCCAAATTTTCTTTCCAATTAAGCTAATCTTAATCCCATTTGAATTAATTCTGCCTCCTGTAAATTCTCTATTGCACTTTCAAAAACTGGTCTTGTTTTTGTGATTCCCAAATACAAAGCAACTTTGGCTATATAAATATTGTAACTAAATTATTTAAATAAATATTATACGCTTCCATTTTATCCTAGTACTCAACATTAAATACCATCCTATCATAAATTTCTATAGCATGATTCAATAACCCATATTATTCCTCAAATTCCCCATACATCAAATAGAAAATTCGATTTTTCTATTTTAATTAATAAATCATACATCTTTTGGCACTTGTTCAATAACTGTCTCAAACAAATTTCTTGTTCTTTCAATCTTCTATCCTCTATACCTTTATATAAATTTGGTAATATAAACAATCCATAAATCATACAAAGCAGGCCAATCAAATAATTGGACTCCTGCCTCAAACACTTTAAATGATTCTTCATAAAATGCATTATCTTCCAACAATTAGGCATAATTAATTATAATAAATGGAGTCACAACCTTGAGTTCAACCATACGCTTATAAGCTGCTCTTAGAGATTTAAAATTTCCAAAATTTCTCTCCAAATCTAAATACAATTACCACAATTACAAAGTATAAGGAACCATCTCTTATGGAGTCATTTTATCCAATTTTTTAACATATTTCTTAAATAACCCTTACTTGATAACAGTTAAGGAATCATTAACAAATCCATCCAAAAGTAATGTTTCAACCCATTAAGACCAGAGATTGACATGTTCTTCTATATTTTTAAATTCAATTTTAGATCCTTTATGAAATATTTAATTGCAAGTCTTCCAATCTCCTTTATCTCTATAATATTTAGCATAAGCAATCCAAATATCACTTAATTTTCCATTGTCCGCTAAATTTGGCTCAACTATTTCAAGTGCTTCGGTAAATGTTTTCAAAGCCATTCTTTCATCTCCTTTTACTAATTCAATCCTTTTTAACCATTCTTCAACATTATATTTATTTTATCTCAATATACATGAATTTAAAAGGATTGGCCTCCTTTCTAAAAGTTCATCCAATCTATCCATTTTTAATAATAATTCATCTTCTATCTAGACTTCATCCTCTTATGATGATTTTATCTTTAACAATTGATCCAATTTAGTTGATAAGATTGAATCATCAATATCATCATGATTCTCATCATTTTCATCAAAGTCTTCCAACATTTAAATCACTGTTTCTTCATACTTAACATATGCATTAAAAACTAAACTGAAATCTTTCACTGTCAAAACATTATTTACAGCATCTTCAAATGTATCTCTGGCTTATTCAAATTACCCTGTTTTAATATAATAATCAGCCAGTTTTATCCACAATTATCCGATCTCATCTGAATATTTCTTTATACCAAACTTCATAATTGATGCAGCATCTATTGGTAAATCAATAGGATGTCTGGCTATTATTTCACATAAATATTTCATAAAGTCATACTTTGTCTTACCACTTGAAGAATTGAATTAATCATCATTCAAAATATCAACCAAAATCTAACATGCTTTGCCCCAAAGTTATTTTGAGACCAAGTAATCTAAATATTCTTCTTTATAATCTGGATTTATTTTAATATATCTATTATAGATTGAAATTGCAGTTTTTATCGAATCTGTTTTTGATATCTAAATTTTTTTATTATATATTTCATACCCATTAACAATATGCCTTCCAAATTCTATGATGTTAAGTGACTGGTAATGATTATAATGCTCTATCATATACATTTCTAGTGTGAGTGTATTTCTACAATGATGCACTATATTCAGCATACATCAACCATATGTTTGGCATTTTATGCATATAAACTAATGCTCTTTCAAAATATGTAATCATCTCCTCAAATTTATTAGATAAAAATGTGCTTCTACCTCCTAAATCTTCAAGTTATTCCTTTAAATAATTAAACCATAATTTATAACAATTTGGTATGTATTTAAAGGCTCTCTCATATAAATCTATTCTAGTAGCATATGGTTTATCTCTATGAGCTTATAGCACTATCCACCATGCTCTCAAAGTGAATCTTGAATATTATTCTTGCTAGGTATCAGGTGCAGCAAAAACGACTTCAAATTTAGCGCTACCCTTTACCTCCAATTATTCTAATTTGTAGTGAAGCAATTGTGCATTCATTAATTTTTATAAATAATCAATTATTTTAATTAATATAATCTAAACTCATTCATTATTGTTATTATTTATAATATAGTAATAAAATCATCAATACATTAATATACATCTATGCTTTTATTTTATAAATAAAAAAAGATATGATTCATATATTAATTCAAAGCAAATTTTTATAATCTTCTCATCTTTAAAACATAAATCTTATTTTTAGTCCCACTTTTGATCTCATCATTTTTAATTCATTTCTACTTCCTAATCAATACTAATAATCATTAATTTTGATGAAATTTAATTAAATAAAATTATGATGTTCAATTTTCTAAAATGTTTTCATATTTTTTCATTATAATAAAAATTTATCCAAGTAAGGAAATAAAATATTGTAATAAAAATTTTCATTTATTAATTAAAAACAATCAAATTTTCTTAAATTCTAGTTAATTAAAAACAATTTAACATAAAACATAAATAGTGGTAAGTTATTAGAAAAACTATTTAAATAGTAAACAATTTAAGATAAATTATAAAAAAAAATCAAAGAATTTAGATGATAAATGCTTATGTTATAAAATAGATATTTCAATTTATAACAATTCATATTAAAGTAAACTTAAAGCTAAGATACTTATAGAGTATTCAATAAGGGTCTAATTTATTTGCTTAGATTTTAAAATAATATAATGAAATTATTTAAAAATTATTCGTTCATATAAATAAATGATGAAAAATTAACTGCTCCACGAATCTGTTAGCATTATCATTTAGCTTCATTAGGAACTTAAAGCAAATTAGACGATCTCCTCCTAACTAGCTTAACAATTAATTGATACTGCATCATAAATCGAATAAGTTCAAAAATAAGAATAATCACAATTCAAATATGCAGATTATTCAAAAGATGAGAGCGTTTAAAAAACAATAAAAAATAAGAGGACTTCAAGTTAAATTGTTGTAAAAGTACAATCTCCTTAATGCAAAGAAGTATTTTCGAGAGAATGTTTATAAGAAGTATTTCTTAATGTTAATTAGTTAATTTTGCCATTCCTGAATTTAAAAGATCTAATATCATTTAGATGTGTAAACTCTGTTATCTAAGATTCAATTAAGCAATATGTCAAATCATATATAATTAAAGAGGAAAAATCATTAGCTCATCATCTATTTTCGTCTTACTATCTTCAATCTTTAAAAGATTATTTATTTTCTTTCTTACCAAAAGTAAAGTGGTTTGAATTTGATCATATTTAAGCTAAGAAAAACATCTCAAAATATTATAAAGATTTTGAAGTCTTAAAGAAAGTGCGTTCAATACCTCAATAATATGAATATATATTTGATATATTATTACTAATCTTTTAAGGTTAGAGAAGAAGTAATGTATCCAGTTTTGAACAATTAAAAAAAGTAAATCTTAAAACTAGCTTAAAATATGAGAATATCATAAATAATATTGATTAGTTTAATCGAATTGACGATAAAATAGCTAAGAAATTTTCAATTGAATTACATAATACAATACTTCTATGCTAATCTTTAATCTCATTATATTATTTAGAAAATATTTTCACTATTGGAAGTGCAGCTTAAAGTGAACATCATTAATTTAATTAGATTTCATATTATTACAAGTATAATTCGGATTTAATTAATTTTTGGAAAAGAATAATTCATCAAGACCAAAAGTTTTAATTATTTCTAAATTTTTCAACAAATAAAGTTAGTTTAGAAACGTAATCTTTATCTGATAGCAAATGCTATTAAAATAGAATTAATATTTTAATATAATGTTTAATTTATTTTGATGATAATACTTTATTGTAATGTCGATTGATTAATAAATAAATCAAAAATGAAAGTGAACTGTTATTAGAAGATAAATTAATATTTAGTATTTAAGCATTTGAATTTGCAAAGCTATATTAAAATAGGTAATTTTAAAAAGATAAACATTTTTAAAATGAATTGGGTTTCTTTAATCCATTATTTGATATGGCTTATACGTTCTTAATTGATAAATATTAAGAATTAGTTTAATTTAATAATTTCGAATATATTAAGTAATGTGATGACGAATTTACATTCTACATCAATACTGCTTATACTTAATTGCATAATCTTAATAATCTTAGAAGTGTATTAGCTAAAAAGCAATTATTAAGAATATCAAAAACTTATTTGAATCCTTTCAATAAAACAAAGTAGTCTATTTAGATTGCTGGTCATGCACTTTAAAATTTAAGCACCCTTGTATAAAATAACCCAAAAATTTCTTATAATTTTCAAATTCTATATCCATTATATTTATACCTAAAACTTTTTATAATTATCTAGCATACAATATTACCAACATAATTTGATTCTAATGAAACAGTAGTTTACTTACATAATGAATGTATAAAGTATCTGAATATACTTTTTAAGATGGGTAGATTATCAACATTAAATATGAGAAATATAATTAATAAATCTTTAGAGTATTTTGATTTAAATTAAAAATAAGAAATAGCTTAAAGTTTAAACTAATAATTTTTTGAAGTTTATTCTAATTTTAAAAGCAGTCTTGACTCTAGAGAATAAACACTTTAAATTTTAACCGAAATTACAGCTATTTTCGAAAGCATGAATATTTTATTAATAGAGAAAATTCCAGAAAAAGATTACCTACAATTTGATACAATATTCACTACATTAGTTCTTAATTATTTAACTTATGCTGATTTAATTAGTTTTGCTTGTTCATCTTCATAATCAAAAAAATTATACATAAATCATCTATAATTAAGGATAGAAAATGAAGCCAATGTTATTAGAAATTTTGAAAAATAAAATAAATAATCTTTAGTTAGCATTCAAAATTTGAGACCAAAATTAGGTTTGCAAAAGGATAAAGCAGTTTAATTAGTTTAATAATTTACTTTAAATGATTTTAGTGAATTAAAAGCCTTTAATCATCCAACATAATCTTTTGAAATTTATTGTCGACCCTTTTTAATACTATTCGATCTTTAATATAAGAGTAATTCTAGTTATTGGGCTACCTTAAAGTCTTTTCTTCTTCAATCAAATTCATGGTCATAAATATAAGATTTTGCTCCAGAAACATTATCTAGATTAAAGGCAAATTAAATTAAATAGATTCTAAAAAGCCCAAATTTTGATTTAGTTACATTAGCAAAACTGAGTTCTCCTTTATTAAAATTTATTAATTGGCTCTAAGGTAGAAAGTATTTTTTATATTAGGTATTTTGATATTACATAGTTATTTGAGATGTTATTGTTTAGGAGATAAGGAAGATAATCTTTCAGAGGAATAACAATAATTATTCAAAGTATTAGATATTAAATAATGTATCTTATATAAAGCAATCAGATATATAAATAAAATCAAATGATTGAATATATTTATTTTAATTTAATAATAAATGGTACTTTTGTAAAATGAATTAAAAATATATATTGAATATCCTACTTATATTAAAATAAAAATCTAATTGTAGATAAGAGATAGACCAAGAATTAAATTAAAATATTGTAAAGACACTTTTGATAGAATTATATTTAATATTTTTTCATTATCTATTTCTCTAAAATTTGTTTGCTTGGCTTGGTTATTATTATTGTGATTATTTTTATTGTTACTATGGCTATTATTATGTTTATTATTATTGCTAAGGTTATTCTTGTTATTATTATTAAACAGATGTAACATTGCTTCTAGAAATTTGGAATGTTGGTTTAACCTAGGAGTCAGCTTAGGATTTAGAATTAGTAAAACCTCCAAAATTTCTTGTAGGTGCTGCTTATTGTTAAACTTATTCAGCTGGTTATTATGATATTTGAGAAGGTTAAGTATTTCTTTCAATTTTAACTTTTTCCTTTTCTCTTTCCCTTTCTCTCTCTTTTTCCTTATCTTTTTTTCTATTTTTTTCTTCTTCTTCTTTTCTTTTTCTCTCTTCTTCCTTTATTCTTTCTTCCTCTTTTTTTCTTTCCTCATCTTACTTGAGTAATTAAGCCCCTTTTTATAATATTAAATTTTTAAATTTCTTTGTTAATTCATCCTTAAATTATTCAACCTATTATTAAAGTTCCCCCTCTTTTTATAATCTTTATTAAGTAAGAATTTCATTTTGATATTTAAATGCATCATTTAAGCTTTCTTTTAACTTTAAATTTGCTTAATACTATTCTTGATGCTTTTTTTAAGCTTCCTCAATATTATCTTCTGGCCAGGTTTTAATTATATTTGATTCCATTATTGCTCTTTCTCTTTCTATATAATCATTTTTTTAAAAGCTCTTAAATATTTGTCATCAGCTCCTTTTTTAGCTTCTTCTTCAAATTTCTTTTTGATGTCCTATAATATTCCTGTGTCTAATATTTAGTAAATGATAATCCTTTAATAATTCAATCTTTTTTCTTTCTCCATTTATTTCAAAAGTAACATACTTACCTCCTTTCAATTTAATTATATCCTATAACAACTTTTATCTAATAGATATTTCTTTAGCCTTCTTTGCTTCCATTTCAGCTATTCTTTCTTATTCAAATTTTTTTCTTTCTTCATCTTATCTTCTTTATTCTTTTATTTCCTAAATAACTTTTTAATTATCTTCTTCCACTTTCTTTTTAATAAGATCTGGATCTGCTAGTCTATTTAGATTTTTCAAAGTTTATTATCTTGTTAGAATCACTAAATTTGAAGAATCAAGTTATTTTTTAGCTTACTCTATTGGATCTTAAACAGTTTTTTAAGGTTACAAATTTAATAATACAGTTGGCAATATTTATTAATCACTAGTAATTTGATTAGAATTAAAGGATACAATTGAAGATTAGAAATCCACTTTACAACTAATAAACTTATTTGAATTAGAATATATTAATGTTTAGAAAATGGTTTCTGTATTGGTAAATTTTAATAAATCTTTTAATTAGTCTAATTTAATTGTTCTATATATTCTAGAGATACTTTTCAATACTTATCCTACTAGATTTTCTTCAAGTAAAGGAACAAAAAATAAATATTTTTCATTTTATCTTAATTCTTTAAAAACTTGGTTAGCTTAATCTGAAACTGTCAATAAATCTTATTAATTTTCTAATAATAAATAAACTTTTTAAATTATTGGTTATACAAATTTGACAGCATTCATTTCTCCTAGAATTTTTAATAAATCTTCTCTTGTAGGTATTTTAGTTCCTTTTTCAAATAAAGAAGTTGATTTATCTCTTGGATTAAAATCAGCACTTAATAATGGTATCACTAATACAGATAAAACCAAATGTGATAATTTTTCGATAATTTCAATATTCTTACTTTTAATTTCTTCTTATGTTTGAACTGGTTTTTTTTTAAAAGCCAAATAATGATTATAATAAGCAAAAGCTTAAAATAAACTGTTTCCAGATTTCTAAAATATCTAAGATAGTAAATCATAATAGAGCATTGAATATGAAGCTTTAAAATTACCTCTTCTCATTGATTTTAATACCATAACAGTTTCCAATGTCTTTGAAGCTTCTGATTACATATCTAATGCCATAGCTGTCTTAACAATATCAAATATTGCATTAACATGTTTGTCATTTGTAGTTGGTTTAGTTAAATCAACGTGAGTTGGATTTCTTTTTGTATCTAATTCTCTATCATTTAAATCCAACACAAATCTATTATGATATCATATTAATAATTAACCTATTTGTTTAATCGCAAAACCATTAAAACTCAGCCTTACGTTTATATTTCAAACAAAATTCACTAACTTTTTTTAAAATTTCAAAATAAACATCTTCCAATCTTTCATTCCATTTAACATTCTCCATAACTGTTCTATAAGTCTCCCACAATAATCTTAAACAGGACTTTTATTAATCCTTTTGTGATTTAGCTTCAGGATCAAAAGAGAGATATAATAACTCTTCTGCTGGCTCTTCATATGATAGCTATCCAACAAACGGTAATTTTTTAAGCTAAAAATTATTTAAATTATATCATACCTCTTCTATATCATATTACTTAACTTTATCGGCAAAGATCTTCTCGACTTTTACTAAATATTCTTTCAAAATATCAGCGAAAGCATCAAAATGATTATGTTGTGTCATTTGTCTATAAGCCTTGAAAACTTCCTTCAATTAATTTTGTTCATCTGGTTAATTGACTCCGACGAACAATCTTAGATCAATATAAGCTTGCTAAAAGAAATCTTTTATAATTTTACCATCAATTTATAAAGGTATTAAATGTTGCTTGCTACACTTACATCTCCTTAATCTTAATAGGATGTTGTGGTTTTTCTAGTTCTTTATCCAAAACTAGATAAATATCTAAAAAGGATCAATAAAGCATCATTATTCTTTCCCTCTTTAACGTAGTCTAAATTTATTCATGGAGTATACCATCATAAATTTTATAAGCTTATTCTGGCCTCAAAGTTAAGTAATTGATAGATGCCATAATTTAAATAATTAATATTTTTAATTAAAATTGAGCAAACAAATATTTATTAATCGTAACATTATTTTAGATCAATTCATTTATTATCCTGTATTGATTCTAAAATTTAATAAATATCATATACTATGGTTTATCAATATATAAACTTTATTTTATTTTAACAATTTAAGGATCTTGAAATTATTAATAAAAGTATTATATTCAATTGCATAATTATTTCATGTAAGTTTCCCATTCTGTATTTGGCACTCCTTTTTTTACCACTTCATCATACAATGAACTAATCATCATTGAATGAATTTTATTATTTTCTGGTACTTAACTTTTAATCTTTATGACTAAATCATAGAATTCTCTTTTAGAAGTATTATTCTAAGATTATTCCTAAATGAGGGATTTAAGATAGCAAGCCTTGACTAATTTTTTAACTTCTGGATCATCATATTTTTTAGATTATTGTCTTAACAATTTAAATGCATCCATACTATCAGAATTATTTAATATTTCTTAAGCATAATGAGTTATTCTTTAATACTGGTCATTCTATTATAATTACTAAATCAAGGTAGAGATTTTATTCTGAATAGCATTTAATGTTTTATTTGAAACAGCAGTACTTTCATCTGATTCGCAAGAGTTATTACTAAGTTGTTGTTATTGTTATAATTGTTATGACGGAAATAACCTTTATTTCTAATAACTATCATACGAATGCCCTTAAAATGTATTTGCTCTTATAGGAGCTCTTTACAAATTTTCTGACATTGTTTTTGAGTATTATATTTCTCTCTTTTCATTTTATTTAAAGGTCATTTTTTCTAAAAACTCACCCACTAATTTAATTATCATTTGAACTTCATTTGATATAGATTCAACCTCATCAACAATAGATAATAGTTATTAATATTCTTCATTAATTAACTATAAATCATTCTTAATAACCTTCTTCACAGCATTATCCTTACTAGTTAACATTTAAGAATAATTTTCTAATGAGTTTATCACTTTTTTTTTAAGTATCCTAGCGTGTTTTACTACATCCTCATCATTGTCTTTTTCTCTTATGGCCTCTTGGGATTATAAAATCATCAATTGTTATTATATCAATTCATCATCCAAATGATCTTCCCTTAAAGGTATTGCTGAAATATCTAATAACATAGTCTTTTCGTTAGATTGAATTCCAGAAATGTCCAAAAATCCTTACATCTGCAAAATATTGATAAAATTAAAAAGAAATTATTTATTATAGTATTATTTTACTTTAATAAAACGGAATATTGTTTTTCAAATAAACTTGAATTACATTACGATTTGTTATCCCTTTTATTTTCTTTATTTATCAATAATTAAAATATTTTATATTCGATTATTCAAATAAAATTTGCTTTGAAATAGACCATTTCAATAATTTATTGGGAAGTACTATTAAATAATTGTAAAAACACAATCATAAATTTATCTATTCACATAATAATATAAATAATTACTATTATAAAATTAGAGATAATAATCTTAATCTTGATTTTAAATTATTTTTATTTTATATATATAATGGCTGAAGAATTAGGGACACTTTATCCAACTATTGAATCTAACTGTGAAGATTTAATTTTGAGTTCTAAGAAATTGTTTTAAGCTCAATAAGGTAAAGGAGTACCAGAATTTTACGAAACATTAAAACTTAAAATAAACACAAAAGTAAATTATGAATACTCAAATGTTACAAAAAGTAATGAGTTGGCTGATTCATTGCATTAGGAATTTGAGAATATCCAAATTGAAATAAAAGATTAGAAAAAGCCAGAAAATAAACGATAAATTGACTAAATTATAGAAGATTATTAAAAAGATAAGTAGAAGGAAACTAAATTATCTAAATTGCCGCAATAATTTTTAAAATTTGATGAAAAAACTTCAGCTACTCAAACAAATAATACTTATATTCAAAATGAAAAATAAACAGCCTAAAATAAATCTTTAGTTGCTGTGAAACCTAATGAAAATTAATTATCTGTAATTGAACCAGCAAGATTAGGAACTGTCATGGTTTAAAAAATAAAGAAAATAATAAAACCAGAATGGCATGCTCCCTGGAAATTAATGAAAGTGTTAAGTGGTCATCATGGTTGGGTTAGATGTATAGCTGTTGATCCTGGAAATTAATTTTTTGTTACAGGTTCGAGTGATAGAACTATAAAGTTTTGGGACTTGGCAACAGGAAACTTAAAATTAACATTCACAGGCCATATTTCAACTATCAGATCTGTGATTGTAAGTGCAAGACATCCTTATTTATTTAGTTGTGCAGAAGATAAAACAGTAAAATGTTGGGATTTAGAACAAAATAAAATGATTAGGGATTATCATGGACATTTATCAGGAGTTTATAGTTTAGCATTACATCCAACCTTAGATGTTTTAGTTAGTGGTGGAAGAGATTCTGTATGTAGAGTATGGGACATAAGAGCTAGACAATAAATTCATGTGTTAGAAGGACATTCAAATACTATTGACTCAATCATTTGTTAAGAATTTGAGCCATAAATTGTTAGTGGATCTTAAGATTCAATGATTAAACTATGGGATATGACTTCTGGGAAATGCATATCCACTTTAACAAATCATAAGAAATCAGTAAGAGCTTTAGCTTTTCATCCATTAGAATATACATTTTGTTCAGCTGCGTCTGATAATCTTAAAGTTTGGAAATGTCCTGAAGGCACATTTTTAAGAAATATTTCTGGTCATAATGCTATGATTAATTCTATAGCCATAAATAGAAATAATGTATTGGCAAGTGCTGCAGACAACGGATCATTATATTTTTGGGATTGGAAATCTGGATATAATTTCTAATAGATCAATACAATTGCTTAACCTGGTTCAATTGCTGCTGAAAATGGTATATTTTGTTGTACATTTGATTAGAGTTAAATGAGGTAATCATTTTAATTATTTTTTAGATTTTTAACTGGAGAGTGTGATAAATCGATAAAGATCTATAAGGAAGATGAAACAGCTACTCCAGAAACTCATCCAATTGATGATATCAGAATTGAATATGCAAATCAAAATTATTGATAATTTTTTATATTACAATTATAGATTTATCATTTTGGAAGAATTTAATTCACTTTCGGTGCTCTGAAAGTTTTACCTCTAAATTTATTTCTTTTACTCATAGTTAAAATTTAAGATTTATTATTTTCATCCCTAAATTATCTTTATGTTAATAAATTTACTAATTATAATTTCACATATTTATATTTTTCTAAATACATCTAAGGGAAAAGCAAATATTTCACTAATTTTTTTCTGAGTTCAACCAAATTAGGTTAAATTTTCCTTTGCTAATAGTAAAATTCCTCTTTTTCAAGAACTTTAGTAAAATTATTTTCTGTCTGATAATATTAAAACTCTTTATAAGTATCCATTTATTAAATTTTGGTTTTATTAATAAAATATTCCTCTTGCAAAGATATTAGCATCTTTATCTTAATAGATAATAGAAATGCATTCTAAACATCTATATCTGTCAAAATTTCCTTTTTTCCTTAATCAATTTAATTGATTCGAATAATTACTTTTTCCAAAATCAATTTCAATTATTTATTCTGTTATTGAATATCTAGGAATTTATTAGCCAAAGACTTTTTACTAGATTTCTTTTTCTTCATCACATTAAGTTTGATAACCATTTAAACAATTTTCCTAAATTTCGATAAAACTTGCATTTGTCTAAACCTACTAAATTCTATTGTACAAGATGGTCTTAATCGCCTTGCATTCGTATTTTAAGTACATGATTTAGCTTCTAATGGCTTCAGTTATTAAATATTTGATTGCCTTCTTTTTGTTCCTCTAGCTATAATTGGCAATTTAAGTTTATTTTCTTCAGATTCTATGACATCAAGTGTGCTTTCTCTTTTATTCATAATACTAAATCTAGCCTATGGACGATGATGTTATATTGGAGATTAAGTTAGTTCTGGTGATGGAATTACATCAATTTTTTTTATTTATGAACCCTTAGTTTCATCTTCTTCATCAGGAGGTTCATCATAAAATTCTGTCCATTTAGAATTACAGTTACTATAAAATTAAGCAATATCAGAAATTTCTTCTTAATCAACCAAAGCATGAAATTAATTAATAAATCTTTTCATATTCCGCTTAAAATATTATCTATTATGATCTTTTGTAAATAAATGTTTTTTAATTATGAATTCTCTGTCACTTACATAATGTAGAAGAGGACAATTCATAACTCGATGAGTAGAAGATTAACACGAAAAACATTTCATATGTTAAATATAATCTTGATTAAAAAGAAGACCATCATGGATATTTCTAAATCTTTCATAATCTTCTGGATAATCTGGTAAAATTCTTAAAAAATCTTCTCGAGATAATAAGAGCAATTTTGTAAAACCTAAACTTCTAAATTTCTCTCTAGATCTTTAACCACTAATAAAACTGTATATACCCAAACTACTTCCTTTTCCTGCTTTACTTATAACAGAAACTTATTGATGTGAATATATCGAATCCTTTTAATCATTTTATATTAATATCTACACTTCACCATGTTCTATAAAACACATAAATATTTAACCATTTGGAAGGGAAGGAAATATTTAATCAAATTCTACAATGTTTTCAGGTTAAATAACGGTTTATTTAATTTATCTAACTAATTTATTCTTTAATTAATCACTGAAATGATTTTTAAATAACGGACATTCATTCAAAATTATAGAATTTGCTTATAACATTAATTATTCTCGAAGATTTTAAGATAATTAATTAATTATATTTTATTCATCTTAGGATTCTACTTGACTTTATGATTACCAATAATAGTTTAAATATTCTCTTACTTAATATTATAATTCATATCCTATTTTTTTATTTTACATATAAGTATTAATAGTATGTACTTTTTTCATTTTTTCTTGTTCATATGCAGATATTTTATCCAAGATAGTGCCTACAGTACTTACACTATAACTCAATTAAATACTACAAAACATCATATAGAATATTGATATAATTCTCTCAATATAACTTACTGGTGTAATATCTCCATATCCTACAGTGAACATAGTTACTGTAGAATAATAAAAAGAAAACAAATATTAAACTGCAAAGGTTTCATGTTCAATATGATATAGTTCTAACCAACTTCCTTAAGATGAATTATTATGGCTATATTCTCCAACCTAAATTATATAGTTATTCTTATTACTTACAAAAAACCACAGGCATGAATAACAATGTAAAACGAAAAACAATACTATTATCAATTTTAATAGTTCTAACATAGATGAAACTGGCTTAGACAAATTTAATACTTCTTCAATTTAAGCAATTAATTTAGGAATATTTCTACTTTAGACATAAAATAATGAGATAAAAATATCTGCCCAATTATCTAATACGTTAATGGTATTAGAATTTTAATTAAAAAGGTAAATACTTAAAATTAATAAAGAAATCGATTCCAAACCATAACTTTTGGTAATTACATGTTTAGCTATTGAAGCTCTTTAATTTGCTATCTAACCAAACTAATAGAAAGAATTATTAAAACTAATTAGATAATCTATTAATAGAATTATAAGTGCTAACACTGAAACTGGATATAATTATCCATATATTACTGGAATTTCAGTCCATCCCAAATCTATCGGAATTACATACATAAAGTATAACCTCGAGAATGCTACAAAACAATCCCAAATTAATTTCCATCTAGATTCAGGAGTAATTATTGGAATTTTTTATAATTATTATTCAACCCTCTTAAAAACTTATTTGATGTTTTATTTTTAATTAATTAGATAGCTTTTAATCTACTGGATAACTGAAGGCTATTAAATTTGCTCTACTTAATTAGATCTTCTAAATCCTCTATGTTATGGTTTAAAATGTAAACTGCTTTCCTTAAATAACTTTAAGTCGAAGGATGATCCTTTATCATTTAATAAATCATATTAATATTGACTAAACTTTGTGTTTATTCGTTTTCGTTCACTAATTCTTCTTATAAACTTGATCGCATTCCAAGATTAAAATAATGTTAATTAATGCTAAGGTTCATCTTTTTATTGTCTGCTTGATGATTATAAAATTAATCTAGCATCAGGACTATCAATACTCATTCTCTAACTTCTCATTTCTTCATTTGACAAAGGAGTTGGCTCTGATTACTTTTAACCTTTTTATTAAGAAATTGGATAATAGGCATCAGACAAAGAATTATTAACAAAATCATGTATTTCGCCTATTTATTCATCAGTAATCATGAATTACTAAACTTTATGAGACTGTCCTGAATCACTTTGAGTTTGTTATTGCATGTAAAAATATATAATAATCAAAATTATTTCATTTTCAAATTCTAAAATGTATTATCACAATGTGAAAGAATGCATAATTTTTTATTAAAATTATTATTCATAAAAATATTGAGTTTCAGCAATATTATTACTGTTAAATTATATTTTGAATTTTATCATTACATATTATTAGGGTTGTCTCCAAAAGAATAAGTAGTTTATAATTTATACAATAAAGTTAACTAAAGCAAGGCTTAAAATTATATTTATTAAATAAAAAAAGTTATATATTTAATAAGAATTATAGCCTATTGATGTCTAATATTTTTAAATTAATATACATTAATAATAATTTTAATTGGATTTGATAATTCATATTAATGAATTGGAAAATTTTTAAACATAATAGAAAATAAATTTATGATAAGAGAATATAAATTTTTTAAATTCATCAATGCTTTAATGATTTTGATCCATTAACTTTCTAACCATTTTCTAATGAATATGTTTTAGTTTCCTTTCTTCCACCATTATCAATTGTTTCAACTACTTCTTGGGTTCCATCTGCTTTTATTGTTGTCTTTTTAGTAACAGTGACTTTACGACCATTTCTATTTTATTAATTTTGAATTCTTACTAAATAGTTGTTGATGTAGAGATTGAAGTTCCAC
Source organism: Paramecium sexaurelia (assembly GCA_000733375.1). Taxonomy (NCBI): domain Eukaryota; phylum Ciliophora; class Oligohymenophorea; order Peniculida; family Parameciidae; genus Paramecium; species Paramecium sexaurelia. The sequence goes on from JPFM01000035.1 coordinate 504,208, forward strand.
CTCCAAATCCTCCTCCAAAGCTTTATGATTAAAATGATTGGAATTAACCTCCCCCCATGAAATCATCATTATCAAAGCCTCCAAAACCACCAAATCCTCCAAATCCGAATGGACTTCTTTAAGAGTTGCTACTATTTTTCTTGCTACCACTTCTTCCAAAGGGAAATCCCATTTCATCGTCATCATCAAATCCAAAATTCTTAAAAAAGCTCTCAAACTATTTAAAAGGATCGAATCCATCTCCAAATCCTCCAAATCCACCAAAACCTTAAAATCCTTAAAATGAATTGCCACCGCCTCCTTGCTTTAAACTAAAAATATAAAATTTAATAAACTTACCCTTCATGACCGTATCTATCATAAATAGCTCTTTTATCTTTATCAGACAATACAGAATATGCTTCTCCAATTATTTTAAACTTTTCTTGAGCTTCTTATTTATTATTTGGGTTTTTATCCTTAAATATTATATTATAAACGTACTGGATGCCATTTAATGGCCAATTTTCTGTAAGCCTTTTTAATTTCATCATCAGAAGCTGTTTTGCTTACTCCTAAAACTTCATAATAGTCTTGTTATTTATTTGACATGTTGTTTAATTATAGAATATTATATTTATTTAAACTTAGAAAGGAAGTTAAATAATCAAAGAAGATTCTAGAACTTTATATATATTAATTATATATCATAAATTCTGATAAGTTTCATAACCTTATTCATATTTAAATACCATTACAAAATATGACTAATATATGAGATAACATATATAAATAATATATCAATTATTAATCTCATACTTTTTTTCTGAATCTTTAACTATGGTATCTAAAATATGACTCAAATCTATTCTTTGAACATATCGAAGACGGATTAATCAAATCATATCATTTTATGGTGAATTAGTTGAGTAGATTGTACTAGTAGTAATAGTGGATAAAAATCAAATATTTGATCGAATATGTGATAAATATTTATATAATTATTATTTAATATATAAATTTATGTTAACTAAATTGCTTTAGAAATCAAGATAAGCAAGATTTTGTGGTAATGAAATAAGATAATAATTTAGTTTACATAAAGAATTCAGTAAATTATCATGTAGCAAATTCATAAGATCCAAATAACAAATTTGCTACTCCTTAATTTAATTCAAGCATTCTTGATTTTGATAAAGATTAAGAGAATAATGTTTAAATGCATTACTATTAAGGTAAATTAGAAGTGAAATTGTTTAGGCAAATTTATGCCAGACGAATTGGATTGGACTGATGTTTGGGAAACAGCATATTAAAATTTTACATAACCAGAATACCTCTATCATTTTTGGTTTTGCGGTGTCCTCTATTGTTTTGAGTCAGAATGGACTATCAATTATCCATATGAAAAGGGTCCTCTTTCTCCTTTGTTTAGAGGAGAACATGCATTAAGAAGATATCCTACTGGAGAGGAAAGGTATATATTTAACAAAATTAAAATCATAGATGTATAGCATGTAAATTATGTTAAAGTGCTTGTCCAGCTAGAGCTATTACAATAGAAACTGAGCCAAGACCTGATAATTCAAGGTATAAAAACAAATTTTATAAAATATCAGACGTACTGTTAGATATGATATTGATATGACTAAATGTATTTATTGTGGATTTTGTCAAGAAGCATGTCCAGTTGATGCAATTGTGGAAGTAATTATAAATTTGAATGAAAGGGTCCAAATTATGAATATACAACATATTAGCACGAAGATTTATTCTACGATAAATTTAAACTCTTAGAGAATGGTGATAAATGGGAACCATAAATAGCAAGAAACATTGAATATTTAATTACAAGAAAATATTGATTAAATAATATTCAATATTTGCAAATAAAAAGATATATAAATATATTACAAAATCAATTTTGAATTTTAATATCTTACTAAATAAAGCTTAATATATAGGCATTTTCGAGTAATCTTTCTAATGGAACCAAAGTTAGCAATTATTTGCTTGTTTAATAATGTGACCGAATATTTTTCATTGAGACAATCATTGTAACCATTGAAATTGTCATCAGTAAAGCAGAAAATACTACTAAAATTATATCAATATTTGTATTCTCTTATACTGATTCCTCTATTTGATTAGTCAACGTTTAAACAATCACAAAGAATCCCATTGAATCATAAAGTCTTTCTATTTATGATGCAACAGAATAATAATTCAATTAGAGATATTCTTATGTTGCATGGTTTTCTAAGTCTTATAAAAATCTGAGTTGTTAATCACATAAATCTGCAAAGATTACACTCAATCCCCCTTACAACAAAGGATAACTCATGCACTATTCATATGAAAATAATTCATCATATTATTCAAAACTTGTTCTAATCATTAATATATATTAGAAATTTACAACGAATTATTGAAAATGTTACAAGCCGATTTCGTTACTATATTGTATATAGTCTAATCTTATTAATACAAAGACAATTTCTTTCTTAAAGCATTCAATTAAGTAACAGTCTTATTTTGGATTGTTAAAATTTCACTATTGATTTCAGTTTTTATAAAAACAGTTGATTAGGCATATGCTTAAGTAATCTCGTAGTATGCTTATGAAAACAATATTTTATCATTAAATTAGATAAGTATCTTATCTATAGTTGCTTCATGCATTAAATTACTACCAATAAAATAACTGGAACAAATTATAATCGTTATCAAAACAAATAAGAAAAAGATTATTTGTGTTGAATTATTTTCTATTTTTTTTATAGAAAATTTATTTACTTTTTTATTTTATTCTTTTTCCTACTTTCTAATATTTCTCCAGAATAGAATTATTATTCTACTTATGAAATGCTTATCCCATGATAAATTCAAATTTTTCCTCATTTGTATCTTCTTTTTTGAACTTGTTTGTGTTCATTAATGAATATAAGGAAGAAAATGTTACATATTGTTCTTGTATCACATCAGTAGTGAATGTACAAAATAATTTGAATACTTTCTACTTCATCTGTATCAGCATGATACATTTGTATGCGTACCAACAGATAAATAACACAAGAACTATTTCTTCAGCTATAACTCTAAAAATAATATTCATATATATTATAAATTATTTACATATATTAGATGTTAGTAATATTTCTAGTCGTGTCTGCTTCATATAAAGTATTTATAATGCTCTCAAAATAATATGTATTATTTAAGAATGCATTCAAATTAAATGTTTAAAATTTAATTTGGTTTATCATTTATTAAATAATATTAATAGATTATTATTTTAATGAATTTTCTAAATTAACTTCTATTTCTGGAATATTCTACAATGCATTATCAATATTTTTGATTTCATCTTAATAAAAATCTAAACTAATCTATTATAAATCCTAAAATGGAAATAGTAAATTATATTTCAAATAAAACGAAGATATTACAAATTCATTATAAAAATATGATAATTAATAAGGTAAATTCTAACTAGATTGATTTTATTAAATTTTCTGATAATTTGAAGAAAACAGCAAGCAATTAACCACTTATGATCCTATTATTAATAAATAGAAAATCAATAAAACAAGTGCTTGTTTTTTACTAATTACTTAATTTTCATTTAAACAATCTTTCATTTATCTTTTGAGTTATGATTAATTGTTTTATGAAGATCTACTGCCAACAGACATATTATTTTAATTATCAAATTTATTTATTTAATTCTTTTTCTTTTCATCAATTCTTATTGAAGGTTAAACTTCTTTAGGATTTAATTAATTTTACTCTTAATTACTTTCAATTTCGTCTTAAGCATATTAAATCAGTTAAACTTGCTAATGATGGGTTGTATTAGTAATATTAACTGTTGCCAATTAATTTTTAACTTCATCAATCATTCTTTCTTCTTCTTACAATAAATCATGATCTAGATCGCAATCCAATACCCAAGGAGAATTCAATAAACTTGCTTGTTCTCTATAACTTGTAGAGTTTTAAAACTATTAAAATTAAAATTATTATGAAGTTCTAACTCTTAACTAAATTATTTATTTACTTGATATCTTTTAATTTGCCATAATTCTATAATCTTATAATTCTAAAATTACTAATCTAAATCTATAATTTATAAATAGTACCTCAAATTTATAGTAACTAAACTCATTACATGTAATTAAACTAGAAAAATTACATTTTCTGAAGGCTAACTTTCAAAATTTTTGTAAATTTGTTTCTAGAAATAAGTTCTGGATAAAGTTTTTGATAATTAAGATTACGACATACTTTTATTTTAATTGATTATTGGAATAATGAATTAACATTCAAACTTTTTATCTAATTTATCAAAGTTTTTATCATAAATCTCTTCCCATATTTTAGCCAATTCAGGAATAAAAAATAAACAATCTAAACCTCTTATTTAAGATATTTAAATTCCTAAATACCTTTGAAACATTTCTTCAAATATATTTTAAGTAATTTCTTCAATTTGACCTTTTTCATTTAATATCATGTATCCAAAAGTTAGATTTACAGGTGTTATAAGAGCAGTTGCCCCAAATTCAGTTGGACTAGTCTCAATTCTTAATCGAGTATTTATAGGAACCAAAAATTGTCCCTTATTCTTACCCAAAATTACTCTTATCTCAGATCTTACCACTATTATTCTTCCTCTCTCTACAAAATTATCTAAATACATATCATGATCATCAGCAATTATTTAAGGCATGAATCTATGTATATTCTAATCTTGAATTTCTTCATCTTTAAATCCAATAGCTTATTAAAATGATCTAGTATATCTTATTACATTTCCTCTAGGCTATAATAAAGTAATCTAAATCACACAACTGCCAGGATCAAATATTGTTTTTTCAATAGATTACATAAACAATGTTACCAATTTTCCTTCCAAACGATACAATTTTGGTCTGCTTTTGTTAAATTGAATATATTTTGAAAACAGATTATAAATAGTGTCGCATTCATTAGACAGAGGATTTATAGTAAATGCTTATTATATTTGAGACTCAACACATTTAATATTATGTAGAACCTCAAATCCAATTTTTACCAATTAATCAATATCAATAATTGATGTTAAAATTAAACCATACCATTCCTTAAATTTACAAAATTCATTACCTTAAATTATCTTGCAATCAAACACATATTTTATTTGATTATTGATAATGACTCTTCATATTAATATACTCTTTTAAATATGTACTTTTAATTTTTTAAATCATTCTTTTTTACTAATTGATCAAACTCTTCTAAAGCATCATATTTTAATTTATAAATAATTGCTTATTCCTTTAATGCCATTCCCTTTATTATAAATATAATGTTACTTATGTTTACATTGACAATCTAATAACTTCATATATTGCTTAAGTAGGTAACTTCTTAACCTAAACTAAAAAGTATATGTAAATCAATGCTAAATAAGTATTGGATGTTTCAATTATTTCATCTTCTAATGTTTATGAAATTAATTCTTTAGCAAATACTTTCATCTAAGTGATTGAATCAAATTAGAAGTTTTCTTTGTCTGAAAATTCTTCGCAAAAACATTTAAATTTCATTTTTATCTATTTCTACAATTTTTTTTCTCTATTTTATGAACAATATCGCAAATGATTAGTTGTAAATGAATACATAAATAACGACTCCATAGGATCCAAAGATCTTTACTCTTTTTTTAATTTAATTTATTTTTTAAATAAATGATATATAAATCTTATTTATTTTTCTAATGAATTTCCTGAAGATTTCAATTATTTGATCTTTTATCTATCAGTTAAAATTGTTAAAATATAAGCATAAAAAGGATAAAAGAACATTAAAAATTATAAAACATTTACATCTTTTACTATATCACTAAGTTAAACTGCTAAAAGTGTTATTTAGTATATCAACAAGTAACTTGATATATGAAATTACAATCGAGAAATTTAAACTTCTACAAAAATAAGCTAATTGTAACTCATTATTATGCTAATTATTAAATAAATCAAATAGAAAATTTAAATTACTATTGTATTTATTTCTAATCCTATTAATATTACTATAGTTGTTTAAAATGCAAATATAAGATGTACTTTTTATTAATTAAACCTTCCTAAATAATCTTATTTCTTCATCTTAAATTCAAAGCAATGCAAATCAATTATTAAACTAAATAGTAGTTAAAGCGCAATCGAAAACATACTAATACTAGCACCAAATAGCAAGAACTAGTTAAGTGAATCTAATATAAATAATTAATACTTTTCATTTGATAATAATTTAAAATATGAAAGTGTGAATATAATAAAGGAATTCTAATTATCATTTAATATATTTGCATGTAAACTGAGATAAATTATTTGATTAGATTATTTTCCTCTATTTTTTTCTATCTATTCTAAATTAAATTTAGTAAATTCATACAATTTCTAGTGTCATCTCAATTATTTATCCATTTTAATTTGTTCTAACTGAAGTATTTAAGATCAATATTATAAAAAAGATGAAGGTTGAAAGGGTCAGTACAAATCCGATTAACATGTACGAAATGTGAATCTCTATATACTCTCCTAATGCACTATAAAATCTATCAATATAAATTAAGAATTCAAACCGGAATATATTCAAAATATAATGAATAAAGCCTAAATACTCAGCTTTATCAATAACAGGTATTGATTGAGTAATTAAGGATAACAACTAGAAGTTTTCTACCATCAAAAACACTATTGACAGCTCAAGAGACTTCCTCCATATTCCTTTAATAGTAAGAAATTGTTGAATGTAGAAGTCTTTAACTTGAAAAAGAAAATTTCTCATTTTTGCTGATCTTTAAAGGATAATTTAAAATTATTTATATGATTAATAAATATTTTGCATTCTTACTTAAATAAATCAGAAAATACAAGGTTTAATTATATTATTTAGCTACCCATTTTTATTTCAAATTCTTTGGGATTCTTTATTATATGGTTTTCTATAAATTTTAATTAAAAGGATCTAGCAATTTTAAATCATAAATTAATTTAATCCATTAATTCATTATTGCTAATGTCATAATTGCATTTTACAATTATTTTAATGAAAATTAGAATTAATTTTTATTTTATCTCGTTAATTTATTTAAAATATTCCATAAAGTTTTAAAGAATATGGAAGTTCATATCCAAGAATTTGTAAATCGTAAAACATAATTATATAAATAATCAAGAAGTCAATAACTTATATTATTCAAATCGATTAATAATAGAAAAATTTAATTAAGTATAAAAATAATGTGGTATGATTTTAAATTTAAAATTAAAAAAGTGTAATAAAAATTCTATGATTGTAATTGCATATATAAGTATTTAGTAATATTTATCACTGTATACTTAATACAAATGTTTTGTTTAACTAATTGTTTCGTTGAAAATTAGATAATAAACCTATTACTAATATTAAGGTAAAGAATATTTATGCAACAGAATTGCTAATAATAGTATTTTCAAAAATCAATTTTTAGTATAAAAACATGCTAACTGATTCGATAAGAAAAGATACAGAACTTTCTTACAGATTCTAATTGGTTGATATAAGATAGGATAACAGATGCAATTTTCTTAATGAAATTACAGAATTTATAAAGCCATAGTAGTAATAATGTTTTTTATATTCAAAAAGAAAGATAATAAAAAATGAATTATCTATAAAATGAGCACCTAAGACTAATTATAGGATAGTCAAATAAATTTATTAATATTTAATGTAGTATATCTATTATATAATATCTAATATTCTTGCTCAAATTTACTAGAGGAAAAAGATGACATCAAATCAGTTTTCAATTTTTGGATTAAAAGCGATAATAATTATTATTGAAATAAGAAAGAATCTTAATTAATGAAGGTAATAAGTTGATTTTATGATTAGGCGTTAATAAATTTATTCTTAATAGGCTAATTCTATGATTATTGGTTTAGGATTTAGATTTTGAAATTTTGGGAAAAAGTGAAATTTAGATATTCATGAGAATAAAATGATTAATATTGAGGTTCTTATTAGATTGAATTACTAGAAATACTAAATAATTTTAAATTTATATCATTTTAAATTTCAAATATATCTAATCATTCTAATCAATACGGCACCAATTCTTTTAGAAAGTGATTAGATTAGTGTTCTCAAATATCCACGCAACTATGATGAATAGTGTAAATTTGATAATAAGAGTTGAAGAAAATTAAAGGATAATTAAATATTATATTAACTATCTCAATCCACAATTCTATACCAAATCTTAAAGATAAAAATTCAATAGTCTAAAAAGTGATTTTAATATAATTGATCAAAATTTAACATTTTTCACAACGCCACAAGGTTTCCATAATTATTTCTATTCTTAAACTTTTTTATCATTTTGGTTAGAATACTTTAATTGGGATATTTATTACATTTTTGGAAACATTGGTTTATATTTATTATGTAATAGTTTTGATTAAGTAATACGACCTATTTACTTTGGCTATGAATTATTATTAATTATTATTTGCTATTAAAATTCATTCTCTCTTTAGGTTTATGTAAAAGAATTCATTTTAGTACTTGTTTCAGTTGAGTTCTTTCGTTAATGTAAAAAAGTATCATTTCTTGACTAATCTCTACCTGTTTATCGACTTGCTTGATCAACTGAATAAGTGAAATTTCTAAAATGTGTTTTTCTAAAATTTGAATTCTCTATCACTTCTAAGGCTTTTGTTCCATAAAATACTCCTTTTATTACATCTTAATTTACTGATAGCATTCCTTCACCATCTTAAATACCTTATTTCCATTATCCTTTATAAAATGTACCATCATGCCAATACATACTACCAAACCCATCTCTTAAATCATTTTTAAAGTATCCTTCATATTTATTTCCATCTGCCCAACTATATACACCATAACCTTATTTTAGGTCATTTTCATATTCTCCATTATATGAATCTCCAAGGCCATTCCCTCTTTTCCAAATTCCTTTTCCATGTCTTAAACTATCTCTAAATTCTCCTTTATACACAGCTCCATTAGCCCAAAAATATTCTCCAATTCCATTTGGCTTACCTTATACATATTCACCAATATAAGTATCTCCATTTGCAAATTTTTCAGTTCCTCTTCCATCTTTTAAACAATTCTTAAATTCTCCCTCATATCTATCTCCATTTATCCATTAATGAACACCATATCCTTCAGGTACACCCATTCTCCATTCCCCTATATATGAATCTCCTTTTGAACCCTTCCAAATACCAGAACCATGTTTCTTACCGTTAAACCATTAACCTTCATAATACTCTCCATTACTCCATTAAAATCTACCCATTCCTGATGGTTTCCCATTCTTATACTATCCTTCATAATAAGATCCATTATAAAATAATTCAATTCCCCTTCCATTTTTTTGATTGTCTTACCAATCTCCTTCAAATATATACTTTTCTGATTTATAATAAACTCCAACCCCTTTCTTCAAACCATTCTCAATCAATCCAAAAAATAATTAATCTATATCAAATTGTATTGCGAACTAAGTATCATTCTATAATTCTTCATAATTTTCTAGTATTTATGGCTGTCTTTATAAATTGAAACATTTACCTTATAATTTTTTATAAATTGTGTAACTTAATCGAGATCTTTAGGAAAAGGACTGTTATGAAAATGTTCGATAACTTACACCGTACATAATTTATTGGAATGTGCAAATTAAACTCTTGTTGAAGAAAACTAATCTTATTTCATTAAATATTTTTATTTAACTCATAGTTCTAAATGAATTTCAAGAAATTTTCATTCCACTATTAAGTTAAGTTTCGCCAATGTTTCCTTCTCTTATTTTAGTGTGCCCAATAAAATATCATTAGCCTTGATTGGACCTACTCCATGAGGTGTACCAGTCAATACTAAATCCCCTGGTCTTAATGTCATAAATTATGAAATATATGCCAATAAATCTGGAATTTTGTAATACATAGAAGATGTAGAATCACTTTATACTACCTTTTCGTTTATTTTTAATTCCAATTAAAGATTATTTGGATCTTTAACTCTATCTTTTGCAATCAAATCTGTGATAGGAAAAAAGTTGTCTTAACCTTTTGCTAAATCCCATGGGAAGCCTTATTTTTTAAAATGAGCTTGCATTTCTCTGTCAGTCAAATCTAATGCCAAGAAATAGCCTCCAATATATTCTTGCCATTTTTCTTTCTCTATATTCTTTCCATTTTTAGCAACCATAAATCCAAGCTACATTAAATATATTTAATAAGAACACTTCTATTTCATGATGAATTTCGTGATTATGTTTAGGTAATTAAAATATACCAACTCCCATAGGAAGGTATAATAAAGATGTAAATGATTTTTAAAATATTACAGGTTCTTTTGGTGGTTCATCCCCTCCCATTTCTTTTACATGTTTAACATAATTTTTTGCAATAGCTACAATTTTTGGATTGTTGGGATTGGCGACTTATTTAAAAAGAAGATTCATAAATAATATATATTTATAAATAAATATTCATTAATGAGTAATTTGATTTAGTTCATTTATTACTTTATCTGCTGTCCATCTTCTATCAGCATTTTTGTCTAAACATGATAGTAAAATTCTTTGTAATGGCCCAGAAATAGTATTTGATATTTTATTGTTTTTTGGGAATTCTCCAACCAATAGTTAATGCAAGACAATCCCACATGCCCAAATATCTGAAGCGAATGGATTGTATGGTTATTTTATTAGTAATTCAGGAGCCATATAATTTGGAGTTCCACATTATATAGAGCATAATTTATCTGTTTATATTGCAAATCCAAAGTCTATTAATACTATTTGTTAACTATAAAGTATGTTTTCCAGTTTGATGTCTCTATGAGATATGCTCTTTGAATGTAAGTATTGAACAGCCATCATCAATTACTTGAATATAATTTTAATTTGTTGTTCTGATAACTATCTATCTTTAGTAAAATCTGCTAGAGATATAGATGAAGCATAATTAAGAAGAAGATAAATCTAAATATAATTAATTTAATACGCATTTCTCATCTTCTAAGGAATTATGCAATTTAACGATATTATGATGTTCCAATTATTTTAAAATTGCAATCTCTCTATGAATTCCATTTAAGGTTTTCTAATCTAACTTATTTTTCTAATATATTTTCATAGCGTAACGTTATCCATTCGCTTTTGATCTACATATTCTAACTTGAGCAAATTATCCTTATCCAATTTATGCCTCTAATTTATATTCATCTAGTAAAGATGGTGAGGGAATTTGATTATTAAGTGGCACTTTACTTTTTAGTAGTCGCGTAATATTAGAAAGTGTTTTAGTTTGAAGAGAGTCGTTTTCTTTAGCAGATTTTAAAATCATTAATATTAACAGTAAATGGAGACCTATGAACAATTTTCGATCTTTAAATACATTTTGATTATATCATTATGCTTAGTTCTTGCGATGTATTTGAAAAAGAGAATGTCATCAAATGGCGAGTCAATATAGGTATGGTTGTGGATTGTGTAATTTAAGGATAGAATATGGAGAAAAATAGTGTTTGCTTATTAGGATATGTTGCACACTTTTGATTCAGCCGAAAAAGAATTACTTAAACATACATATCATAATACTATCTTTAATAGCAAGCGTGTTAATGTCTAAACTGATACGCGCAAAGAAAGCAAGAAGAAAAACTCCAATGTACAATTCAATTTGAACAAAAACGAAACTCTATATTATTGATAAAAATAATATTTTAAGTAAAAATAGATGTTACTTCCACTTCTTACAAGGAACCTTAGTTGAATGTTCGTCATACCAGCAAGGTGTTATCGTAATGACAGCGATCAAACAAACTAAGTCTTAAATAATCTTTTTTTGTATTATTATGATGATCTATTTACAAAAAAATAGTGTGTTAGGAGTTAGCTTAAAAATAAATCCAAATTTTGAGACTTGCAAAACAAAGTAATTTGAATTATGAAAAATCAATAGAACGACAAATTTAATCACAGAATGATTAATTCAATATATCACAAATAGATAAATTTTCGAGTTGAAAATTTATTTAATTGCTTTATTACTAAATATTATTGATAAAACATATATTAAATTATGCGAAAAAATACAAGATTATCAACAGATTCAGATAGAAAAAGAATTGCATCAAATGTTTCTATAAAATCCATAAATTCTACTACTATTAATACAACAACTGATGCAACTCTTCCTCGTTTAGAATCAAATTATTTCATAAAAAGTAGGGTTAAAAGAAGCACACATTAAATAAGATTTAAACGATCACCTATAAAAATGTCATAACCAAATAACATGCTTGAAATTCAATCCATTAAATAGTCAACCAAAATCTTACTTAATTCGGTTGTTTTTGAACTTGATAAATTAGCAATAGCGTCAAAACATAATTAAACAAAGGCTCAAGATATTCTTAATCTTTCGATAGATTTAATGAATATGTTGGGATCAGATTATGATAGATTAGAAATCTACTTAATAGTTCTATAGAATAAATGCAAAACCTAGCGTATTTCACTCGGTTTATTATTTACTTTTCTTATCGCAATAATTCAAGAAACTTATGGTCACACAAAAGGTGCTTTATAGTAATACAGTTACATGAATGATATAGCAAATAAACATTAGCTATTTTCATGTAAAATGATGGTTTATTATAGGATTGGATTATTATTAAATAGATTAAAATAATTCGAAAAATTGTTAATAATTGGTAAGAAATTATTAAAGCTAAGTTGGTACTATACAGATTAAGAATATGAATTAAAAGCATATTATTTAATTTCTAAAGGTTATAATGGAATTTAAGATATGGAAATGTCCGTTATATTTATGAATAGATATCTTGATGGAACAGTTCAATAAAATGATCATATCAAAAATATTGGTATCTAATAAATTGCATTATATCACAGAAGAACTTAAGAGCCTAGACACAAAAGTCCATCTTAAGATGATTTTAATTTAGAGATGTTTAGATAAAAGATTGAAAGAAATTATATCAAAATGAAAATGATAGGAGGAAAATTGGCATTTAAACTGCAATCCTCTGAATGTGACATATGTGCTTAATATGGCAAGAACTGTGAAAGAATTCAAACCGAAGATGAACATCCTTATAAAAAGAATTTGATTTTACATACTGATAGTAGAAATCGAGATTTAATTGGATATTTTGATTCGGAATAAATCTAATAAATGTACATTCCCTCAAAAACTTTGCCCATTTTAAAATAATTAATATTAAAATTCATTTCATATATATGAAACAATCAAATTAATTAAATGATAGTATGTATTAAGCCTACTTTCTTGGACATATGAATGCTTTAAAAGCAATTAAATGTAGAAAGAATCAAAAAATGCAAGAATCAAAAGTTCTTGTTAAATTATGTAATAATTATCAATAATTTAAGCACAATCTATGAAATAGTACAAATAAAGGGTTAATCATTTTGAATAATAACAATATTAACAATAATTGGCAACCTCAAACTAAAAAATTAAATAAACAATTGAAAAGATTCATTAGAGTAGTCCCTCTGTCGATAAAACAACTCTTTCTTTACCAAGATTAAAGAAAAGAAATCATGATGAAGATGAAATTAAAAAAGAGAACGCAAGAATGAAAGTGAAACTTGAAAAAATGAAGGGAAACATGAGTAATAGATAGTCAAAATATGAGAAACCAAAACGATACGAAGATGTATTACAAGAATATTTTAAATAAAAATTATAACAATAATGAACATCGTATCTGAAGAGGATTCATTTGTCGCTCTACATTATGAAGAAATCTATAGATAAATTCGAGACATGAAACTTTGCGAAAAATTATGCAGGTATCTCTTTACAAACATCAGGTCTTAAACCAATTGAAGAGAAACAAATGGACTTGTTGCAATTTTAAAATCTTTACAATTAGTTAAAAATTTCATTGTAAATTCACATACTTGTGATTCACAATCACAAAGAATTGATGGTAATTTATTCTCATAGTAATAAAGAATATTACTAATTTGCACAATGAAGTTTTCGGAGACACATAGTTGCAACATCTCAATTTAGTCTTAAAGTCTTTAAATCTTTGTCCGGTTGTATTTGACATCAATATACATGAATTAATTAGTCATGCTAAAGTACAATCTAGAGTAAGTAGATTTTGCTAAAATCTATAAAATATAATTTGTTGTAAACTTTGAAATCTATTAATTATATTTAATTTGGTGCCATTTAATGAATATTGAACTTTCTCTTATGAATTATTCATAATTATTAGATATCTCTCATCTTAAAAATTTGAAAAGATTGATTTATCAAATAATTTATTATGAAGTGTAATCTGGTTTAATAATCTGATTCAATTAAGTCATTTATTTATGAAAAATGACAAAGTTAATATATGGTAATATATGGTTATTTTAAATTTAACAATAGAATTACTTGAGAAATTACTTTAAACAATTAATTTGAATTAGAATGAAAAAAAAGGAAAAATGTAGCTAAAGTCCATCATCTCGAAAAATCATCAAAAATTAATTTGACAAATTTATTTGGAAACTTGTTTTGGATAGATTGTAGTTTAAAATATAAGATATAATGGAAAGATAATGCAAAAAATTATATAAAATTTTCTTTGTAGATTAACATAAATATACTATCATTTGGAGATTTGTAATAAGAGATAATAATTTGATGAACACGCTAGTGAAAAGTAATCTGATGTTTTTCCCTTAATTATATGACTTAAAAATAATATACCTATCTTTATCTCCTCAAAATAAATAATTACCGTAATTTTATGATCAAAATTCTAGCAAATATGTAACATTTCATGATGTTTAAGATAAATATAACATAATAACACAATGCAATTTATGATATAAAATAATAAAATGTAGCACCCGCAAATAATAATTCTCATAGAAGTTTGAATAATCGTAAAAATAGAACTAAGGTATTTTTAAGAAAAAGAAAGTTATAAAGAATAATCTTAATGGATGATTTTTATAGTTTAACATTCAAAAATAATAAAAAGGATTCAATTAAATTGGATGAATGATAAAATATAAAAAAAATTGTATGATAATAAAAATGGGAAATAAAATTAAGGTTTCGAGTAGTTCAATTGCAACGAGTTACTATGCAAGGGAATGTTTATTACAAAATTTCAAGACAAAATTCCTTGTGAACTTGATTAAATAAAATTGAGAACATTTTTTTAAGTCTCAATAACCTTAACTTATTCGTAATATTTTTCAATAAACTTTGATAATATTCTAAAAGAGGATGATATCTGTAGAAGGGATTTATCATATCTTAATATTTTCAAGTAATAAGTTTATTATCTAAAACTCTTGAGAAGAGAACATTAATTAATATTTCTTAACTTTCATTTCTTTTAATATCCAACCATGTTAAACAATTATTAATTTTAAAATTTTTCTAATTAAAAATTG
Organism: Paramecium sexaurelia; assembly: GCA_000733375.1. Classification (NCBI taxonomy): domain Eukaryota; phylum Ciliophora; class Oligohymenophorea; order Peniculida; family Parameciidae; genus Paramecium; species Paramecium sexaurelia. The sequence continues at coordinate 519,722 of JPFM01000035.1, forward strand.
CAAAAAAAAAGGATAAAAATTTATAAAAATCAAATTCATCATGTTATTTTATTTTATATTTTCTTTTTTCTAAATGCTAATTTAAATGAATCATTTCCTATACTAAATTAAGTAACCTTTAATCTTTAGCTTTATCATAAATAATTAATCAGCTGATATTTTATTATTTAATTTTTCTATGTAATTATAATATTAAGTAATAATAACCTTTCTTAATTTCGCAATCATACCCTTATTAAACATTCATATGTTGATATTTTTATTGTTCTAAAAATTTTTCTAGGCTTTTATCAATTAAAACTAATTTTTTAAAGTATAGATGGGGATTCAAAATATGCTATTCTTTAAGATTGTTAGTCGATTATATTATTAATTTTAATTAGTTAATTTAATCTTAAATCTTTCTTATCAGGCATAAATTATTTTAGGGATTTTATGGGTTAAATGTTATTAAAATTTAAGTAAATATGATTATATCGTTAATTATTTTAAAATTATGTCACTCAACGATTGGAAAAATGAAAAAGCAATGCTCGAATAACGAAATCAATTTCTCTAAATGTAAATTTAAGAAATTAAAGAAAGAGAAGAACATTAGAAGAAGTTTAATGATACTATAATGCAAGCTTGGAATTAAGGAGAAGGAAGAACTAATGTAATTAAATAAGATTAATTATAATTTAGTGTAAAGTATACAAAGAAATTTAAATCACTCTAGAAGAGTATTCAAGAGAACTCATAGAAGCGAAAAAGAAAAGTTCTACCGCTATGATGAAATTAGAGAATGAGAATACAGAACTAAAATATTAAATCTAATAGTTAGAATCTATTTATTAACAAAAAAATCAAATCCATTAAGAGAAAGTTTTGGAATTGAGAAAAAGAATTGAATGTCAAAATAATAAAGAAAATGTTGGAGATAATTAATTTGGTTTTATAGTTAGTGTAAAAAGTAGAACTTGTAGCTAAAATACAAGCAGAGAAATAAATAAATAAAGATCTAAAACTTAAAATAAACCTGAATTGTTGAACTGTCGTAATTCTAATGTTATGGAAATAAATACTGATTTTTTGCAAGAATATAGTTCTTAATTAGAAAGCGTTTCGCCTTAAGAAAGATAAAATTTAGCCATTTAATTGAAATAATTAACAAAAGAACTAAAAACTACAAAAGTATAATATTTACCTTGTATTTAAGAATGAAATCGATAATACAAATTTATAAACAGCAAATGAACTAAAGACTGAAATTAAATCTATGCTAAATAAATTATTAAAAGCTAAAGGGAAGATGACTGAAAGTATTGTTGGAAATGGAAAAGAATCTGTTCTAATGTTAAGAGGGAGTTAATACAAACCGACATTAGCAGATTTTGCTAAACAATTAAATGCTGTCAGATCTATTGAAACCTTTAATATCTTAAATCCACAAAAAGGAGCAAACAATTATTGATTAGTTATATATATAGATAATACAAGAAAAATGTGAAAAAATTAAATATCATCAGTATCATTATTTTATTGCTTAAAATAGAATTTAGTGATTTACTAAATCAATTGGTTAATTCTTTACAATTCACTTTAAGGTACTATTACTGGTTTATGTTCTTGTCCTAAAATAAATTTTGTTATTTCAACCTTCTGATTCATTACACTTTCAAATTAGAAATGCTATACTAAAGCTTAACTTCTGTAGTTTAAGGAGGATCTTAATTAGCAGATCTAATATTAGTATGAAAAACTTTACTTTCTCACTGTTAAATGTAGGCATCCATAATCATGAAAATCTTAATAAAATTAAATTAATTGTTAAGGAGGCACAGAATTTATGAATGTATATCTCATATTACATTTATTCTAATTATTCCGTTATTTATAGTTATAAACCTTAAACTCTATAGAAAGTTATAAAATTCTGATCAATTAAATCTTAACGCATTTGCACTGTATATTTATTAGGATATTTTTTATCATTATTACACTTCTTGAATCCAATTAATGCATTGCTTTGTCCATCCTTACTACAAAATAATGTGATTCTTCTTCTGAAATTGTTTTTCTTTTTCTTCGTTCTGTTTCAAAACCACTTATTTACAAGATTAACAATATGATTCCATATATAAGTAAGCATAATTTGAAATTTCTTTTTAAAGATCTGAACCTGTTTTAAAATCAAAAGAATTTATTCTTAAATATTTCAGAAATTTATTCCATCATTTAATCAGATCAAAAATTATCTTCTTTTGAATACAATACAACTTTAGGTTCTATTGATATTCGATGTTTATTCGTTTTGCCTGTAAAAATTTATATGGTCCTTTCAATCTTATATCTTTAGAATTGCTTTCTATTTTTATTTACTTCCATTAAATTATTTGATTATTGCTTTATCAATGTCATCAAATAATTCTTATAAACTATATTCTTTTATTTTGTAAAGATTTCATTTAATTCATGATAATTTCAATAAATCCTAAAATCTTTTCCTAATTTAAACGAGATTGCTTTTCATTTATTATATTATTTTTTTTCTTGTTTTACTTATTCTCAAAGAAAAATTTAATTTCATTCAAATTTACATCAACTTATAACAATTTCATTAATAATCAAGAAAAAGCATAAATGTTAATCTTAGAAACACATGAGCTTTCAAAATTCTAAACCAAAACGCTTTTTATCATACTACTGTTTATCATATACAAAACAAAGCTTGTGTTCTAATTTAAACCTAATTAAAATATACTAACTTTATCATAATTTGCATTTCCTCGAATAATAATTTTACTAAAATGGATGAAAGAATTAAAAAAAAGATGCTGTCTTGTTTTAAATCATGTTCTAAATTTTTTCTTATTGTTTTAATTAACTATTTACGTATCTAAACTATTAATATTAATAAAATATAACTATAAAATAAAAATATTCACTTAAAATAATGCATTCTTGCTGGATTGTTATATATACTCTAAAATCTTTTGAAATTTTAGAAAGAAATCATATACTTTCTTAAACAAATTAAAAATGCTTATTTAATTTTCCTTTTATTATAATATAAATTATGAAACATAAAGCGAAAACTGAAGAAGTAATGATATCTATTTAATTAGGGAATTACAATTATCAAAGAAATATTGAATAGTGATCCAAAAATTTTTACTTTCGCTACAATATATATTGTTAAACAAACAGAAAATCAGGATGAATAAATCAAGAGTATCAGTTTCTCTAATAAAAACAACCCAGATAAATCTCCAAATATGTTTTTTGATCCTTGTTATATAATTTAAGCTTAAGATGCAAAAAATTTCACATTTTTAGGGATATCTGTATTACAAATATAGCATCTAGATATTATTAGCTTTATTACAAATATTATTATGAGTAGAAGAGATAATGTTCGATTCACTTTAACTTAATCAGGAATAACAAGTCTTTGTAAGTTAAAATAAAAAATTTCAATCAAGAATTCAACTTACACTTTATCTGAGTTAATTGCTCAATAGTTGTAGAATTAAAGCTCAAATAATGAAAGATAAAATGATTTTCAAATCATATTATTAATTCAATATGATTTAAAATATTCATTCTCAATAAAAAATGTTGATAAAGAAATTTAAAATAAATTTTTATCTTCCTATCACTAGATTTAAAATTTAGGTGATTAAATTTAATAATTATTAAATTTAAAATGGGGGAACTTTGAGGCAAAACTTTTGGAAAGATTATTAGATTTATTAGAAATGGAAATTTTTAAATGAAACCATATAATTTAATATAGATTCTAACATTTCTTAGAAAATTCATTAATAAATTTGTTTTGCTTTGTCTTGAAATTATATATTTCATAAATGAATTTTATTAATATTTATATTTAACAGCCATAAGTGAGTACAAGCAATATGATGAATTCGAACCTTATAAACAAAGAATTAGAGATCTTGAAGGTTAATTATAGAGGATGTTAGATTTAGTAATGTTTTGACACATACTGGAAAAGCATATACCTAATTTAATAACGATTTACATGTTGAATTAGAAAAAATTACTAAATAAATGATTTAGAAGGGAAGTGAAGCTGATTTGTGGATATAAAAATATGAGCAATAATTATCATATACAATTTAGATGAGGAATAATTATGAATTGGAATTATAATAATTATCTAAAGAACTTCAAAGGCTATTGGATTAAATAGATTAATTTGAATATGAAAAAAGGCTAAAAGATAAATAGTTAGTCAGAGAAACATTATAAGATAAAGATTTAGAGATTGATGATTTGATGAGCAAGTTGTAGTGAATGAGATTAGAACACGAAAATGAATCACAAAGGCTCCTCAACGAGAATGATAATTTAAGACATAAGATTAATCAAATAGTATTGGATCAATAAAAGTAAAGATAGAATTCTTAATATTTAATAGAGTTGGAACATATGAGATTTAAGATAGAGACATTTAATTCTTAAAATTTGGATAATTTAAGAAAAACTCATCAAAGTCAAATTTCAGTTGTTGAATCAGAAATTGATAAATTAAGAGGACTGTTAGAAATTAAGAATAATGAAATTGGAAATTAAAAGCTTCTTATCAAAATTAAATTCATAAAATATACTCTTAATTTGAATCCTAAAAATCAAATTTTCAGAAATAAGAAATAATTCATCAAGATTAATTAACTTAATTATTATCACAATTATTAGATGAATAAAAATTTCGTTTGAAATCTTTAAGTAAAAATTATGAAAAAAGGCATATTTACTTTGTAAAAAGAAATATAAAGCTATCAGAAGAAAAATGAAATTTATCAAAAGAAATCTAAGAAGCAATTACAGATAAAGTATAATTAAGAGACAATTATGAAAGCCAATTTGATTTATTAAAAAAGGACAATGAAATTTTGAAATCAAGATCTGCATAAATTGAACAAACTAAATTAAAGGACTAACAATAAATTGAATCAGAATTATTATAAACTAAATAATAATCAATTGAAGTCTAAAATGCCTATAGATAGTAAGTTATTAAGTTAGAAAATGAGTCATAACTCTAATAAGAAAAAGAGATCATAAAGAATAAATAAGTAGAAAGTCAGATTCATTAATTTATATTAATAAAATAAGCATTAGAAGATGATCTTAAACATTTTAGATAATAAAATTAAGCTTTAAATGAGTAAATTAAGGAGCTTGAAAAAATATCTTCATTTGAATAAGAAGAACTGAAAGTCAAATGACAATAAAATTAAGTTATATTGAAAGATAAAATTAGAAGTCTAGAAAATAGAGTGGATATTTTACATTAAGAATTGAGAAAATAGAAAGAACTAACTGATTCTTAAATAAAATAAATTTTTGAAAGAGAAGTGAATAAATGCTCTTTAATGTGTGGCCATTTAAAATATTGAACGTCGGGATAAATATGAGTAAGGTTTTTTAGGGGAATTTATCCAAATGATTAAATATCTTTTAAATAGGCAATTACTAATGACTATAAATTACTGTTAATATCTCAACAAGTTTAACAAATATCAGTTTTTATTTTTTAAAAAACTATAGTGCAAGCTTGGCTAGAGTATTTATCTGGATTATTATTGTAAGGAAAGATCCATCTATGCATCCAATTTATTTTCAAATTTATTGATATATTTTATATCAATTAACTCAATTTAATTATATAAAGGAAATAAGTTATTTAAACTATTTTTATTTATATAAATTTATCATTCATAAATGCAATAGCATTCTGGATGACTATGTTGAAATTTATTAAAACATTCTAATTTATTATTCTATGTTGAAAGACATTCAGTTTTATATATGTTAGCACATTATTCAATATGACATTCTTAAAACATTTTGACAACACCTGAGCAATTGAGCTACCAACAGAAGTATCTAATTTTTCAAAATATATTTACAGATCTTTAGTCTTACCATAGTATGCACATTCTTGGAAGCATGGTTCTGTTTCTCCACATTTGTTTTTACAATTCTGATATTCAGATGCACATCCAAAAACATCTCTTTAACAGGTTGTATATTCAGGATTGCAATAATCTATTGCGCATTTTTCATCATATGCTCTAATAATTGATGCTAGAGAAAAAATTAGGAAAATAACTGATTTCATTGAGATAGATTAATGATACAAAATTTCATTAATATAGCTTCAAATATTACGATATTAATGATGTAATCTACAACCTACAAATAAAATACACTGATTAAATTTTATAATGATTTCAAAGATTTTATTTCAATTTAGAATAATTGAATTACATCATCTAGTATGTATTACTTTTATAAAATGAATTAAATATTAATAATCACTTCATTCATCTAAATTCCTTGATAGAATTCAATCTAATTTATTAATCTTGAATTTTTTCTCTACAGCTTATTAAAATATTAAAACATCCTTTCAACAGATAATCAATCATCACAAATGAAAATTGATCAAATTGATTAAGAATAAATATAATGATTCAGAAATATAATTTTAGAAAGAATGATTTTAGATAAGCTGTTATTCAAAATTATATGATCATCCAAATAACTCTGCTAACAGATCAATTACAAATTATAAAATACAATTTTATTCAATTATGAGTAAAGGTTGTTCAAAATAAATGTTTCATATTGTTGTATATTAATAAATATTCTAAAATTTATTAAAAATATGCATATATATTTGCCCAATAATTGGAAAATGAAAATTTTAGTTTTTGGATTTCTCTGGGTCAATTGCTTTGTTTTTAAACTGAATCTTAGGATGATTGTCTATAGGTTTTTTTTGTATTATGATGATTTTTAATGTGTTTAGTTACTATTCAATTTCGGTTTTAAAGTTGATATTAAAAATAGTATTAGTTGTAAAGCGTATCGATAAATATGAAATAAAATTGTAAAATTAAGTTATTTCCTTGAATATAAATTCAATTTTTATCCCTATTAATTTTTATCATCGAAAATAAAATCAATATTATTAAGAATTCTTTTTACAAACATCTATCAAATAAAGAACATACTATTAATTTTTTTAAGTTTTCACTTTTTAATTATAAAGCTTTTTTAAATTAAGATCAAATTAGATAACATATTTTGATTATTATAGGATGATTATAGATCAATAATTAAAAATATAAAATATATCAAGTTTAATTAAGTGTGATATTTAAGTTACTTTTTTAATGTCAAAATTATTATAACATATTTCATAAATAATTTTTCAAATTTAACAAGAATTTTCAAATTAATAATATTATAGACATTAAACAAAATTACATAAATTATCAACCATTTTTTATATAAAGCAAAATTATAAATTATCTCAATTAATAACATAATAAAATGCTATATCTCAAATTTAACATATTTTCCGTTTATAAAAAAGTAAGATAATCCATCATCTAGAAAACAGAGAAAATTTACAAATTTGCCATTATATTTCAATAATAGTTATTTCAAATATCTAATCCATTAGCATTCGAACCTTATGGTTTTCCATTATAAAACTTCTGTACAAATTTAGAATATGTTCTGCTCTTAGGTTATAAATTTATTGAGACAACATCCTTTACTTAATGTTTGATACAAACTTATTATTCGACTGATTACTTTAATATAGAGAAACTTTACTAAAATAAGTTTTATTTTATGATTATACAATATTTTTAGTCTTAATCTTACAATAAAAGTTTAAACTACGCATATTCTAAAGATATATTGATATTAATATTTTTTTTCAAAATGTATTTAGCAATAATTGCAAAATTTTTAATTCAAAAAATTAATCTTAATATTTAATATTATAAATTTGAATTCACACTATGTATTTTCTTATCTATAATTTGATAATTTTTAGCATAATTAAGCAACCACCATCATCACTTAATGTTCGATATATCAATGGGTCTTAAAATTTATTGAATATTCTTAAGTAACCTTAATAGATGGATTAATCTTAAAAAAATTAACAAAATCCTGTAACCTATTCTTTCTATCAAAAATACTTAAGAAATAATCCAATTCTAATCATTTTAATCAATAATTAAGATTTTCTAGTCTGCATAACATGAAATTAATTTATTTAATCCTTCATTTAAATTTAAACTAAATGCAATGTAATTATGTCCATTAATAGTTTATAAAGAACCTCTAAAAATTATATACCCTTAAATTTTACTGTGTTATTGCCACTAATAGATATTATAGGATTTGATATTGTATTTAACAAAATGCAATAAATTGAATTTAAATGCCCATTTAATTGATTTTGAAATTGTTTTAATTTGTCTTCAAATTTCTAATAGAATTATCATCACTTCCTGATATAAATGAAGTTATGTCTTTTTGAGAATATTAAATAATTTACATCCTTCTAGTGCTCACACAAATAATTTAAATTTGATTTAATAATCCTTTCTAAAATTAGATAATTTTAATTAAATTTCGAAATCAAAACAACTCACATTATTTGTTTTACTAATATCTGTTATTTCTACTATTCTTAATTTTTTGATAACAAATTCCACTTTTTTTATGCTTTTTATTCAAACAAATCAATTTATATAATATATATTTGATTATTGTTGTTTTATTCTACTTAAAGCTTTTTAATTAATTATCAAACTTTAATTAACTCATTTTATTGATTCT
>JPFM01000036.1:5298-179013 GCA_000733375.1 Paramecium sexaurelia
AGCATTGAAATAAGCTTTAAATATAAGGCTTAGGTAATTTTGGGAGATTAACAACCCAATTAATAATTATTGGATAATTCTATCAATTAAGAAATTACAAAAAAATTAGGATTATTTTAAAATCAAGAAATTAATCCTAATTTTAGAGACAATAATTGGAATGCAAATAATTTAACAGATAAAAATTTAGATAGATGAAATAATATATTTGGATAGAAATTTTGAGTATTAAAATAATATTAGTAATATTTAGGTAATTATCAATACGCATTTTGTAGTATCTAAAATATCGTTATTATAAGAATGTATTTTTGTTCAAATGAATATATTTTTAATGCATAAATCCATGCATAGAATAATTATAGAAGTTGAAGGATGTGATGATGGTAATATATATCCAATTGATGGTTATTTTAATTGTAGATTTGATTTTTTAGAAAAATGCAAAAAATGTGTGTCAGAATAGATTTTATTTAAATGGATTTTATAAATTATGTGTTATATTTTTTGGTGACTCGATTTAAGTAGGTAGGTAATGAATAATGTGATGATGGTAATCAAAATGATTATGATGGATGCTCAATTTGTCAATTAATTAGGCATGAAAAATGTGATATACTCTAAAGAAATTATAATCATTATGATGTTGTATTTGTTATTTTGCTATCTGTCTTAAATGCACTGATGGGTTTAGTTTAGAAAATGGTAATTGTATTTTCTGTTTTTGGTGATGGTTTAATTAATAAATAAATTTAAGAATGTAATAATCTAAATGAAATAAGTTGTATAAACGGTTATTATCCTAAAGGAAATTAATGTTATTAATGCGATTCAAATTTTATATCTTGTAGTGAATAGTTAAAATGTGAATCAATTTAAAGATTTTATAGAGATCACCAATTATAATAATGATAATCAATTTGTTGGTAATCTTCTTAATGGAGATGGTTGCAATTCTAATTGTAATATTGAACATTCTTACTATTTTTATTTTCATTTATTGACTTTAAAATTTAGGAAGTAATGTTTTTGATTTTTGGTAAAAAAAATTCAACTTTATATTGTATTACCAAAAAGGTCGAAATTGATCTATCTTCATAAGATGACTTCTTTTATGATCTACCAAAGGTTATGAAGTATATTATGTAAAATTTAGTTTAAATTCCTAAAATCATTAAAGAAGAACAATATTATAAACTATTAAATTTCATATTTTATCTAAGATTTCTTGTAGATACTTAAAATAACATAATTTAATTTTATGTAATTCCAGTTGAATTAAATATTCTATCTGATAGCAAATTAGAATTGGTATTATTTATTAATAGTCCAAATTCAACATTTTAGTATTTCTTTCTCATTTTGATACCTAAAACTATATTTACTAATTTATATGACTACTTATGGGCTATCCTAGAAATATTAAATTGGATTAATATCTTCTATTTATTAAATGTAAGTTATCCATTTAATGTTGATGCATTTCTAAAGAATTCTGACTTATCTAACATATTTAGTTTTCCAACTTATCTAGTGGCGCTCAACCTGATAGTGTTTATTACTTTTAAGCACCTAAGAAAATTTACGAAAAAGAAGTTGATGCAGTGTTTTTATAAAATGTATTAATATCTTATATGCTCATTATTTGCATAGTCATTCTATATTTATTGAATACTTTTATAACAAGAGTTATTTCATTCCTTTATACTTTATTTTGTACTAGACATATAAATATAGTTTGGAAATTATACTTTAGTTAAACTATTCAAAAGATTGTTCAAATCTAATTGCCTTATTAATGAGTCTGTTGCTTATCTATCAATAAGTTTATTTATACATTAGATTTATCAAATATATAAAACTTTAAATACTCATTATATCTTAGCCAAAGATTCAAATTATATAGAAAATTATGAAATTTATGATAAATAAAATTAATGTTAACACAATTACGAAAAGATAAAAACAGAAATATAATTTGATTATTATCTGAATTTTTTATGGTTCAAACATATGAATATCCACTTAACATATATTTTTTATCAATTCAATAGGACTTTTCACTCTAAAATCCTTAAATATCAAATTTAATTTTATAACCCAACTGATTAATGATTCTTTTTTAAGCTCTATATTGTTAATTTCCCTTGTATTTACTCGAAAATGAAAGGATCAATCTAACATATCTAAAAAAAAAATATATAACTATAAGTTGTATTATTATATCATTAGTTATTATAAATATTTTAGTTGAAATATTTTCGTTATTAATTAAATAATTGTCAAATTTAAATCGATCAACTGATATTGTTCATCTGGAGTTAAATCAACATATAATTCTTTATTGACTTATTTATGCACTACAGAATCCGTCTTTTCATCATAAGGAGCATTGCACCTGAAGCATGCTTTATATTGCCATAAAGCAGCTGGATATTTTATAAAAAGAATCAATCAAATATAACATCATTCAATAAGTTTTTTTAAAATTATAAATTTATTTTCAATTATTATCATTTGAATTTTATTCAAAAATCTTGAATAGAAAAAATAGACAATTTTTAATAAAAAAAAATATAATAACAAAATATCCTTTAAAGAGATTAAAATTTCAAATTAAATTGAAATATATATCAGTTTTAAGAATATCTGGAAAAAAATCTTATATTATTCAACTCTTAATATATATTCTCATTCTCTATTTAAAAATTCCTCATACATTTAATACGTATTAGCCCTTTAATCAGTAGGAGACATATGACCTGCACTTCTTATAATGTAAAAAGTTAAATAATTATATTCAACTATCCAACCTGCCATTTATTAAGTCTATTTATTTGCAAATGCTTTCCTTGATAGTTAATTAAGACCATCAATTAATTTAAATGATTCAAAAGTATAATCAACGCTTATAATATCATCAGCATTACCAGAATATTACAATATTCTGATTTTATTTTCATATAAAAATTTCATCAAAGTATAACTTTACTTATTTCTTTTATAATTAAGGAAAACCTTAATATTACAAGATTCCCATCTTCTGTCTTCTGGAATTCCTAACTTTTATTTAACCAAAGGATTATTAAAATAGTTGTTTAAAATTCCATCATCTATACAAGAATAATCTTCTACATCTCCAGAATAGATTTAATAATTTTTATGATAAATAGATGAATCTCCATAACAATATCCATACACATTGTATGGATTCAAATTTTTTCTTACAACTTTTTCTTTATCCAAAGCTTTTTAGCAGCTTATTGATTGAGGATCTTTTATACAAGAAGTTTGCATAACATTTTATGTTACTAAGTCGAAGAAATTTCTTCTTACTAAGAACTCTCTATTCCATTTATAAATAAAATCATCATCATTTACTAAAACTCCATTACCAACCATAATTCCTTTCAAATTAATTTTATCATCTGTATTTTATAAATTTTGTTTAATTATAACCTCTGCTATACAAGGTATGTACATACCTTAGATACTTATATATATAATAAATTACCTGAATAAGAAACTCCACTTAGCCAAACTTCTCTATTCTTATAATTTTCAAATGCATTCAGCCATATTTTTATTGTTTCATATGAATCAATACCAGTGTTTATATCGCTCCATTCATATTGATCATCATTAAGTTCTGAATAACCAACTCCAGCAGGTATGTCCAAATAGAGCACATTTCCTAATTTATGTAATGAATATGGATTTTCTGTTAATTCCAACTTATCACTTCCCCAAGTTCTCACAAATGGACCAATCCCTGAAACAAGTCCAGCCAAACTACTACATCCTGGGCCACCACCAAACTGAATAATCAATGGTTTATTTTCTGGATTTGCTATACTTTCCATAAAAATATAGTGGATGACTCTTTTAATATTCATTAATTGTACTATGATCCATTATTATTTTGCACAAACCCATTATAGGTCTTAAAATTGTAATCTTTTGGATAAAATGGCCATTCAAAAACCTAATCATTTTAAGGATCGACACAAAAAGTACATGTTATCAATACCAGAAATATCAATTTTATCATTTATAATTTTTTTTATCATAAACATTATTTTAGCCTTAATAAATACATAATTGACAGTTCTTATGAAATTAAAAATAAATAAATTGGTTTTGGTAGGAAACATTCCTTTAAGTGACTTTTAGTATTAATCATTATTAATTTAATTTTTATGTGCAGTGTTTTATAAAGGAATTTTTGTTAATCTTTGAAAAATTCATAGAATATATATAATATTCATAATATTCATTTCTTCAATTATTATAAAATATTTAAGAAAAATATTTACCATTTATTATTCAATATATTTCATTTATTTTATTACGAAAAATCTATCTGAATAATGTCTCAATATGATATTATCATTCCAATACTAACATCAAATTCTGGAGATTTATATGAAATGAAAGAATAATAGAAGGATACACAAATTTAACACTACGCATTTTTTTTCTCTGACCAATTTAAGCATCAATTTTTAGAAGATGAAATAATTGCTAAAGCTTAAATATAAAAAACCACTTTGCTTCGACATTATTTACGTTTTATAGAATTGTAGAAAAAATATTATCTTTTTGAATATGTTTAGGGACAACCAGTCTCTAAATTTATTCATTAATAGAAAGTTAAATATACTTCTATTTTAATTGAAAAAATAAACATTTATCTGAAATAATTATTAGAAGCACTCTATCAATTACATAAGATCAATATTTTAGGAAGGGTTTTTTCAGTAGAAAATATTATTGAAAATTAAGATAAAATCACATTAATGGATTTTGGCTTTGGACCTGATTTTTACTAAACTTAATTAAATATTTTAGCTCCTCCTGAAGTTGTATTTAGCCTCGCTGAAAAAAGTATACGATTATAATATTAATTAGATTGCTAGGAATTAACTTATAATATTAAGATAGATGCGTGGTTATTAGGAGCATTTTTATTCAATCTGGTTAAATTTTATCCAATAAACTCTGTTTAATAAGGTAATAAGTTAAGAGTATTTGATTATTCACTATTAAAAGAATATTAATAATTTCTTAAATAATAGATGGAAACTTCTCGAAATATAAAAGTAAACTCATCAAGATATCCTCGAGAATTTTTACAATTAATTGAATCCTTATTAAAATACGATGTTTAGGATAGAATTTCATTTGTTGAAATCTATTAGTCTGATTATATTAAAGCACTTAAATTAGAAAGAATTAATGAATACATAGAATTTTATAAATAATTAGATCACAGTATAATTGAAAGCAGAATATTGTTAAGAGATGGAATTTAATAAGATGATTTCATAGACTCTAGCGAGTTAATTTAACCATTTCAAAAATTAGAAGGTCCACTAACAAAGTAATTTTTAAAATAAATCATTAAGCATTCCTAGAGTCATATAAACTTAAAGTGAGATTCCATTTTAAGAATTATCTACTCCGATATAAAGGTAATTGCTAGAACTACCATTTTAAATATAAAATATGAGTGAAGTAAAAATTAATTTATTAACTAAAGGATATAAAATTTGCTCGATTATATCGAATTATTAATATGGAATATTTTAGATATTTTATTCTAATAAATACTGCAAATGAAGTTTCTATTTTGATTTCAAATAAAAAATTTGGCTTGGGGCATGTACTTAAATACTTTTTGACAAAAATGGGATATTTGATATTACACGAAATTTTAGTTAATTTGAATTAAAAAAAATGTGATTGGATTTAAAAATAAGAAGATTGGTAAGAATTTTAATAATATAATGTTAAAATAGTCTTAATAGAAAAAATAACTTCAAAAATATAAGAGAAATTAAAAGAACTTAGGATTTTACATGACAATTGTTTTAATGATATAATATTAAAGGGAAATATTGATGATTGCATAAAAAATTAATTGATATAAGATAAAACTAAATTATTACAAAATTAGGATGAAAAAACAAATATATTTGACTGCACTTCAAATGAGTTCTTAAAAAGTGGATATAGAAATCTGACTTAACTCTTATATATGTTTTTGGTCTAAAATGTTCCACATGACGATATCAGAACCAAATAATATGGTTTAATTCTAAAGACTCTGATATGTCATCTAATTAATCGTGTATTAAACTATGATTAAATAAATACCCAATTTAAGAATATTCAAAATTAATAGATTGATGTTACTCCAGATGCTATTTTTGAATTTATTGAATCTAAAGACAATGATGAATTAAAAATAAATGAAATATAATATTTGGTGAAAAAATATTTTGGTTCTTAATAGCAGACAAATTCATGATTTACGATAATTTTATTATTAAAATTTATATTCAATATTATTATTGCAATTTATTTAATTTGAATCCATCAATATTTACGTTATTTGATTAATATCTAAAAAGAAAAAGAATTTTTTAGCAATCTAAGAAAGAATCAATTAACTAAAAGAAAGATTATTAAAATGAAATTTTTATCTATTTATATATTGTAAGATCATACATTATATGGAAATTAATTTTTATCATTTAAATTCTTTAATTAAATTAAAATAAGATAATATGAGTATGTATTATTTTAATAATATTCTGTTTTTGGTTTGGATTTTCTTTTTAATTTATAAACTCAACTTAATTACAATAATTTATCCATATGAATTAATCAGAAAATTATAGGAAATGAATTTATTTTATATTAGGTTGCTTAAATTGATCAATTAATATGTTTTATTGAATAATTATCATAAAAATTAACGTTATACAGAAGATTTAATACTAAATTTTAAAAGGGTTAATATTCAAAATTAATTGGATTTTTAGAATATCGTATATATTGTGAATGATTTTTAAGAATTCATATATAAATTAATTATTTATATAAATCTAGGATTTATATTTAATATAACCCAAAATTAATGATATTTTGTAATTCAAAATTATATTAATTAATTTTCGTTTAAAAATGATATAATGAATTAAAATTTTATTTTACGTATTTTTGTTGATTTCGTTTTCATAAATCAAAAGAGTTATTCTTTATCGTTATGATCAATTAAAAAATCTAACTAAATTGAATTTTCAATATGATGTGAACAGATTTTCAATTTATCTCAAATTTATGAATTTATTTATGATCATTCACTTTTGATCCGTATATCAGGATGACCTAAGATTTTATTTATCATTTTGGAATATAATTATTGGTAAATCAATAATTTGTATTTACATAACAGAATTGTAAAAATATTTAGTTTCGAAATTTCAGCAAATAAAATTTTATTAATGTCTTGCAACCGTTGTTCAATAAATTGCTTTTCGTTTATATGTAAATTAAATTTTAAGATTTATTAAGAACTTCAAAAAACAATTTATCTAAAGATATTTTTTTTGAATTAGATAAATAAGTTTCAAAAAATATTTTTGTAATTAGATTTATTTTTAATTAGTGTTTAGAAGACTTTCATAATCAATATAAATATCTTTCAATTTTAATTAAATTAATTTTCTAATCATAAAATTTTCTTTATTATTAAATGAAAATAATCTTATAAAAGGTGAATATTTTTATGTGACAAAGAAAAAAATAAATGATATATATGTGACAGCTTTATATTTTTTTAGCTATAATTCTCTAAATTATTATTTTTTTTCATTAATAAATTTAATTCAGAGAAAAAATTTAAAATGGTAAATTTTTTTTGGCCATTAAGTTGTAAGCAATATCTGAAAATGAATTTATATTTAAATATTTTTGTTTAATGATTTATTAATAAATATAATTTTCAGTAAAGAAATTTTGTATATTTATAAATAAATAAAAATGTTTTTTGAGAAACTAAGAATCTATAACACAAAAGAGAAGTTAATCGAGAGAATAATTTAGTATAAAAAGGAAGAAGAGATTAGGAAAAATAGTCCAATAAGAGAAAAAATAAAAAGAACTAGTATTAAAATTGTACAATAATATTAGTTTCAACAAGTTAAACCCCGAGAACAGCCTTTAATTATAATAATAATAGAATTTCTGTATCTCCGAAGATTTAATGCAATTTAGATATTGAGAAAATAAAAATGCCATTTAGCGCAGAAAGAGAGGGTCGTCAAGTAACAAGAATTACAGAGATACCAATTCGATAAAAGTTTTATAATTTAGTCTAAAGATAGATTGGCTTCTCCTTAACCTGCTAAAAAAACCATTTTAGACCATTTAAACGAATAAGAGGAAGAAAAGATGATTAGAGAGTTAATTGAAAATTATAAACCAGAATAATTTGATGACATGATGGAAAATGATGTATAAGACATAGATAGATTTAACGAAGATGCACATGCAAATTCAATGAAACAATTTTCATACCAAGATTATAGTCCTCATAGAATGAATATGATAAAAAAGCACCAACATCATCATTATAAATCAAATCCATCTCGTTATAATAGTAATAATAAGAAAAATGATTAATAACATTAATTATATTTATAATAATTGGAATTCAAGTAAGATATTTATTTAGAAAAAAACACGGACAGGGGAAGATTCTTAAATAAGTTTAGATTGGCTAAGTATTTAAGTTTATATATGAAATTAGTAAGAATTTAAATAAAGTTTCTCAAGAAGATTATAGAAGAGTGATAAAGTCATAAAATAAATTGGAAGACTATGCATAATTTTATAAACAAACCCCAAATTTATATATGCAATTGAACAAAAGTTCAAATTAATAATCCATTTTTTCAAGTGGACTAGGATTAG
Source organism: Paramecium sexaurelia (assembly GCA_000733375.1). Lineage (NCBI taxonomy): Eukaryota > Ciliophora > Oligohymenophorea > Peniculida > Parameciidae > Paramecium > Paramecium sexaurelia. Next base: position 14,062 of record JPFM01000036.1, read on the forward strand.
TCTAATAATGTAATCACATATAAATAGCAAATGCATCAGGTTAAATTAGAACAAATTAATAAGTAAAGGTTTTCTCTGAGGCATTGAAAACTTCCTAATGTAAAACTTTAACTCATTTAAAATTAAGTCACAATAAATTAAATTCATTGAAGTATTAATTTAATTGATTTAGAATCTAATAACTAGCAAAATCATTTCCACAACATCTTCAAGAACTTGATTTGATGAATAATGGATTGGATTCTAAAGCTTGTTAATTATTATCAAAATATATTTAAAATTCAGCTATAAAGAAAGTTAATCTAGAGAATAATAGAATAGGCGATTTGGGTAGCAATGCATTATGTTTAGCAATATAGGATCATGATTATTTGCTTTATTTAAATTTATCTAAAAACAACCTCACAGAACATTGCACTTTTGAATTGTCGAATTACATAAAGAAAACCTAAGTTTTATTTGAATTATATCTACATTTTAATTCAATAAATAGTGCAGGAGGTATAAATATTTGGAAAGCCTTCCTTAAAAATTCAAGTGTGAAAGTTTTTGATATTTCATATAATAGAACAGCATCATTAGAATGTGCTTAGTGGATGGCAAAAGTAATTATTAAATAGTATCCTGAATTAATGCATATAGATATTTCATATAATAATTTTAATGAAGAATAATCAATAGAAATTATGAAAGCATTAGATCAAAATCAGAATATATATGGTTTTCATTATTAAGGAAACTGTCCTAAATATTCTGTTGATTCAACTGGTCATTTAAGAGATAGAATATAGGAAGAAATAGACATTTAACGTAAAATTGAGGAATGCAAAAAGAACCCTCAAACAACTTTAAAATTAATTGATGATAATGAGAACTAGCAATTAGAAACACAGGAAACTCCAAATCATCATAATTTTCATCAATATAAAATTAAAAATTCTCATAGTGATGCTGAATTACATAGAAACTTCAGATTTAGAAGAATTTAGGGTATGAAACCAATAAAATAAAATTATGAGAAGGATAGCGAATTAGATGCTTGTTGGATTTGTGATGGTTGGTAAGAAGTGAAATTTACTTGGACACCTGGAAAATCAGGAGGAATGAACAACGATCCTATATTTGTACATTTAAACTTTGAAAGTTATAAACCAATTTTAATGACATTGCATAATGGTGAGTATTCAGCTTATCGAATGTGTCCTCCAAATTACAAAGTTACATATTTTTTTAGTAACCCTGTTTTAGGAATTCAAACAACTGCAAAAAATTAGATGATTACATAAACTCCATCAGATGATCCATTATATTAAACCAAATAATCATTTTTATATAATGGAGACATTTTAATTGAAGGCAATCGAATGGGTTTTGTTAATGAAATGTTCACAGAAGATAAATAATCAATTATGGATAGATATTTTGCTAAGATTTTTAGTAAGCCAAGAGAAGAGTAAAAAACCTTTGATTTAACTAAATTTCTCACAAAAACAAAAAGAGAAAAGCAACTTTGGAGTTATGAGTTTTCAATATTTAAGAATTATCAACCAGATAATGAAGAGGTTATAGATGAATGTTTTGAATATGATTATGGAAGTTCAAAAATCAATAAAATCATCAAAGATCCTTTAGAATATAATGAAGTTAAGGAAATAATGAGAGAATATTATCCATATATATTTGCTTCCTATAAATTTTATGCATCTACACTTATAGGAGCGACCATACCTTGTATTTCATCAAATGCTTTCTTTGATTTAATAAATTCGACAAGCATAATATCAGATAAATTTAGATCAGGAGATATTGATTTAAATTTCATTTCCACATCAAAAGTCTAAGAAAATAATTATCCAAATGTATATGAAAAAGCATTAGTCAGATTTTAATTGATGGAATTATTGGTTAGAATAGCAGTGGATAAATATTTAAGAACTTAGATTTGTAAATCGGTCAAAGAGAGTTTAAGAAAGTTATTTGAGGAAGATGGAGTAAAATTAAAACTGTTAGAAATAGATCGGAGTTAAGATTGGAGAGATATGAGATATTGGAATGAATAATGTGATACTCTTTTAAGTAATAATATTTATAATTAAAATAGAGGATAGGATGCCTATGTTAAAGATGTTATTCAAATATACATCTAAATTAAATCCTAAATAAAAATATTACAAACATTTATGGCTTCAATTTAAAGATTTTAGAGATTTGATTAATAAATGCGATTTATATTGTGATATTTTTGTTGAAAGAGATGCATATTTAGTATTCTTATTATCTATGTAAACTTCAGTCGATGAACTATTCTTGCTTAAACACTTTCAGATGGAATTCTATGAATTCTTGGAGGCACTTGCTAGGTGTGCAGAAAAATTATCTTTAATTCGAACTCAAGATCAATTAACAATTGATGAGAGAAGATAATAACCATTATATAAGAAATTAGACGCTCTTACTTATCTTATATATATAAGATTAGGAGAAACAATAAAAACATATTTTAAAGATTCAGAAGATCTTTCAGATTTCGATAAGTGCATGTTATAATAATATGGAGAAATTATCAAACAGCCAAATCCTGACGAAGAAGTAGAAGTTGAAAAACTTACACCTCAGTAAGAAGAAAAGACACTTGAAGAACAATTGAAAACTCTGGTAATTCCACCTTAAATTACAGTGGTAAAATATCAAATTTAATATATAAGGTTTAACCTAATAAGAAAACTACTGGAATGACATTTTTGTAAGTAATTAAATAGGCCAAACAATAAAAATAATTAAAGAACTTATTTAATTTGACTAATGTAGTTCAATACTTTAGACAAAAAGAAGAAGAATAATAAAAATGACTATATTTATGTTATTATTATGAAGATCTAATTAGTTTTAATATTTTTATATTAAATCTATAATTATGATCTATTCCTATAGGAGTATAATGATCGATGAATTCCCTATAAAATCTATCCATATTGATTGAAATCTAAAGAAGGATGTAATTGATTTTTTTTATGCTAAAATAATAAAATTACAAATGCTGAAGTTCTTTAGAATTATTTCTGGCTTTCTTTTTATTATTCAAGGGAAGGTTAATTCTTTAACAGAAGACTTTAAAGCAACAAGGCATGCTTTATGCATCTTATTTCCAGATTCAAATTCAGGAGTGAATGGTGTTGTTTCCTTCTCATAAGAACACATAATGCAAAAACAAAAGATTGGTGCTGCGATAAGAGGATTGAAGCCAAATAGTTATCATGGTATCCATATTCAAGAGATGGTGATTTTAGTAATGGTTGTGCATGTTTTTCTCATCCAAAGGACACCTCCATGTTCATGTCCTAATGGATTGAAAATGAGATCCAACTGTTATAAGAGACTTGAGAAAAATCAAAACAGATGAAGGAGGAAATGGATATTTATTTTGCTTGTGAAGATAATTAAATTTAATTATATGGAGAGTATAGGTATAAGAGAAGAATTTCTAAATTTAGTATAATGGGAAAATCAATAGTTGTACATGCATGTTAGGATGATTTGGGAAGAGGAAATTAAAAAGATTCGAAAATCACATGAGATAGTGGTCTTAAATTAGCTTGTGGAATTATAGGTTTTCTTCCGGATTTAAGAATTAATAACCATATAAATGATAATTAATATATAACTCAGGAAAAATTTAGGAATATTGTTATTCTCTTAATTAAAAAAAAAATGTTATCATTCGATTACCTTTTGAAGCCATTCGATTTGTTTGACTAATGGGTGATGAACAGCGTCAAAGATCTGAGCATTTCAGAAGATAAAGTGAGACTTGTTTCTTATTTTGTAAAAATTGAATTCATTATTAGCTATTTTGTATTCCAATAGCCATAATATTTAGTAAGATCAAATCAAGAAGTGTTAGACTGATATATAATATCATCTTTGGAGTATTTTTCACTTTGTTCCTTGGAAGAGAGTGGTTTGTGTATATAAATATTACAACATTGTTGGTATACTTTATATCCTAAATACCCTCTAAAAATGTCGTTTTACCAATTTCAATAGCATCATTTGTTGCTCTTTCTTATGTTCATCTTTTTAGACAATGGGTATTTAAATTAAATATCATAAGTTTGATTATTTGTCATGGAAGATTGATTTTTCAGTAATTCAGATGACTGTAACATGCAGATTAATTTACTATGCTATTGACCTATAAGATGGAAAGGCTTATGACACAGGGTTTTGGACATATTACTCTTACATATTTTCATTTTTTAGTATTATGATTGGCCCTATCCCATATCATAATTATTTAAATCTGCTTAATTAAAAAGAAGAATATTCTAATATTAAATTTAATTAATATAAATCAGTTATTACTAACTTAATAAAAGCATTATTATTTTGTGCTGCAGAAATATGGATAAGACCTTATTTTGATTATGATTGGTATGATTCGCCATAATGGAATGAATTGAATCTTATAGAAAAGAATCTTTTATAAGCAGTCATAGGATTAGTTGCTAGAATGAGATATTTTGCTGGATTCAAATTTACCTAGGCTGCAATGGATGCTGTTGGGATTACTTATAATGAAGATACATGTATCATATTAATTAAATTATTAATAGAGTAATTTGATAAATTTATTACATGTGATTATTCTTACGAAAAAGATGTGAGTGCAATCCATAAAACGACAAAATGGAATACAACTGTGTAAATATGGTTGAAATATTGTTTCTTTGACAAATTTTCTTTGGCTTTCGATGTATCCACTGCTTATTATATGACTTATGGGATTAGTGCATTATGGCATGGTTTCTATCTAGGATATTATTAAACCTTCTTTTGGTGGGCATTAATCAATTAAAACTGTAAGTATGTTTACAGAAGTAGAGATAAGTTTTAATGGTATGTATTTAAATATAATATTCATAGGATTCCAGCACCTCTTAGAAGTATCATAGCATTTACTTATTGCACATTCACTATGAACTAAATTGCTATGACTATGGGTTTGTTGGATTGGAACAAAGGAATGAGATTTAATAATAGCATGTATTGGTCAGGACCTATAGCAATCCTTATTGTGTTTTTTTTCTACTTCCTTACTCAGTATGGATAGAAGAGAAGGAAATGAAAATATAAATTATAATTTCTCATAAATAAACATATACATAGTTTTCATCAAATTAAATTGCAGTATCTTATGTAATTTAATAATTTATTATTTAACAATATCTATTATAGTCATCCTTGTTTTTTATCTTAGCAACAACTCCACTGTTCAGTTACTACTTTTACACTTTTGGAGCCTCCTTTGAGTTACTCTAAATACAAATCATAACTCTATTATCTTAAGTTATTTAATAGTAATCTGTTATATAATGTAAAAGAGTGCATTCTCTAGCTAATTTTACTTTATTAATTCCACTTAATTTAATTCTTTTATTGTATTCACTCACAATAACCAAATCATTAGATTATTCAAAGAACCAACCAACTGATTATTATGCAAATTATGCAATCTCAAATTTAATATTTTGGAAATCTATATTCATTTCATATGCTACTTCTTAATTAATGTAAATGGGTGATTCTGAATTTAATAATTGCTTCATGTATTGAACTTTATTGAATAATCCTTCATTATAATTATTGGCACTCTTATCATTCAATATAATAATAGGATAATTTTTAACTAAAATAAACATAAGCCAAAATTCATCTAAGGCTTCAATTTATTTTTTTATTTATTATATTGGTTGAGTTGTACATGTTATTTATTTTACGATGTAGAGAGTTTATTCTTTCAATTTAAAATATATATGATGATCATTAATAGGTTATTAAAATCTTTTGCTTAACGATGAATATTAATCTGAAATAATAACAGCTATTTTCAAAGGATGATCGCCAGTTTAGTAATTTTTGTAATCACATTCCCATCCATCCTAAGCTAATGATTTTAGATTATCACATTTAATTCTTAAATCCCAAAATGATTCGGTAGCCTTAATCTATAGCTATTCTATCATTTTTGTTAGATTTACAATTTACTTTTCTGTTTTATCTAACTAACTTTCTTTTAGTTTCAAGTGTTGTTCTAAAACTGTCACTTTTGTTAATAATTCCTTATTCTAAATTTGGATCTAAGACTATTCAAGTAATGTTTAGTTCTTTTACTCAATTTCTTGTCTTAGATTAATAAATTTATCTATGATCATTTATAATTTAATGTCCATGTTTTAAACATTTGGAATATTAAAATATTCATAAAAAGCATCTAATTTGTTGTATTATTGATTCTACTCAATATATCTAATTGTATTCTTTAATTTTATGTTTTCATTTTGAACTTTTATTAATCTATCCCTCAAAATGTAAATTTCATCCACATGGCCATAATGTTATTATTAAGCTTCTAATTTTAAAATTTTATTGCGAGCTGATTCTAACTATTCTTATAGTTCGGTTATTTATTTATTTGAAATGAATTCTTAAAATTTACTCATAAATTAGAAATAATTAAAAGTTTTGTAATGCAATATACTGATTGTGTTAAAATAAATAAAAAGTCATATAAATATATAGATAAAATATATAGCAATTTTCATCGATCATAAGATAATGATGTTAAATAGATGTGTAAACCAAATTAGTACATTTTAGATTTAATAATTAATTGAATTTTTAATGAATTAATCTCCATTCTCTTACAACTTGAAAGCATTATTGCCTATGGAGAATTACTAATTAATCCTCAATGAAAAAACGAGGCTGAAAAAATATATTCATAGTTAGAATACAATTTAGATTAAGCAATTGGATTCAGAATAGACTAATAGAAGAAAAAGCTGCCACTGTAGTTTATGCGGAGAACAAAGTCAATATTAATTCAAAACCATGAATATTCCTTTAAAGAAAAGAGAAATCCATAAAGAATAATCGTAAATCCTACCTGAATTAATTGTGAATAAATCTGAATGTATGGAAAAGAAAATATTTTCTTAGCTATGACGAGCACCTTCTATAAGAAATCTTCATTTAAGAATTTGCAAATCTTAGAACCTAAAGATAACGTAAATAATACATAATTATCTTTAAATGTTCATGGATTAAAAAGAGCTTATAATCGATAAAATACATTATTGAAATTGATAACAGATGGTCAAGAAAGATCTAAAAGAAGAGAAAGTAGTGGGTTATTTTCAACATCTGAACTATAATCAATAAATTCATTGAAATCTTTGAATATTACTACTAGTCCTACTCATTCATTTTTATAGTATCAAAAGAATTCATATTAACCAAAAACTCCTGTAAGTCTATTTTCACCCAAAAGAAAAAATAAGTACAATTATACACTAAACAAATATTTATGCACTAATACAAAGAATTACAACCCATATAATATAAATTCGAAAAAATAATTATTGATTAAGCCATTAAAATTAGCAACCTCACTTTCAACATTAGGATGCTCGATACCAAAACTTACTAAAAATAAGTAGTGATTTTATTATTAATGATTTCTTATTGGATATGATTATAATTATGATTACAAAAAGCTTTAATCACTGAATAAATTATTATTCCAATTTTATTAGAAATGACGATTATATTAATTAATAAATTATTTTTATTTATTTTAGATATATACAGATGCAATACAAATAAGATAACAAAATACATAAACATGATTTTCATTTTGAAAAAACAACGAGATCTCTATGATCTTCAACATGTTAAAGTAATTCATCTATTTCTTATATTGGAATTTCCATGTCTTGAGCGATATTTTTGAGATGACTCTTAAATTTATCGAATTATTAGTTTGTGATACCTAGATTTTTATGGACTTCAATTAAATCTCTAAATTATGTTGAATAATCTATATTACCTGCCAGTATATTAAGTATTTTTATCACCCATCATTTAAGAAAAGAATCGCTTTTATTGATACCTGACTCTACTCATATCTGCCTTTAAAAATTTATCACGAAGAAGTTTATCAAAGAGTACTTTATAATAGAATTGATCTATAAGTTCTGATACTTATTGATCTCCTCCAAATTTTTCAAATAAGCATTTCTTTTAATTATCCATTATTAATTTTTATTATCAAATATTCACTTAATATCCAACACGCTTTAAATCTTCAATTTTCTTTTTTGCTTTGGTTGCATTTATTAAAGTTTGATTCAAATATAAAGATTTAGGCAATGAGCATCCTTAAATTGTATTTCTAACTAAGGAAATAAAATAATCAAGTGTTCTTTCAGTTATCATATTTGATGATAAATGCAAACTTTAAAAAACTTAATTTGTATTTTATACAAGGCAATCTAGAAGTTTGCAAGCTCCTTCATCACTTATTTTATTCTTAACTAATTTAAGTTATTTAACTCGTTTTGAAATCTTTAGATAATCTCCAAGAAATAATAATCCTTCATCTCCCAATTCTATTTATCATAATTTAATATACCTGCATTTGAAAAATCAACCATTTCTAGGTTATCGCTTTTAAATGCTTGCCAAACATTTTCAAATTTATCATTAATTTTATACATTTTCTTCTTGCAATCTAGAATTCTAGTATTTGGACTAATGCCTTATCTTATAGTTTTAATTTGATCTGTATCTAATCTTCCAGGACTTGGCTATAAAAAAGATCCTTTCAACTTTTCTAAAGCTCTAAACTAAATACTCTCTAGTTTTCTTGGAGTGGTTGATTAAAAATTTGAAGAATTAGTTTCAGATTAAATTTGCTTTAGTTCCTTTTTTCCTGATTCAATTTTGCTTTTAGGTAAATCTTCTTAATCTTAATTAATTCTAATGGGACTTTTAACTTATTAAACAGTTGTACTTTCTTCTATTAAACTTTCACTCCAATCCGCCATCGATATATCTTTTAATAACATGGGATCATCTTAACAATAACTTGACAAGACATCTTAACCACATAATTTATTTAAATTCTCATTTCTTCTTATATCTGACAATAATGTAGAATCTATTAAAGTATTTATTGTTATAAGTACTTTATGCTATATTGTTTGTATTATTTAGATTATTTAATTGTAAAGTGATTGAGAAGAGATTATCAAAATAATTTTCTATCTCTGTTTTTCTTAGATCAACTGTCAATTTCTTGATTTTTATATTAGAAAGTTTAAGATCTAATTCTTTTTATGTCTTTTCCAAATCCTCATATATTAGATTTCCTTTATTAAGAAATGCATAATCTTGAATATTTAATAAATCTAAAGGCAATTCTCCTTTTTCTGTTTTGGCAGAGAAATATACTAATCTATCTTTTGCTGTAATCTTCCATAATTCAACTTATGATAAACAACTTTATAATAATTCCTTAACTTATTATTGTGTTTGTAATTCTAGAGACTATGTTAAAATATTTAACTATTCAATAAGTTTTTATTCTTTAAGATCTAATAATTAATGTAATTCTTTAAATTTTTCTTTGATAGTATTACTAGTTTCTATGATAACACTTTAATATTTGTCTTACAATAGTTCAAAATATTTAAATTCAGTTAATTCACTTTATTTTGAGAAAATCTTTTAATAGATCTGCATAATATTATCTGCTTTTTAAGTGATCTCCTTAACTACATCATCAGCAGAACGTACTTCATGATGTCGATGTTATCCAAACAATGCACATCTTGAACATATTCTTAATTAATCTGTCAAACATAAGATTTCTAATTTTTCTAAATGTTCTTAACATATGTCACTTTGAATGGCATCAGAAATTAAATTTGTTAATTAAAACTGATAAACGTTATCATTGTCGTCGTTTCTTACTGATTATCTACTTTATTGGTATTAAGCTTTCTGCTTGACAATTAATTTTAGTAATTAACAGTTTTTCGGGAATTGTGAAATATCATTTTTATTTTTAGCCATAATACTAAAATTAATATTGATGATACCCATCTTTAGGACAAATAATAAAGTTTTAATTGATTAAAATTTATTAAATGCAATTTTGACAAATTGTATGTCCACAATCTGGAAGCATCAATGGAGAATTTTGATTTTCATTGAACATCATTTAACATTCTGGACATATTAAGTCTTCTATTTCTTACATTATTTGAAATCAAAATTAGACGATATTAGTTTTATATTAATTATATATATATATTTTTTATGTAATAGTCAAATCCTATAGATCCTACTTTATTTTAGTCATACATTAGAAATGGATATTCTGAATTAGATATATAACGTGCTTGGCATAATTCATAAGGAAATATACAAGTTTTTAAACAACTCCTATAAGGAGTAAACAATCAATAACTTAGAATAAATTCAATGAATCAATAATTTAACGAGGACATTTAAGTAGCGATTGCAGCATCATTAACAATGCAATAAAAATATGATCCTTTTGGTAAAGTTAGATAAGATAAGGTTCCTTGTGGATTATTGAATGTAGGAAACACTTGTTATTTCAATTCTCTTCTACAGACATATTATTTCATCTATGATTTTATATCTCCTATAGTAAAATGCAAATTTGATAATATCAACATTAATAATATTGTTGATAAGAGAGTTGTCAATTCAATAGAACTTGTTAAGAATCTTTAAAATCTTTTTGTACTTATGATAGGAACTGATAGGTAATTCGTTGACCCGAAATAAGTTATTCTTTCTATATGCGATGATTTTGGTAAGGCCTTACCTATAGGCGATTAGAAAGATGTCAGTGAATTTAATCACTATTTTCTATCAAGAATTGATGAAGGCATCACATATCTAACAGACTAATAATCCAAGACTAACAACACTTAAAGTTAGTAATAATTTAAATAATAATTACCAGGTTAACCTGCAGTCCAATTACCAACTATTTATCAATAAAATCAATCTTTTCTATCATAAAAATTAATATTAATTAGGTAATCCTCAATCATAAAAGAAGACTCTATTGTTTATAAGTTATTTTATGGCAAATTCATTCCTTAAATTCTTGTGGGATAGTCAGTCAAAGATTGTTAATAAGAAATCTTCAATATTATATAAATTGATGTTAATTCAAAATCATTAAACGAAGGAATATTTAAATATATGAATCAAGTCATTGATTACAAAAATGAATAAGAAGAATATCAATAAGCAACTAAACAGTTTTGGATCTAATAAGCTCCTTAAGTACTTACTTTTTAGATTCAAAGAGTTGAATTTAATAAAGAATTTGGTAACTTTTTATCTTTTATTTTTTATAGGTTAGTTTTCTAAGATAAATTCCCCTTTCTATTTTGATAAGGAAATATTTATAGATCGTTATTTATCATCTAATTAAAAGATTGCAAAAGAAGTTTAAATTTAGAATTAGCAAATGAGAGAAAGATTAAAGAAAATTGATGAGGAATTGGAAATGCTTAATTAATTTAATGGAAATATTGATATTATTCAAAATCTAGAAACTACATTGTAATTCTTGAAATTATAAAATTAAACTAATAAAATGAATCCATATTATGTAGATTCGAATGATAATAAAGCGGCTATTAAATCAATATTTGAATATCAATAACATTTTATTAAAAAAAGGGATAATTTAATTAAAGAAAAAAAAGAGACTGAATAAAAAATATCAGACAGTTATAATTCTTTAAAGAAGTAAAAATATGTTTTATAATCAATTTTAATGCATGATGGCAATCCTGATGCTGGTCATTACTTTGCATATATTCATAATTTTGATGATTAAAAATGGTATTATTTTAATGATGTTAATGTTAATGAAATCTCAGAATAAAATGTATTAAAATATGCTTATGGAGATGTAACGAATTCAAAAAGTGCTTACTTATTATAATATGTTAAAGAAGAAAAAGCTAAACAAGGCTAAAATTCTATGATTAAATTAAAGCAATTTAGTAAAAGCGAAGATAAGAATTATTTAACTGATGGTTATGGATTATTACTAACTCAGATCTAAAGAGACTTTTTATAGTAAAATAATCTAAAATTAAAGTAAGAAGTTGAATAACAATAATTAATTAAACAAATAGAAAAAATTATTTCTAAATATAATACATATTTTGAAATAGCAAATGAAAAACAAAGGAAATTTTAACAAAAATCATACCTTTTAATTCCAATCAAACCACCTTACTTAGAAAATTATGCTATGTATTTGAAGACAAAGCCTGATGAAAAGTTATTCAAATGGGCGATATTAGATGATGCAATCAAAATTGTTTTACCTTAAACTAATGGATTATTTGGTACACCAGAACTTAGTACCTTTACTAAAACTTAAATTTTGGAAGAAATAAATAAATTAGGATAAAATAAGCCTTTATATCTACCTTCAAATTAAGAATACTAAGTATCTTAAGATGAATACAAACATTGTCTTAAATTATAATCTATGATATTGTATGTATTAGAATAATACAATAATAATAATTATATAGAAACTTTAAAATCACTACATAAATATTTTAAATTAGCTAAGAATATGAATTAATAATCCTTTTTTTATTAAATTGCAATATAATTAAAATATTCTATTATATTAGGGATAATATGCAAAATATTTTAAAATAAAATCATTACAGATTTAGAAATTAAAACTTTAAAGCTTGTAGTCGCATTTTAATTATAAGAACACTTTTAATATACAGAAGTAAACTTATGGAGTTAGTAATTACAGAATATGATTGTTATAGCTATTAATACATATAGTTAAAATGAAAAGTTAGCATAAGAAGTAATTAAACCATTCTTAAAATAAATGAAGGACCTTGAGATATGTTCTGTATTGGATGAAACTTCATAAGTAATTGTATTTCTTATTTTAGGAAATAGATTCTTATATATAGAATATATAGTAAATTTATTTAGAAAAAACTTTTGAAAATGAACTTGAAGATTTCCTCTCAGAAAATTTGATTTCTAATTTGTAAAAATTCTTTCAAATAAAAGTAAATCTGTTTTACAATATATTAGAATATTTAATTACTTTATGAAAATATATATAAATCCCTTTTAATTTTTGATAAGAAAGATATTTTAAAGATGATTGAAGATAACCCTCAAATTAAATGAAAGGTAATATTAAATATATATATATATATATATCAATAACCATAATTTTAAGTAACGTTATTGCCTGCAATATATGCACTTACATTTCTTAATCTCCTAAATTGCATTTGTTAATCAGCAGATTTTTTGAATGTCCCATCTACATAAGCTCTAAAATATAAAAAATATATTACTTTTATTTAAGTTTTTCATAATCAACATGATTAGATAATCCAGGTACTACTCCAATTCCAGCTAATTAAGGATCATCTTCTGCCTATTTTATGAATAGCAATATTTGATTACTTCGAATATTTTTTTATTCATATTTAATTCAACCATACTCATAGATGCTTCTTATTGTTTTCTATTTTTATCTTCCTCAATTTACATTATTAAATCTTATCTATATTATTATTATAATAGATTCTTTTTTTCGGATTATTCTTTTTCCTACATTTAGAATTTTTAATGAAGTCCATGTAAAGCTTCTTAATCTTTGTATTTAATGCTTTATTATTCTCTTTAACTTTATTATTTAGAGTGAATTTAATTTAAGATTGTGTCAACAGTATCTCTTTATAATTTTTCCTTATTTACTCTTTCCATAATATATTTTTCTTCTTCTTATCTTTATTTATATGAAGCGGCTTCTTCAATAAATTTTCTTTATAGTTCTTTGTCTTTATATTCTTTTTATAAATAAAGATCATTATATTTTTAAAGAACATTTTCATTTTAATGATACCCATATTTAATTTTCGAAAGATGCTTAATAAATAGATATTAACAATTACTAATAATCTTTATTCCTCTTCTTTTTAACTTCTTTATAATTATTCTTAAAGAATTTATTACTCTCTTTATCGGGCTAAATATTAATCCATTTTTTTTTATTCTTCTTATTGAGCATAAGAATTTGCCAAATCTTTTTAGACTTATTCTTTTTTTTATTATTTTAAATAGAGATCCTTTTTTTCAGCTTAATCCATCATAAATCCAATTTAAAATTACTATTATCTATCTTAAAGAAAATTAAGTCGCTATAATAATTATTAAATTAGTATTACTTATTACTCTTTTTTGATTTGTTCTTATTCGAGACTATATCTTATAAATTCAGATTGTTTTTATTTGAGTTCTTATTATTTCAATTATTCAACATTGTCTCTTTCATGTATAAATTTTTGCATTGCTCCAGCAAATTCGGAATCATATTTAGTTTTCTAAATAGTTGTTTGTTTCTATTCATTAATCAATCTTTCTAATTCTTCTCTATTTTCATTTAGATTATAATACCTATATAACCGCTTTCTATTTTCTTATTCTTCTTTCTCCTGCTTTTCTTATACTTCTTATTGTAATTTTTATCTTTCAATCAATCTTGACCATTAACCACTAGGATCTAAGATTTATTAAATAAGACAATTACCATGTTTACTATAATGAGTCATATTAACAAACAAAAAAGTAAAAATTAATAAATTTTATTTATTAAATATTAAATAATTAGAGTATATTAACAAGTTCAAAATAAAATCAAATTCGTAATAAAATATTAAATAAATTAATTAAGAATGCGTGGAGTGCGTTCACAGAGTCCATAACCAACATAATAATAAATAGATAAACTCAAGTTGGCTCAAACAGCAATTAAAAAACGAACATCCAAACCAAATTTCTTCACTACTTATAGAACTCATATCATAATATCAAGTAATTCATGAATCATTATATTAGTAATAATTGGAATAATAATAATAGCAGTATTGTCATTCACTAAATAAATAAAAGAGTACATTATAATTAATTAATCAGAAATTAACTCTCATAATTCACAAGGTTATCCATACACTCTAGGTCCCAATGATTTCTTCCAAGTATTCTATTTATAAATATGTATTAGAATGTAACCTTGATGTAAGCTAAAACTTTATTTAAGAATGACTTTACATAATAGATTAATGTAGAAAAATGCAAAGTTCCTATCAATTTTGAAATACCTACTTATTTCAACTTCAAAGAAACTTATCCTAATTGTTAACATGATATACTTAATCAAGGCAATTGTTCATCTTCTTATTCTATTGCTGTTTCTTCTGCCTTCTCCGATAGAGTTTGTAAACTCAACCAAACATAACAATTATCAGCTTAAAACCTTTTATCATGCGATGGTAAATTGAATCAAGGATGCAATGGAGGACATATTACCAGATCAGCTGAATATATCATTAAACATGGATTGACTACTAATGAATGTCATCCATTCAGAGGTGATGATAATTTTTAAGAATGCACTAAAGCACTTGAAAAATGTTAAAGATTTAAGGCTGATTCTTTTTGTTAATTATAAAATAAGGATGTATTTATATTTTATTATATAGGATATTAAACGAGACATAATAAATAGAGGTCCTGTAGTTGCTATTATGTAAGTTTACAAAGATTTTCTTGTCTATAAAGATGGAGTCTATTAAGTACTCGAAGGAACACCAAGATTTCATGGTGGACATGCTATAAAAATTATTGGATGGGGCGAATAAAATGGTTATTAATATTGGATTATTGAAAATACATGGGGAACCTCTTGGGGTTCTTAAGGATTAGCTAAACTTGCTATAGATGGCTTTATAGATTTGTCATTACAAGCTTTATCCATTATTTATTGAGTATTAGTAGTATATTAAATTATTCATATTTTTTGAAGTTAATAATTCAATTAAATCAAATTTCAAATGATAAGAACTCCCTCTCATTCCTTATACATGAGAAATTCACACAATCAATCTCATTCACCAATACCCTAATAAAAATTTATTACTCCTGAAAAATTAGTGAGAGTTAGTGGAAGTTCTGGTGTAAAGATAAATTCAATTCAAAAAAATGGCACAAGAATTAGAAGTGAAGCTGTTGAAACGGTTAATAAAGTTAAAGAATAATAAAAACTATAGGAATATGTTTCTGAATTTGAATATAGTATTTTTATATCTATATCATTAGAACTTGTGCAATAAAAGAATGAAGAATAGTAATAATTAGAAATGAGAATCTTATTATTATTATAGAAAAATCATGATTAAGTATAAGAAATGGAAGCTTTAAAGCAAGAGAATGAATAATTAAAGTAACTATTATATGAATAATAAACTAAAATTGTTGAATAAAGTTAAGAAATCTTAGCATTAAAAGTTTATAAAGATGGATTAAAAAAGCTAAGTTTTAGTGATTACTTTCGATAATAAAATATATGAATTTCACTTTTGATTTTTAAGTATTATTTATGTGTTTTTTAAATGATATAAGTAAATTATTTACAAGTATCCCTAAAGAGATATATTCTAAATATATCATCTTTTTTATTATTATTTATTCTTATAACTGATTTATATCTGTCAATAAATAGAGAAACATATCATTAATATTAAAACTAACATCTTGAGTTATTCTGAAAAAATAATACATATTTAACAACAAATTTTTTAGTTATTAAAAAAAGAGTCATTTTATTCTTTCAAAAAGTATATTCTCCTTTTTAGAGATTATTTTTATTAGAATTCTAAACAATACTCTAAAATTAAATCATTTATTTTGAAATCTACAATTTTAATTCATAATTATTATATAAACCAATCAAAAATATAAATTATTATGATAAGACCAAAAATATAAGAAATGAAAAAAAAATATTATATTAAATTGGTTGTAGCAATTAGCTTAACATATTCTTGTTTATAGGTTAATATATAAATAAAAGTGATTAAATTAAAATAAAAAAATTGCACACAGTGAGATTTGAACTCACGCGAGAATGACTCACCGCATCTTGAGTGCGGCCCCTTAGACCACTCGGGCATGTGTGCTGTATTGAGAATTAAGTTTGGATTTCAATTATAAACAAGTCAATCTAAAAATTAGAACATAAATTAATTATTTTTTATAAACTGAAATTTGATTGATTTAATCTAATTATTTATTTAAGATATTGTTTAAATCTTATATTTTCAATAAAATAAAAAGAAGAATAAAAATAAGATTTATAAATTATAATATATTAATTTAATATTCAGAATATTTTAATCATTTTAAGATTGAGAATAATTACTCCGAACAATCATTTTAAATCTATAAGAAAAATAATAATAGATTGTAATATATAAATAACATATTAAATTTGAGAAATTGAAATAGAAATGTTAATAATTGAAATAATGAAAGAAATTGGTTTATTTAAGCAAAGAAAATGAAATAAAATAATTCAAAGGATGAATTTGACTGCTTCTTAAGGAAATTCTGTTATAATTCCTTAAAGCAATGTACTACTCTTTTAATAGATTTTACCAATATCTTATTCATCAAATAACTTCTTGATATCTTCATTATCATCTTAAAATGTCCATCCATAGATAATTAAGCCATTCTTTTTAGCTTCGTTATAATATTCATGAGTTTAATTATTTTACCAAACAAGCCTTAAATCTAAACCAACAATTTTAGCATATTAAACAATTTCAGTTATCGTTGGAATATTTTTATCTTCAAACCAAACTAGCTATGCTAAAGGTAAATCAGTTTATGAACTGAAATATTAGAGAATTTATTTTTCAAATGCCATAATCACAATAGGCAATTTTTAAGTGCATTCATTTAATGTACTTAAACCTTATTCTTTTAAAAAAGTGTGTATAATTTCAGCAATATTAATATTACAGTATTTTTAATGATATTCGAAATCTTTAATTTCTAAAAGTATTCCTTTTTTATTGTCAGTGTTTTAATTATAATTCAAGAAATATTCAACAATCTCTTTTAAAGATGGTATTTAAAGATGTCCATCATATTCACTCTTTCTATTATTTATGCACTAACTTAAATGTAATTCTTTCAATTCCTCAAAAGTGAAATCGGAAATCCACCAATCTTATTTCTCCTTCTCATATAATGTTCTAGTTTATTTTCTATTTTCAAATTTATCATGATTTTTCACATCGCTTACAAGGCTTAAAAATGCATCATGACAAACCACAGGAAGTCCATCTTTGTTTAAGACAACATCCAATTCAATAAAATCAGAAAATTAAAGTGCTGATTTAAAACCTTCTAAAGTATTTTCTACGTTTAAGTTATAACATACCTGGGTAAAGACTTGATAATCCTCTATGTGCTGCAATAAGAGGCTTTACCTTTTAATAATATGACAATAACATGAATTTTAAATTGAGTATTTTAAAAAATGATATATTATATTGCGTAGGATTTGTTCATTTATATAATTCATTATTTTAATATAATTATTATATAATTTATACGTTAATGATGTTCAATATTGTTTATCATTTATCACCATTTTACTTTTAAACTTAATTAAATATTTATTGCACATATGGTCTACATAATCAAACTATTATTTATTATTTAGCATCAATATATATTAAAATGCATCAATATTATTCTTATTTTACTGATACTTATAACTTATGCATAATTAAATATTCTTTTACTTGTCCTAATTATAAACTGAACTACAATTCTTTTTAATTCAGCTAAAAGTAACTCGAAAGATCTATCTTATTAAAAAATCAAATCTTTTAACATATTAATTAATTTAATATTTATTTCATTTTCCTTAACCTTTAATTTTATAGGATTAAATTAATTGCATTTATTAAAACATCGATTTTTTATATAAATGAACTTTTAGATTGCCAAGTTCTACATTAATTTTAGCTGATAATATTTATGTAATTAAATACATCTTCAATTTTAATTTAAATAATTTGATTTAATTTTGCTAAACATCTCTATTTTTATCATTCGATATCTAATAAAATTTGATTAGATTATATTTATTTTGATTATCATATTAATTAGTTTTAGTTATTTATAAATGAAGAAGCTTCATTTTTATAATTTGGAAAGAGTAAATCTCTTGTATTAATTTTGGATTTTTCTTTTATTTCTATCAAGAATTAATCTATTGATTATTTATTGATCTTTCTAACGATACCTTTTATACAATTTTTTGTATCTTTTTTATACGTTTATTTTATATTTATATATTATAAGAAAAAGAATTTTATTTATAAGATATCCTAATTTTATATGTTTCATCTATAAACACTTGCCAATGTTTTGAAACTATCTTTAAGATGAATTGATTTATATTTTGATTGACCCTTACTTAATTTATTAATTTGAATTGGATAGAGTTTAAAAGATCGAGGCGAGGATTAAGTTGGTTCAGTTTTAATTCTTTGAGATGGTAAAGCAGAATATCTTGAATTATATTGAAATAACTTTGTTTAAGATTACTCTAAAAGTAATTTTGTAGTTCTCGAGAAAGATTTATATTTGTAGATTGCCGACTTATTTTAATTTATATATGATAATTTGATGTTTTCCTGTTAAATTTAAGACTTAAGTTTATTTTAGTATTTATTCTTTCTTGTTATCGTATTAGAGATTTTAATTTATTGCAAAAACTAATTAAATTTATCAAAAAATGGCTCATTTTAATATCTAATTTGTTTTTCACTCAGCTTACCACATAAAGTACACTAACAACTATTTCTTCTTTTTCTTTTAATATTTCTGTTGCTAGATTATTATTTTACTTATTTAGAAATTTCATCAATTTCTTAATTTGATGTCTTTAGCATTTTTAGTGTTTACATAATAGTTTTACTTTTATTTATATCTTAAATTCCCCTTCTAAATTTTAGAATAGCCATATCTTCCATAAGTTGTGTTTATCTCCTCCTTTTCTCTTTTATTTCTATTTCATGTATTAATTGTTGAGGTTTATAATCAGGCAATATGTTTTTAAATCGAATCTAAAATTTATTCATCTAACCAAAATCACTACCATAACAACTAATACTTCTGGTTTATCCATTAAAACAATCGAAATGATACTTACTTTCGAGATTTATAAAGCTATGACAAATTTTATTTTTTTTTTCTACTATTTCTCTTTTTATTGTTACATTCCTTCTATTTAATTGTCTCTTCATCTTGATACTTATTTAAATAATAAATATTAATATTTAATAATAAATAGTCTTTCATTCATTAACGATTACTAAATTTTTGATTTTATTTTTAAACCTCATAGATATTTAATATTTGAATTCTTTTCATATATGTGTTTTTCACTATAGGAAGGTTCAACTTCTTCTTATTATTATTATTATGATTTTTTGCTTCAATTTCTCCACTATTTAAATTTGTCTTTGAACCTTATTTTACTTATTTTGATTTTAAAATATTACTATTTTATTGAGTTCCCACTACCTATTTCTTTTAACTTAATAAAGATTTCTTATATGGTTTATTCACAATAAAATTAGCCTTTTTGCATAAATATTTATTATTCTAAAACAACTCCAAATCCTCCTCATCTTTGTAAGATAATTATCTTATAGGACTTATACCTTTAAATATTTATTCTAAACTCTACTTTCTTATAAAATTGTTACTTCTTAATCTTTTTCTATTTAATTTTATTGATTAGCAAATTCCAAAAAATTTACTATTCTTACCACAATATGAACAATCACAACTCCTCTCAAGCTTCTATGAGTCATCGCCTTTCAAAGTTAAATTCTTACTAGTAATCCCATTTTTAATATTATCATAACTTATACTATATCTCTTATCACATTTATCCTTACAATTTATATTACTTTTTATTTCAGATTATTATTGTATTAAACAAATGAGATTCATATACTTGAATTAAAATTAATTCAGCTTTCCACAATTATTACAAACACAACTTTTTCTTCTTTATTTTTATTCATACTAAAGAGACTCTTTTTATATAACGTAAAAGCTTCTTTGTTTTTGATTTTCTTTAAAATTAATATTAGTTAGGCTCATTGCAAACTAATATTATATGTATTAACAATAATTATGAAATTGTCTTTTAAAGTAATATAAGTATCATTAATTATAGAAATATATAAAATATAAAAAAAATAACTTATGTATTTTTAAAAGATTTCCAAAGGATGATTTTTATTGAATTTTATGGAAGACTTTAAAAAAGGTGAACAAAAATAATATTATTATTTTATTTGAAATTGATTATCTACATCAATTTGTTTCTTGATGAAATTTAATAACTGAGTTAGCATTTAGATTCACAGTAAAGATGATTATTTATTTCAAGGAAATAAAAATATATATAAATTTTTTTCATTAATTGTAATATATATTTATATATATATATATGATCAAGGAGTACTATCTTCTTCAAAATACTACTCCTCATTAATTTCAGATTCAGGTTTAGGAGGATACTCATCAAGAGTTTGAATATGAATTTAATTTCCTGCAAGAAATGAAAGAGTAAAATCTTAATCTTAGATATAGAAATCAGCTAGTAATTATTTAACCTAGGTTTAAGAGAATAATATTACTTAATTAATTTTGACTTTCTCTTCTTCAATTTATTATTCTTCTTCTTATTCTTTTTAATCTTCTCCTGCTTCACTTTAAGGGAATTAAGAACCCTTTTAACTAGGTTCTGGAGCCTATTCAATTTCTTCTTCTTCTTTTCCTATATTTTGGAAATCTTCTTAATTGAGAACTTTTTCTAATTTTTCCCCAATAATAGTAATTACACAATCTTAGTTAAAATCATAAGGAATAGAATGTCCTTATTTTTAAGCGTGTTAATGTCTATCTTTTTTTTCTTGATTCATTTCATATATATAAAAGCCAAGTTCTTTATTGGTTAGATTAAAAACAGGGACATTAATTTCTTTTGTAGTTTTAACTAAAATGCAATAAAAAATAATAGTTTACTGTTGATAGGTTCTTTAGGTGGTTCTTCTTTTAAACCTTTTTTATTAGCTTTTCCACCTTTCTTTTCTTTTAATTTTTCTAATCTCTCTCTTTCTCTTTCAGCTTCTTCTTCTCTTAATTTCTTTAATAATGCAATTGCTTCAAAATCAGGGACGGTGATTTACTTTTAAATATTATATAATCCTAGATTAGCATCATCAATCCAGAATAATCTTTAAGAATTTAAAATTTCATCTTTAACAATTTCAATAGTTTTAGGTCCATAATCTAACAGTATTTTTCCTTCTTCTAATTAAATATTTCCATCAGGTACAAAAGGAGCAATACTTGTAGTTACAATTTAAACATGTTCTGGATTAGCAGGATCATATCCTTCAGGAAGTGTAGTAATAAGATAATCTTAAGGACATATTAATCGTGCTTTTGGTTTTGGTTATTCTGGAAGATGACTGATTCTAGTTAATCTTTAAGGAGGTTTTTCAGTTGATTCATCTTTAAGAACATTGAGTAAATTTCTGATCACTTCTCTAACAGCTTCAGACACAAGATCGCTAGGAATCTCATACATAGTCAAATAAAATGATAATCCTAATTTACCTAATAGGATTATTGAGGATAAATGACCAGATAATTAATCAATTGTTAATAATTTATCTCCCGTAAGATCCCCTCCAATAATTAATGTTCCGTTTCTTTCTTAGCAACCCATAAGATTATGACATAGTATGTGCATATCTTTAGCAATTGCTGAAGATAGAATTGTTTAATCAGCATTCATATGAATAATTGATGGATAGAATCTTGAAAAGAAATTCACTCTATCTCCTATTATATATATATTTCCATAGGGTAATAGAGTTCTGTATGGAGTTTTGGATTCAATGTCAGGTTCTTCTTCTGTATAGCCGACTTCATCAGGATAGAAAAAGAGATTTTCTAAGACCAAAACACTATTTTCTTAATAAGTTTAGGTTTCCAATTGCTCATCCAAATTTTCAATGATAGCCTCATTAAAATAAACAGGACATTCTAATTATGTTTTCAACCATTCATAAAAGAATTTAGTTGAAGATGTAAATTTATATTTTCCACTTGGATTATCATAACTTACAAGTAATACTACTATTTTAGCTTACCTTTCCATTAATAATTTAAGAGTCTCAACGCATTCTTAAAGTGTTGCTTAATCAAGATGACTTAAGTCGTAATTCTTTTGTTAAACTATTAAATATAAATATGTTGATATTACCTTATACAACTTCAACTTCTTTTTATTTGACTGGTTTTCCTTTACCTTTTTTCTTAGCAGCCTCTTAAGCCAATCTTTCTTTTTCCAATCTCTCTTCTTCCAATCTTTTATTTTCTTCTTCCTATTCTTTTAATAAAGTTTATTCAAATTTTTCTTTTAATTCAAACACATCTGGTCTATTTGCTAATTTTAAATGAATTTTTAATCCAATTTTCTTACCTTCAATATCTGAATCTTAAATTGTCTTTTTTCTAAGGAGATCATAAAAATAATTAGATTAATATCTTCTTCTTCTAAATACATTCCATTTTAATTCTGGTTTCATCATCGCTCCTACTTATAATAATTATCCATCATTTTCTAATTTAATAGCTGCTTATGCTAATGCCTCAGAAACTCTAACACCTAATTTAGATTTGTATTCTTCAATTAATTCCTTTTCCATATCATCATTCCATTTCTTTTTCTTTGCATTTTTTAACCAATTAGCTTTCATTTTATTAAATTCATCCAATTTAGCTTTAGCTTTCTCTGGCGTCAAATCCTCTGGCTCATGAAATGTATATTCCCACATTTATAATTCTTTACGCATATCTTCTGATAATTATGGCACTTAGTTAGCTACTTCTCCTAATAGATCTTTTACTACACTATAGATAGGATTTCGAGAAATAGGTACTTTCTTTGCTAGCTTTACCCATAATTCCAATTTACGTAATACTAATTCTTTCACTTCTTCTTCATCTATTGTATGACATGATTATCTTAATAATTTAACATCTCCATTCCAAGGAATGTCTTATTTAAGAATTTAACATATTTCTTCTGATGAAAAATTAAAGAAATTCATTATCTCATGAGTAAACCATAATTATTCACCCAGATTAAGTTCTTCAAATTCTATCTTAAATTATTCAGGATCACTAAGATCTGGCTTTGAAGGTGGTGGTGTTTTTACTTCTTCGAATATATCATCTACTATCTCAGTTGCTATTTTTAATGCAAATTTATTTTTAACTTATTATTAAAATTCTTTTCTTCCATTCG
This sequence comes from Paramecium sexaurelia, assembly GCA_000733375.1. Lineage (NCBI taxonomy): Eukaryota > Ciliophora > Oligohymenophorea > Peniculida > Parameciidae > Paramecium > Paramecium sexaurelia. Next base: position 38,225 of record JPFM01000036.1, read on the forward strand.
TCAATTCATCATCTATAAATGCTATACCTGTTAATTTTAAATTAGGCAACTAATTTAAACATGGTGGTTCACATTTTAACTCCCATTCCTCATTAAATACCCCTGCTTATTTTGATAGAAAACTAAACACAAATTTAATTCTTTCCCCTGGTTTTATTACATTTTGATCATGATGACAAAAGAACCTTTCCTCATTAATATCTTATATTGAATTTGGTTATTTCCTAACACTCTCTATTCTCTTCCATTCATAGTAAATTGCTGCACTCCCATTATTTGAAACAACCACATTATCATAACCGACTGTTTCAGTTTTAACCAAAAACGATATATGTTCTTTCTTCATTTTCAACTTAACATATCTTATTCAAATTCATACCTAAGGACCTTCTACTTCATTTTTCTTCTCATCTTCATCTAATTCAGAAATCCTACTAATTGCCCCTTTTGGCGTACTTGCTCTTGGATCCTATTTATCTTAACCTCCTCTACTCACCTATGATGGTACACCTGATGTTGGCTTCTTTACCATCATTTTTGAACCCATAGAATTTCCTGGATTGAATGACTTAAAATATATTAAATTCAATACTCCTCCTGAAATTATAGGACCTGGCATCTATGAATATAATTTAGATTATTTTTGTATATCATCTTGTTTTTTTCTTATGTAAAATATTTTCTTCTTTGGTAAAGTTTGATTCACACTATCGTCCATGACAAAATTTAAAATATTTATTATATATCAAATAATTAATTCTTCAAACTCTCTCTCTCTCTCTCTCTCTCTCTCTCTTTTTCCCATCATTAATATAATACAATATCCAATTAATTAACCAACATAAAAAATAAAGAAACAAATATATATCTCCATTCCGAATAAGAGTCATCATAATATTTTTGATCCTTATTATTGGCTTCTTGAATGTCTGAATCGACTATAATTATAATGTTCTATATAAACTCTATATTCAGATTATCATTATAGTCTGACTTTTTCTTATTAAAGAGATATCCATAAAAGGCTGTGTATTAAATCAAATTCTAATCGAAATATTAATTAAGCACAATTATAAATTTATAAGTACTTAAAATTTTATATTCATGTTCTTAAGGACGATTATTAAATAACACTTTACTAAATTAAGTGTACCTGTGTTTAACTCTCATTCAGGATGCAGAATTGATAAATTTCTGATTAATAATCTAAATAGAAGTTGGAATGAAGTTTAAAAATTTATTCGAAATGGAGAAATCAATGTCAATAACACAAAAATTAAAGATCATTAGTTTATACTTAAAGAAGGAGATGTAGTTACATATTGGGATAAATTAAAGAAATAAGATGATGATAATTAACTAAGACCTATTCCCAATATATAAGCATATGAAGAATTAAAAAAAATGATTCTTTTTGAAAATGATTAAATTATCATTCTAAATAAAAAACATGGATATGCATCATAGGGAGGAGCTAATCCTAATAATAATATACCAGAAATTTTAAATTTATACTTTAAAAATTTCTACATTATACATCGATTAGATCAATTAACATCAGGCCTTTTAATTATAGCCAAAAATAAAGATATTGCAACAGAAATTAGCAGAATCATCTAAGAAAAAGCATTTATAACAAAAAAATATATTGCTGTCGTTTAAGGAAAAACCTAAATTAATAAAGGTTTAATTGATCGTCCATTATTATTTAATACAAATAATTAAAAATAAACATGTTATAATCAAGAATAACTATTAGAAGGTAAATACTTATCTGCTAGAACATCATATGAAGTTATTGATGAATATTAATATGGAAATGAAGTATATTAACTTTTAGATTTACAAATTTTTGAAGGTCGCAAACATTAAATTAGAGCACATTTAAGTCAAGTTCTCCAAACTCCCATTCTTTTTGATTAAAAGTATGGGTTCCAATTTACAAAGACTAATCGAGATTTATAAGAATAGTTATTTGGATAAAATTAAGGAATTATGCTCTAAGCAAAAAGGATAGTATTTTAGAACTTTCCTGTTGAAATTAATGAATAATTTTATTAAAATTCTAACGGAACCATTGTCTAAAAGAATGGAAAATTAGAAATTGAGGCTACTTTTTCCAAAGAATTTGAATCTCTTTTATAACTATTATCCTAATGAAATCATGATATTTTTATTATAGTTAATTTATAAAAGCAAACATTTTAAAAATTAATATTGAAGCAATTCAACATTCAATTTATAGTTTTTTACTTTTCAAAACTTATTATTGTAAATGAGCAAATATAATATCTAATCTTATTATACTTTTAATTATAATTATTGAATATAAAGATATTCTAATAGTTATTATTAATAACAAAATAGAAAATAATTTGATTACTATATAATAAAGTGTAAAAAATAATAATATAGTTTAGATAAGAATTACTATTAAGAATGAAATATTTATTTTTCGGATATATTTTATTTTTCATTTTTCCTCTAAAAAGAATTTATAAGTTTTTAGTCTTCTCTAATCTGCATCTATTGATTCCTTTAAACATTTGGTTAAGATATCATTTTAGGATTTTTATAAAGTTTATTCACATAATGAAATGTAACTATTAACATTATCATTGATGGGATAAAGGAAATGATAAAACTCTTTTGCATATTCAGAACTTTTAGTTGAAAATATTGTGGGAAGGGCTTCAAAATACTTTTACTCGTAATTAATTAATTATTAAGAATGGATTTAATGATTAAAAGCATTCATCACTTCTTTAACCATAGGGATACTTTCTTCTTTGTTATAATTAATGAAATAATCCCAAAGACTATCAAATTTAGACAAATTTTCTAAGAATCTTTTCTATAATCTAACTTCATCTGTTCCATCTCTTTAAGCCCATTTTTCAAATAGTTACCATTTTTCTTCAATTGGAATGTTAAGATTAGCGAAAATATTTCTAATAATTCTCCATCCATTTGACAAGCCAATAAATCCAAATTCTGCTTCATCTGATTTGATATGTTAGAATAAGAATTATAAATTTTATTATGAAGTTCCCCAGGAAGATAAATAATCCAGTAGAATTAATCTTTTATTTTTATTTTCTTTAGGACATTTTCTCAATAATTCAATGATCACATCAGCTAATTCATTTTCAAATGTTTATCTAAATTTGATGGGAGTATAAAAGGAGACACCTCCAGAACACCATTCTAAAACCATTTACAGTACAGCTTCATCGGTTTCATTAAGTAATGATTTTAAGACACCATTAATAAAAGTAGTAAAACTAGTTAATCCATCTCTAACTTAATCCCAAATAGATCTTAAGACAAGAACTCTATTAATAGTGGATAATTTGGACAGATTCTTTAAAAAGAAATCTGCTTAAGATTATGAATATGAAGTCTTAACAAAGGAACCATCATCGAAATTCAAAAGTACAAAAGCATTATGATGTTCAAATTGTAAAACAGTTTGTTCAACTGGATTTAATTAGATAAGTTTGACTTCTAATTCTTAACCATCTTGTGAATAGAGTCCAATTTTGAACATTTAATTTCTTAATGTTGGGTGTAAATCTTTTAAAGTAGCTAATTATTAAAATGTATATTTATTTTCATCAACAGATATAAGTTCAACCTAATTTAGGCCAGCTTTCATTATCCAATCTTATTCCCACTAAAGCAAATAATCCCCTTCAAACTATTATTTCATGACTCCAAAGAAATCAGATAATGTTGTATTGGAATATTAATACTTGTTAAAATATTAACCCATTGCTTAACTGAACTTTTATTCTCCCATCATTATAAATAATTATTTTAATAAGGCTGCACCTTTAGCATAAGTAATGCCATCAAATATATTATCTGCTTGATCAGTGTTTTAAACATCACAAAAGATCGGATGTGTTGTGTTTCTTTGATCTGTTACGTAGCCCCAAATTTTACTCTTTAAAAATTCAACCCAATGATCAATAGGAATATTATGTACTTTAGTTTAACAAAGATGGGATATGAACTCAGCAAAACTCTCATTCAACCATAAATCATCCCACCATTTCATTGTCACTAAATCACCAAACCACATATGAGATAGTTCATGTAATAACACATTACCTCTTTAAGCAATTTAATCTACTGGAACCTCCTCTTTATATATATAGTTATCATTAATAGTAACTGCACCTGCATTTTCCATAGCTCCTGATGCATATTCTGGACAAAATATCTGATCATATTTGCTAAATGGATAAGGAAATTAAAATAATTATTCATAGTATTTCATTCCATCCTTTGTTAATTTAAAAATATCATTACTGTCTCCTTACAAATATTATTTCAAAGAAACTCTACAGAATAAACTCATCTCTATTCCGTTATGCAATTCTTCGCATTTAATCTCTTCATAAGGTCCTGCTAAAATTGCATAAAGATAAGTTGACAATTTTTTAGTTGTTTAAAATTCTTATATTTAATAATCATCCTTATGTTAAATATAACCTAATTCTTAGACCTTTCCTAATTCTATATTTTATAAATTCTCTTCCACTTTTTTTTCATTACTAATAATCTACCATTATTTAGGAGCCTGAACAACCAATTTTAAAGTACCTATCAATTTAACTAATCATTTATACCTTTTAAATCTGGTTGATCAAAACATGGAAATATCTTGGAAAAGTGATATGGCTCACATTAAGAATATAAATATTATTAATCATCTGAATCAATAAATGAATGTAATCCATGACCTGTTGTCGAATATTCATTTTCAAAATTTACTATAATTTTTATAACAGGAATATTACTTCTTATTTCAGTCTCTCCTTTTAAATTCTCTTGGCCAACCAAAGTTATAAATCCTTCTTCTAATTTCCATTCTACTGGATTACTGTTCACAGTAATACCATCAAGCTTACCTCCTTACCAATCCAATTATAATCCTTCACTATTATGTATATCTACAGTAATGAATATTACTCCACGATATACTTTTCCTCTTAATAATTCCACATATATTCTATAATCAACTTTTGAAAGTGATTCAGATCTTTTATAAGCTACTTATTTGGTTAGCATAATTGATGTATATAATTATTATAATAGATTAATATTTTTAATGTTTAATTCAACAATATATTTTTTTTATGCATTGTGTAATCTTATGTTAGAATACGCTAATAACATTTTTGAATGCTTTAATAAAAAAATGTATTTTTTTTTTTTTACTGCAATTTTTATTTATTCGTTTTTAATATAATATTAATTTTATGAAGGTATAACTATTTAACCTTCTTTTGTTTTATTTGGTTACTTGCAAAAACATACCATTATAATTAGAGATTGGGTTAATTCAATTTGAAGATCTTTAACCTGGAAAACTATAATTTTAAGTATATCAAATTGCAAATGAAAAATTAAGGAAATTTAATTTGATCAGCCGTTTATCCGTGTCCCTTAAGTTGCTTTAACAATTAATAGTCTAATGAATCATAATTCTTAAGTGTACTTCAGCAAGATTTATAATGTAACCACTGATGGTACCTCTTTCCCAAACTAATGTTAGGATTTACAATTGGAGTTTTAAGTGGAACTGAAAAATCCTTAGAATATCGTTATATGGCTATTGTTGATGATAGAGTCTAAATTAATTGTCTTAATTTTAAAGTCAAAGAAATTGTTTTCATTCCTTATCTTAAGTATTCGCATCTAAAATCTCTAGATAGTTTTTCAAAGTACCTAAATCATGGGTATTCTTAACAGGAGTAAGACAATAAAGCAATACATTTTCATTTTAACAAGGTATCTACTTATTCATCTCAATATTAGATATAAGAAATGAAGGAATTATGCTCAAATTCTCTTCTATAGATACTGAAATATTAGGAGTGTGTGTTGTGGCTGGTGCTATTGATATTTTATAGTCTAAAATTGATGATTTGCCAACATTCTAAGGATATAATCTTATGAAACAATCTACTTCTCTTTCAATTATTGCTTAATCAACTTTTATTTGTGAAGACGAATGTTTGCTGTATTTTAGTATATTCTTATTATAATTTAGGAAACAATCAAACTAAACAGTTAAAAATTAACACTGAATTCCATAATTAATCTGAAAAATCAACCCAATAAAAATTCATCACTTTAAATCAACAAAATCTCACAGTTACCTAAGATAAAGTTGAAAATTTAATAGAAGAATCAAATCAAGTAAATAACACTGAAGAAAATCATATATCTCATGAAGATAGTCTCAAAAAGATGATATCAGAATCTATTTTAAATTTAGAAGAATAAATCAATCATCCTAATGGAGTTAATAGTTTTGATTTCAATCTTAATAATCAAATTAACTAATATATTTCTGTTAACAAAATTAATGAATAAGAATAAGAAGATGATGATTAAGATAATATATATGAGTTAAAGAGTTATAATGATGTCGCATATACTAAAATTTCCAAACCTATTAACATAGAAGAAGAATTATTAAAATTAGAGAAAATATCTGAGGACAGAACCAAGAAAATTAACATCATCGAATTCAATCCAAAAGAATCAATTAATGTTTCATTTTTATCTAAAAATAATATTGATATGTAATAAGAAAGTAAAGCTGAATAACTTATTGAATTAAAATACATAGATAGAGCTCCTAAGTTTTCACCTAAAATTTAATAGATGATTGAAGAAGCTAAAAAAAATATACAAGTAGAGTAAACAACAACAGAAACTTAAACTTAAAATAAATTATTAATCAAAGATCAATTAAAATTATAAACTGAAAGTTTAATTCAATAAATTGAAAATACTTAACATATGTCTAAAACTAATAATATTGAAAAAGATATACATCCATAACATAAAATCAATAATTAAATAGAACAATAATCAAGTGGTATTCTAAATTCATCTGCAGAAATTAAGGATGAAAAATATGCGAATTCACCTATAATCAAAGAAAAAAATAATAATAAACAATCAATACTTAATGAATATGATAAAATATTTGCTTAATTTGCAAACAATAATAATTTAAGATCTACAAAATCTTAGTAGCATTCATCTAGCCCATTGATTGATACAGAAATCAAAATAGATCTTATCTAAGAAGAACAAATATCATCCGAACCTTCAAATGATTTAAAAATTCTTAATCCAAGAGAAGAAAGACTTTAAAAATATTTGTAAAAAGCTGATGAGGTTGATTTAAACTTCTTAGAAAACATTAAACTTGTCTCAGAGTAAAGTGAATAGTAAGATGTTTTATCAATAGAACAAGAATAAATTTAGTAAGTCAATGATTATACTAATGTATCCTATACTGAATAATTAAATTTGAGAAAAAGTAATATTAATACTTTATGAATCTAGATTAAATTCTTTAGGAACTTCAATAGAAATACAATATTAAAGCAGTTCCAATTTAGAGTTTTGAATAGTTTAAATTAAAAGTACCTTAAGATCAGTATCCATAAATATTATATGAAAAATATCTAGAATAATTGAAAAAGTAATATTTAGGGGTTAGTTTCATTGAAACAGACCATAATATAAAATCTGTAGAAAACTCATATTAACTTGAAGCAGCCTATTATGAATGGCATTTATAGAAAAATATATGAGTTCAAATAAATTCAATTCAATTATCAGTATTTTTCAACTATTTTTTTATAATTATTAATCAACAATTATTATAAATTTGAAAATAGCAGTATTCTTAATATTATGTAGATAGATGATTTACCAAATTTTAATAAGATATTTTCATTATGTAAGAATTTGTTCATATTTATTGGTAAACAAGATAAAATAGTTTAAAAAGATATAAAAAATAACAAGATTCAAATATAGTATTACAAAATCATTGAAAATATTTAATTGACTTTATGAATTGTATTTTAAATAATTTATCAAATATATAATTTGATTCTATTTTTGTAAATGACACCATTATTGATTTATTCACTTATTTTCTTTATCCAAATAGATGTAAATTTAAAAAATGAAAATAACCTTAATTGATTAACATTACTCTAATATATAATTAACATGATCTCGCTATATTTGTAAACAAACTCAGATAAGCAAGTCTTCTGATTGATCTACTTGTTAAATCTTGGGTTAGCTAGTTATAATCTAAGAAGGTCAATCTAAAAGATATAAGCAAAATTTAATAAATTTGAGGCTAATATATAAATTATTTTTTATACTTACAAATAAAATTTTATTTAATCTCTAAAATACTGAAAAAAATACAGGTTTCGACTTATTTAAATTTAGGAGGTTGCTGTTCAATTTCATGAAATAGAGGAGAGGGCGTTTTGCTATTTTTGATATGAATTCCCTAATTTTAATGTTGTTTAATACAAATATTATATGTACTTTGAACTATAAATTTTAAATGAGATTTAAAGTTATACTAAACCAAATTCTTGAAGTGTAGAATTTAAAAAAATAAAAGTAAATTTAGTCTATGAAAACGAGGTTTAATAAAATTGAAAACACTAAAATTTAGCAGGTTAAACATAATAAATTTTATAAAATGAGTTGAATAGAAAATGAAAACATTAATTTAGGGTCATTTAATGATAAAAAGAAATTAGTGTGTTTAAAGAGAGTGTGTAAGTTGTTTTAAATTGAATTTGAAAATTGAATATAAATTATATAAATCACGAAATTTTTATTCAAAATAAATTTATTGGATAAATATAAAATAGTTCAACCAAAGAACTAATAGTTATTGTCGCTATGATTAAAAGTGTGAAGATATTAATAAAAACTTTTTAAATTTTAGTATAAACACTTTACTACTAAATTTTTCAACGCTGTGGTTAATATTGAATTAATAATACAGTATTTTATATTTTATTAATGCAAACAGAGAGGAATCAAGTGAAACTAGCTGGTAGCTGCGAGATGGAGGATTTAATAAGTAACGTTTAGTATGTTATTGTTAAAGTCTACCCTTACGAAGTGGTAAATCAGCATTTCAGTAATTTTGTTGAAAACTCTAAGGAGTTTCAAGAAACAAAGGAATAGTTGGCAAGAATTGGTTCGAATCTGAGATTAAAACTTGAGGATTGGCCAACAATCGAGGAAGCAAAAATTTTGTTCTAAATAAATATGTATAAGAATTTTTTCAACATAAATCAAGTTAAAATGCAAAGAGAAGGAGTGTAAAATGGAATGACTAAGATAAAAGATTATTTTATTGGATGGTTATCAGATATTGTTTAATAAAAGAAATCAATTAACTTGTAATTTAAATTATTCTTAAAAAGTAGTCACCAATAGAATGGAGAGATATAGCCAAAATGACGATAGGTCGGAATGCTCATTAATGCAGATTAAAATGGGAATAGAAATACAAGATTTCACTTTCAGAAGCACCTTGGACAGAGGATGAGGATTAGTTACTGCAATAAGTGCATGAGTATTATAATAATTAAATAAATTTAAGGGAATTTAGTCGTTTAGGTAAAGAGAATAAATGGTCTTAGATAGCAAGAGAAATATACAAGAGATCTCCAAATAAAATATTTAGATAACCAAAATAATGTAGAGAGAGGTGGATAAATAGATTGGATCCTAATATTTGCAAGTAAAAAAATCATTAATTATAAGTGAACCTTGGTCAAAATAATAAGAAATAGACCTTTTAAAAACCATATTGATAAGAGGAAAGAAATGGTCTGAATTATCAGCTCTTTATGGTAGAATGAGAACAGAGAATTCTTTAAAGAATAAATATAATTCACTATTAAAAAAAGAGAAATTAAAATATGAATTTGAAACAATTAATCCTCAATTATTTTCAAAAGTATAAAAATTGAGAATGGATTATGCAAATAAATATGGTAAAATAACACCAATAGAAGAAATTGATAACTATGAATGGTAATTTATAGTATTAGCAATCTAAAGTTTATATATTGATTTATGTGTATCCGAAGGTAAGTATTCTGAAGCATAGAAAATAAAGAATGACGATTTTTTTGATTTATTTCATAATGAATTGACTTCAAGTAATAAAAATGATGTTCTTTACAAGAAATTATTGAACATAAAAAGAGTTGATAATCAATTTTGTGTTGAAAATGATAGATCTGGGGTTGTACTTTTTAATAAAAAAACTAAAAAGCTATTTATTTCTCCTTTTAATACATTGGATTATTAAGAATTAATAATGAAGCATATTTACAAATAAATAAAAACAGAAGAGAACAATAATAGTAAATGTTCAACATTGGCTTAATCTGATCATAATATGTTTATGATGTAAAAATCAATGGATGAAATCAATCGATAAAGTACAATGCAACCATTGTTGTTATTGGCTAACCAGCCTTCATTTATGATGCCTCTTGGTTAAAGCATGATTAATAGTTATTGGTTACCACCAGTATTACCATGTATGTCTTAATCGATTGGAGGATATTAACATTAACAAAAGAACATTTAAGAATAAGTGGTCTAAACAATTAAAGAAATAAATAAGCCAGAAAGTTTTGATGATCTCTTTGGTAATGATATCAAAGTTGTAGATTCTGATGGAGAATAATGATAAATTTATGATCGTTAATCTTTTATTTTAAATAAATTATATATATTTTTATGTCCTCATAAGATGAACTAATTTAAGAGATGCTAAAAAGATATGAGAATCTTGAGAAACACAATTAATTATTATAGTTTAAAAATTACGAATTGACAAACCAATTAGAAACTATCTAACAAGTATACGGAATCCTTATAATATTAAGAGTGTCAAATAGTTAGAAAAAGAAAATAATGAATTGTATGATTAAATTGACAATTTAAAGAATGATTTAAGAACCTAATTTTCTTTGAGTCAAAGTTTGAGATAGGAAAATGAATTATTCGAAAATTAATTACAAGATTATAAAAAAGAAATTGAATAAGGAGATTAATACTATAATAAGTTATAAGAAGATAATGAACAATGCAAGATATATATCTAACATAAAAATTAATAAATTGAATATTTAACTCAAGAGAACAATATGTGTAAAGATTAAATGATTCATTTATAAGAAGAAAATGAATAAATTACTTAAGAAATTAATAACTTATAAGAATTAATAAATTAAAATCAAATTTATCATTAAGATCCTATAAATCTCTAGAATTCTGATTATAAGAAGAATAAAAAATAAACTCGAAGATAGATCAAAGAATTAGAGAAGTTAGTTATAAAAAGAGAGTAGGAATTAAGTCATTTGTATGGTGAAATGGAAGATATGAAAAATTATGTTACATAAATTAAACATCAATCTGATAAATATGAATAAAATTTTTAACAACTATATAAAGATTATTAACTTTTGGAAATAGAAAAAAATAAATATGCTCACAAAGTTGATTAAATTCAAAACTATAATGAGAAATACTCTACCTTATAATATTAGGTATAAAATTAAGAAAAATATAAAACTAAAGAGTTTAATTCATTAAAAAATTAATTTGATTAATTGTAGATTCATAATCTACAATAATAATAATAATTATAAACTATCAATAATGAATATGGAAAATTATCACAATAATGTATAGACTTATAGGAATTAAATGAGCAATATATATAAGAATCATAAATTTTGAAGGATTCCTTAATTGAAAAAGATTAAAAACTTGAAAGAATGTAATTACAACAATAATAATTACAATAAAGAGATCATTAAATTTAATCATAAATGAGGGATCAAAATTAATTAATAAAAGAATTCTAAAACAATAAATAAGAATTATAGACTTAAATAATCTAATTATAATAGGATAATTAACAATTTTGTAATTAGTTAAATACTTTGAAAGAATAATAATCTAAAGATTATAATATTTAAGAATAATTTAAAAAAGAAAAATAAGCCTTATTAGATAAAATGAAAATTTAAGATGAAATGTTTTCAGAATTGGAAATCAAGAATAAAAACATAGACACATATTTAAAACAAATAGAAGAAGAAAGAATATATAGAATTTAAGCAGAATAGTATTAATTTATATATTTTAGATCTTTTCAAGAAGTCTCTTAATAATGTATGTAATTATAAGAATAAAATAGAGATCTACTTAGATAAATAGCAAATCTTGAAAATTAATTATAAAGAAATGAAGTTGAATTAACATAATTAAAAAAAACCAACAAAAAGTATTATTATGGATTAATACAAGTTCTTAGAATTTCGATAAAACAACTTAGTAGTTGATTCTTAAAGATAGAGAAATATTACATCTTCAATCAGTTGTAGAAAGAATGGAAAGTATGAATAGATAACTTCAGCAAGAATGTGATAGGTTAGCAACTAAAATTTAGTTAACATCACATGAAAATTCATTATTGAGTAAAACTAATAGAGAAATAAATTAAATGGGTCGTTTAATTTTAGAGGGTTAATAAATAAAAGAAATGTTAGATAAGAAAAAGTATGAAAAGCCCTTAACAATTACTAATAATAAAGCTCCATAAATGATTCAATAATTATAATAACATAGCAGAAAACCTTCAGTTAAAAAGTCTTGAGAGATACTTAAATTAGTTTGATTTATTATCTTAAAATTATAACTTTTTTTTATGTATTTTTATTTAGAATGAAAGTATTATAAATTTGAACTTCTTCACATATATTATTTTATTATAAAAATGGAATGAAATATAGATATGAATTACAAAATACTATTTGTACAGTAATTTGAATAAAATTTGCGTTTTATTTGTTTATGAACTTTACTTATCACAAAGATCATTGGATAATTGATATAATTATTATTATATCATATAATAATAATATAGTTCAATCCATTTGCTTTTCTTTTTTAAAGTATTAAAATTGTTACTTTTATTCTTCTTTTCTAAGTTTTCTTTATTGAATTGCCCTTTCATTAATTTTTTCCATATATTCACTAAATGAAATAGCTTTCTCTTCACCATCTTTATTTTTCTCTTCGTCTCCAAAAATAGCATGAATTTCTGAATCCAAACATTATCTTCCAAACCTTACATATAATAATTCCAAAGTGTCCTAATTTTGTAAATTTATTTAATACTTCAACAGTTACCTTCGGATCTTTCCTATCTGGAGGTAAATACATTAAAAATTAAATCATATGAAATAAACTTTTAGGTTCTAATCCTGTCTTATCAATAGTACATTTTTTGTACATATTCAAAAATTCAATCCAACTCACTTTTCCATCAAGATTTTCATCAACTTCCTAAATTTATTTAATTTATTGAATATACCCATAACATTAGATCTATTTCAGATTTTGTAAGTGAAACACCTAAAAAGCGAAGCATTTTATCTATATCTTTAGCATCAAAATAATCAACATCTTTCTTTTTTAGCATCTAAAATACTCTATAGTTCAAATGTTTAATTTACTTTTCTAACTGCTTTTTCTCACTTGCTTTGATTTCTATCCCTTCTAATTTTTATTCAATAGGTTATTCTTTTTCAATCTTTTTCTGTTTCATTCTTTATACATCAACTTAAACATTCGCTTTTGGAATTTAAGTTTTTGGTAATATACCCATGGCAGCATAACGTTCTTTCATTGAGGAAGGTAACAGGTTTAAGTCTATTTTATTACCTTTTTTCTTCTTTTTTTCATCATCCATTTTTGTAATATAATTTATAATTATAAAACATTAATGTGTTTAAAGAAAATTGAAATAATATATTATGAATCTAATAATTAATTAGAAGTAGTTCTTAATTAAAAATTATTAACTAAGTTTTAAGTTGAACTTTATTTTATAAAAAATATGAACTATTAAAAAGGCAGAGTTTTAAGTGATAATGAAATACAATCTATTTATGAGTAACTTCAAATTAATTTGAAGTTAATGACAGAGTGTTTGAAACACAATAAAACATTAATGAAAGTTCTTTTTTACATTTATTATATTAAGGATTTTGGAAAGGTTACCTGTGAGTATGGAGAAAAAATTGAAGATCTTTCAAAAAGAACCATTAAGGATATGATGAAAATCAATACAAATTAGATATTAAAGGAGATGAGTGGATAGGTATTATTAAGTTAAATTTAAAAAGATAAAAATAATTGGTTCATAAATTATAGGAACATCTTAAGGAATCAAAGAATTGATAAATCCAATTATAGATGAAGGTAAAGCTTTAAAATAATCATATAACGACTATGTTAAGTAAATAAATTAAAGAAAAAGGGATCAAGAAGAACAATTCAAAAAATTAGATGAATTAAAGACTAAAATAGGATTGTATTAAACTTCTGTATCTCCTGTTGAAAAAAGAATGACAAGTTAATTTAGATAATTGAAATAGTAAGAATAAATGATGATTGAAGAACAAAAGCTCAAATATATGTATGTAGTCCAATGTAAAACAGATTTAAACAATTTTATAATTGAAGAAGACTAAGCTGTTGAAAAAAAAATAAATTCAATTACTCTTAAATGTTATGAATTAGTAAGTTTGTGTTTGGAAGATTACAATAGAAAATTTAAAGATATAGCAAAAGTTAAATAATTGATTGATTATTCTATTAAATTTTGTGATCGAACTTCTAAAAGGAGTATAACACCATAAAAACAACAATCATTTTCTTAATTGTCTTCTTAGAGGGAACTTAATTAAAGATCTAGATCACCTTCGATATATGGATAAGAATTAGAAAGAAATAGAGATTATAATAATTCTAGATGGGATAACTCTAATTCCAAGACTAATTTTAGCCAAAAGGACTAACTTTAAACTACCAGCAGAGATGCCTTAAAAAGTACAAGAAATTAAAGTAAAAGTTAAATTAAGAGAACAGAAGAGTTTAGTGTAGCAGATTCAGAAAATTTTGAAGAATTTTTGAATGAAAATTATGGTAATAATAAAAGTATAGGAAAAGTTAAATAAAGAAGTTTTTTAAAAGAGAATTTAAATGAAGTAACAGAATAAGGTACAAGATATTAGGCAAAAATTAATTATAAACATAGAAGTAAAAGCAGGAATCCAATAAATGATAGAGTAATTTTGGATGAAGAGTACATTTGATTAATTAACAATATATCGAATTTATTTATTAACAACAAATAATTCAACGTCTTGATTATTTTCCAATACCACTTTTACCAGTAAATAAGTGCTTAGGCATTTTACAATCAATTTTAGTATCACCATCACCAGCTTTAGCTTCATTTCTTCTTCTTCTTTATATTTTTTTCGACATTCTTTCCATAGCCTAAAATTTAAAATAAAAAATGTACTTATTCTTAAGCAGTAAGTACTTTTTTATTACCCCTACTTCTACTTCTTGATATTTCTCTAAGTCTACTTCTACTTCTGGATAGTGCATCCCTTCCTTTTCTTTAAGTTCCTTCAATATCCATTTCATTATCATCACTATCATCAGATGATTATTGTTATCTTCTTGTTTTTTATAAGGCTTTTTTGGCAGCAAATTTTTATGCTCTCTATTCTAAGAAGGTAGTATCAATGCCTTTTTTAGCAAAATCTTCTTTTGCATCTTCCAAATTAGGTCTATGTAATTTAACTTGCTATTTCATTTTCATATGATGTTCATCTTTAATCATTTCTCTCTTTTTATTAACTTAATCTCTTGTATCTAATAACATTTATTCTCTAGCATCTTCTTCTGGATCTTCAATTTCAGCTTAATCCATCATTTCTTCTTCTTTTTCTAATTCTTCCAATCTTTACAATATATCAGCATCAACAAAATCTCCAATATTTTTGCCATCCATTATTTCTGGTACAGCATCGTATTTCCAATCTGGATTATCTAATAGGAAATGTTCTATAATATTATTTACATTAAAATTATACCTTATAATGGGAAATTAAACACTCCAGCTCCTCCATTTGATTCTTGAATATCTTTCAAAGTTGGTCTATTTAATTTACCAATTACTTAAGGAATCACTGGTACTCTATTTTAGTTAACTCTTTTAGGTTATGCTATGTAGACTCCTTAAAGAATGGATTCTTCTCTTAAAAGATTTGGATTTCCACCAGTTAATTATTCAGGTTTAAGATTCTATCTCCATTCATTTAATAAATTACAAGCCTTTTCTTTGACAATAGCAATTCCTTCTCCAGATTTATTACTTAATTAAGAGCTTAAATTATGATTGTATAATATACTAAAAAACATTTTCAGATTGAATAACTTCTTATAACTTTTATTAATCAACAGGATCCAATTATTCAAATTTTTTAATATCAATTTTAGTCATCACCAATAATAATGGTTTATTCTTGAAGAGTGGTTTTAAGTCTTTAAAAAGTGCTATCTATTGATCAATGGAATAACTGCAAGTTTCTGAGATGTCCAAGAAAAACATGATGCATGCTTTTAAATGGGCCAGAGCTGTTATTGCTTACATTTCAATAGGATTTCTTTCACTTAATGAATGATCCAAGACTCCTGGTGTATCAATCACTTACCAACGAACAAAGTTGTAATCAGTGTGTCCTACATAAAGATTTTAAGTTGTAAATGGATATGGTTGGACATCCAAATTAGCATTAGTGATGTTGTTTACAAAACTACTTTTACCTACATTTGGAAATCCAGTGACTAAGAGAGTTCTTTCAAATGGATTGATAGCTGGCATTCTTGATAAGTGTTTTCTAACCTCATCTAAATAATTTAAAGAACTGGTCAATTTTTTAAGTGTGGTACACATACGACCTAATGCTGCTCTCTTTAACATTTTGCATCTGTACAAGGAATCACCATATTTTAACAATCTACAATAATCCTTTGCAATATTATCAATGACATTCCTGCAAGCATGAACATGTCCCAATGCCAATTTATAGTGATCCTTGTCATACAATACATTAATCAAATCTGCATAAAAGGGATGAATGTCATCTAACTATATTGTGTTATCATAATTAATACTTTTGGAAAGTCTTACAAGATGGCATCAATCTTCTCATGGATGGTTTCTTATGTAAATTTCACTTTCCTCATATAAAATCCTCTGATTCGAGAGATATCATAGCCAGGATGAACGACAGTTGGTGTTTTTCTTTGAGTCTTAGATAAAATAACATTTATCATATCCTTAGCAGGCATAACAGGACGTATAGTTTTGAAGTTATAAGACATTGCTATTTTTAATCACAAAAAATATTTAATCAACAACATTAATTTAATATAGTTTATAATTCTCCCTAAGTGACGGGCTTAGAAATGAAATAATCCATACCACTCTAAAAACCTAATTTTTTCGTTTCATCATCCGTATAACCACTGCAACCTATAATCTTAGAACTATTCGTTTATTTCTCTCTTTCCATTAATCTTATTAACTTCGATGTTTGATATCCATCCATCATAGGCATCTATATATCAACTATCACACATTATATCCAATTACAACAATATTACTTGTTATTTTACCATCCCTTAAGAAAATCCAAAGCTTCCTATCCACTCTAAGCCTGATGATAACGATATTTCAAATTCTACAACTATATACCCAAAGTCATTAAATTGATTGGTTCATCATCTATTATCAATATACGAGGACAAGTACAATTTTCATAGGATTCCTGTACTGGATCCTCTTAAAAATTATCATCACATTAAAATTGATAGATTGTACTTTCATTTTCCTCTATTTTCTATCCACTAATCACTTTTGCTGTATACGATGCACTCATTGGCTATGATATCTTTTAGACTTTCACAATAGATAAATTGCTCTCCTTTCTACAAAAGTATTTTTTATCCTAAGATTAATGGACAGAACTTTTAGTTTCATTTTGATCTAATATTTTAAAAATAAATCTTGTTCCTTATCCCAATCCTTTTGATTCAACCTATAATCCTACATCTCCTCCACTTAATTTCTATGCCAACACATTACTGATCATTAAACCCAAACCAACTCCTTAAGTATTTAAATGTTTCGAGTCCTCTAATTTACCAAAAGGTTAGAACAACTTCTTAATATCATCTGGTTACAACCCTACGCCTGTATCTTCTACCGATATTTCAATTAATTTTGGTTATAACAATTTAGCTTCCACCTTTATTCCTCCTGTCTTCGTAAATTTTGTTGAATTGTTAATTAAATTCAATATAACTTGTTAAATTCTCTAGTAATCAGATTTTATTAAACTTGGTATTTTCTTATCATATTTTAAACTTAATTATAGGTTCTTTGCTCCTACAGTAAAAGTCATCATGGCTATTGCATCAAATAATAAATTCTTGATATCGAATTCTTAAGGGGCCAATTAGAATTTACCTGCTTTTAATTAAGCTAAATCTAAAAGATCATCAGCTAGTCTTTTGATAGATTCTGCTGAACTCTTTAAGGGTTTTAAATATCTAATAAAAATATATGCATTCATAATTACTTTTTACTAGTTTCTTTATCTTATGAGTATTTTTATAATAATTATATTGTTATAGCACTTATAGCACCTAAAGGATTTCTCAATTCATGTACAACATATGATAACATTTTAGATTTATTTGAATTTTGTTGTTATAATACCTTATATTAATTGAAAAGAGACACATCTCTAATCATTAAAAGAACATTTCTTTTATTTTCATATGTATAACCCTTTATAGTTATTTATATTAGTAATCCAGCAGAATCTTCATCTTCAGATTAATCTTCATGTAATTCATTAGGTACTTTTTCTTTAGATTCTTCAATCATGCATAGCATCTTTACTTCCCTTCCAAATTTAATTTTGTCTTATCCTTTTTAAGTTCTCTAAGAATGACAAGATAATTATCTTTATAAAGGAACTGGCGTACCAGATTTTTCCACCAAAGCTTTTTCGATTTCTTGACTCAAAGTTTCTGCTTTACTTAATTCATATTCATAATAATTATAATAAGTTTATTCATCTAATGGTACAAAACAATCTTTGATTAGAGAATTTTCTTCATTTAATTATTATTCAAATTCATGAGAATTACTTTTTAATTTCTTATTCAAAGCAGCAAACATTTTATCAAACTATGCTTATTCTTCAAATTAAAATTTTGATGAATAATTTTTTAATTCATTAAGTCTTTTGGGAATAAGATCCTCTGATATAGGCTTTTTACCTAATAATGATCTTACTTAATTATTATGATATTCAATTTTATTTTAATCATTAATTATTATAATACCTTCCGGAAATTAATTAAAAAGAGTTTTATAAAAACTATTTTAATACTCTATTTGTTCACGAATTGATGCTTCTCTTTAAACTTATTATTGATGATGTAGCTATTAACCTAAAGACAAAATTTGAACATGATTTGATTCTTCATCTAAAATTTATGGTTATGGACTATCTAATTTTTCTGTAAAACTTCTAGAACTTGGTTTTTTCGAGTTTTATTGTTTATGTTAGTTTTTTGTTCTATTTTCAGCAAATAACTAATATATCAAAATAAGTGAATAAAGTATTTCTCCACAAATTAGTCCAATCTATGAAGAATCAAGAATTAAGTAAAATATAGTAAGATTGACTGAAGCAATTACAACAAGTAGAAAACCTACTCTCACTATTTTATGAGGCAATATTGTATCAACATCTAATTAAATTGTAAGGCCAAGCCAAAAATATTAAAATCTACTCAGAAACCCATCATTTTTCAAACCCATATCAACACTTCCTAAACAAAAAAGATTCAGGACTTACCATAAGGATTTACATATTAATTATGAATGCTCAGCATAATTTGAAATGTATCTGTTTAAAGGATATGATAAAATTGTCAAAAGGATGCTAAATACAACTTAGAAGTATTCTGTATTGTCATTAACTATTTTTATAATAAGTACCATTATAAAATAAGTGAGTTGAATAAATACTCTCAATTAATCATTCTTCATTTTATTTTATTATATTATGTTTATTTTATTATTCATAACCTACATTTTATTTGAAATTGTATGTGGAGGAACCATATCTCCTGCTACATTTAAAGCATATTTACCAGCTGATACTACTTTAACAAATCTAATACCAACTCTTAAATTAAATACCCAATATTTGATTGTATTTAATTTAAAATTACCAACTGCTCATACGGATAGCAATGATTATTTAAAAATAGTAATTCAGGAATTCAATAGTATTACATTCTACACAGCATCATAACACTTTACCAATGAATACTTTGATTCTTAAAATTCCTAAATCAGATACAAAGTTAATACAGCAGCAACCCCTTTGGCTTAATAAATTTTTATATTTGCAACAACTGGGGTATCAATAAAAACACATAGTTTCTATGCAAACACTTATAATTCAGTTACAAATGATGAAATTGACAAAATGTCTGATCCGGTAACATTCACAGTAGAAGGAGGAACTATAGCGTTTGAGGGCACCATAATAGTACCAAATAAAAGATTTGGCTTATAGTCTACATACTAGATAAGTTTAAAATTTGATAACTCATTATCTAAAAGTCCCAACAAATTAACTTTCCCTAAACCAACAAATCTTATTGTAGGCAGCAATAATTTATGCCTACAATCATTAACATGCACTTATGATTCCCAAAGTAATTTGATAAGTGTAGACACTTTCAACACAAATCTTTAATAAGTAATAAAAATTAAATTTACAAACCCTCCATCAATTTCAACAATAACTTTCAACAATTTTATTAGTTATATAGATGGCTATTAAGTAGATTAAAGCATTATCTCAAAAGACGTAACTGGATTCAATGATGGTAAGTTGACTAATTTTAAAGTTGAAGTTGGTTCTTAAAAGGTTGGTTAAAGTGGGGTCTACATCAAATACATTTTTACCAACTTAAATTAAATTTTAACAGGTTCTTTAATAGAATTGATATTGCCTAATGAAATGGAATGGTATTTGAATACTTTTTCATGCTAATTAGACTAGTTAGGCTCGAGCTGTTCTTAATCATAATAGTCATCATAAACCTTAACTCTAGCAATAACTTTATCTAATTCAATAGATGTTGGCTAGTCGATTACTTTAACTGTTAATTCAATAAGAACTCCTTATACTTTTAAGCAAGCCTCTTAATTTAAATTGAAAATAACGAACTCAGAGGAATATGATTATAATGATGACTTAGGAAGTATAACAATGACATAATAAAGTGCAATTACTATATTAAATGTTGATAGATTAGATGATAAAAATGGAGCTTTAACAGACTATACTTTTGACATCATATTTGAAACTTTTTAACCAACAGATACTTATATTACCTTCACTATGACAGGGTATTAATTAAGTAAAGTTGATAAAGTAGAATTTACTGGCACTAATCTATTATAAACAACTCTGATAGTTACTTCAATGCCATATACAATTAGTATATAATTTAAAGAAAATGTTAATCCAGGAACTTATTAAACTAAGATATATAATGTAGCTAATTTAGATAGTTAAGGGACTGGATTTATAACAGCGGAAACAAAAAATAATAATTATGAGATATCAACTACTGGTCCTTCAACATAAGGTGTTATCTTAATTACCACTCCGAATGATATCACTATCACATCTATGACTTAAGTTTCATAATATTTAGGAGCTGTTGATTAATATTTATTTAAATTTAATGTGTTTAATTAATTATGCGATGGTTGTTTTATTATTATAACTATGCCTGATGATAACTTTTAAACAGTTTAAACAGATTGTGAAACATTTGTTGATTTAATTGATTCATTTACTCTAGATACATGCTAAGTTAATAATAAAGAAATTTAAATTAAAATAAAAACTGCAACCTCATCGAAAACTATTTAATTTAGATTAAATAATTTAATTAAAAATCCAACAACATATTCTTCTTTATATTATTTTCAAATAAGAACTTAGAAGAATTCAAATATTATGGATTAATCTAAATATACAGATGAAAAATTATAATTTTAAATGAAATGTTCATCTATTTTTAGTTTATACTTTTGTAAAGAATGCAATGCATAAAGTTAATGTGTATCTTGTTATACTGATACTGTAACTCCGAATATATACTTCAAAGATAATATATGTAAGAGTACATGTGGATTGAAATTCTATCCTGATTCAAATAACATATGTATAGGGTGTCCAACAAATTGCTTAGAATGCACTAGCAGTTCGTTATGTTAAAGTTGTGAAGATCAAACATTATATGAAATAAAGAATGGAAAATGTGTAAAGAAATGTACTGAGAAGTAATTTGATTATAATGGTATATGTACAGATTGCAGTACGAGTTGTAATACTTGTGTTGATTAAAGCACTAAATGCACATCTTGTGGTTAGACTAATAATTTGCTTTATTAAAATAAATGCATATCTGAATGTCCAACAGGAATATTTTAGGTAGGATTTTCTTGTATTGCATGTACATCTCCTTGTAAAACATGTGATACTGGTCCAACTATTTGTTTAACTTGTGTTACAAACTATTACTATAAGAAGGCTACTTTTAGTTGTGTGATTGATTGTGGTAATAGATATTATAAAGATGGAATTGATTGTACTTAATGTTTAGATCCTTGCAATAATTGTTCAAGCAGTAGTATTTGCATAGATTGTTAAACTGGATATTATTTATTCGAAAATAGTTGTATTTCAACTATACCCAATGGTTATTATAAATCAGGAACGTCTTTAAATAAGTGTCCTGAAATTTGTGGAAATTGTATATCTGAAACTGAATGTACTTCTTGTCCAAAAAATAAATATTTGTTATCTTATGAATGTATAGATAAATGTCCTGACAAGTATTATTCAGCTAATTTTGTATGTTATCCTTGTGATACATCTTGTTTATTATGTTCATCAAATACTTTATGTACTTAGTGTCCAGAAAATCAATCACAATTGTCAGGTAAATGTTACTAGTCATGTCCAAGTAAATATTATTCTTAAGATTATTAATGCTTATAATGTCAATCATCTTGTTCGACATGTTTAAATGGATTAGAATGTTAAACATGTCCAGCCAATTAGCCATATATGTTTAATAATTTATGTGTTTAAAGTTGTTAAACCAATTATTATGTAAAATCATTTGAATGTGCTTAATGTTCAAATGAATGTGCAACTTGTGATGAAAAGGGATGTCTTATTTGTATATAAAATTATAAATATTTGGAATAGAAATGTTTATCATCATGTCCAAGTGGATATTAAGATGTATATTAAGATATCTATATTTTATTTAGTTAAATAATGTTGGGATTTGTGAGGTAGTGACAGCGTAAGAATAAGATGTAATTTCTAATTTATAAGAAAACAAGTATGTTCCTGTTCCATTTACAATAGTATCAGCGATTTTGATTTTGAGTGTCGTAGTGGCTAAAATATAAAATTCCGAAGTAAAATTATTTTATTATTGTTATCCAAATATAGACATTTTTCGCAGGATCAACAGTTGGTTTATTAGGTTACGTGGTAGTAGGATCATGGGGTGTGTTGTTAATTTTATAATTAGATTACATTTTGGAGAAATTGGAAACATATTTAGTAATGGCTGCAATAGGAGCTCATATTGTATTAAATCTAATCAATTTATTTGTTATTAAAAATTGTACTAAAGATGATACTGCTTTTAATTTATGGTATACTTAAAGGAAATCTAATTCATGTGCTTATATCTTTTTAAATGTATTATCAGTTATTAGTTTCAGCATGACTAGATTTTATTTTTCAAAATATTTTGGATTTAGATTCTTGAAATGTAAATTATCAGACGTTGATCATATGTTTGGTATGAACGTTATCAATGGACTATGTGCATTTGTATATATTATTGTATCTATTAATTTTTTAGTTTTGTTGTGTTCCTGCTTTAATAGCAAGCGCGCTCCTTGCATATAGAGATTAATTAAGAGAGTAATTATTCATCAGTAGTATTGATTGCTTTATTGTTACCATAATTTTTGGTATAAGTTTAATATGGGAAATAAAGAAGGAAGATAATTATTTTGATGAAAACAATAATGGGTCAGTATCTTTATCACATTAAGTCATTCCTGAATTTTTTTAAAGTTAACGATCTAAATAATCTAAAAGATTTTCTTTTGAAGAATCAATAAATGGTTAAAAATTTAATCATTAAGATGAGGAACCATCGTTTCCTAAAATTGATGAATCTATTGAATACAAAGATCCTAATTATAGTTAATAACCATTTAAAAAAATGTCTTAATTCTGTTTTAAATAAGACATGCCAGAATCGAAACAAGATATTTCAAATAGGTCCTAAGAAGATGTTGTATTGTAAATGCCTAATAACGATGTTTCAGAACCTTTATCAATTGGAGAATCATAAAGAGACTTTCCAGATTTGTAATAAAAACAAATATTTGAATAATAACAATTATAAATTTTGGAAGAATAATAAAGATAGGAAGAAATAAAGAAATAAGAATAAGAAAGATTGGCAGAACTTAAAAGGATAGAGGATTTATAGAAACAAGAAGAAGAAAGATTGAACTAGGAAAAAATATCATTAGAGTAATTAAAGGAAGAATAAAGATAAGCTGAATTGATTTAATAGAGAAAAATAGAAGAGGAAAAAAGATAAGCTGAATTAAAAAGAATTGAAGAAGAGGAAAAGCGATTATAAGAAGAATAAAAGATTAAAGAGTAAGAAGAATAAGTAAAAAAAACATAAGAAGAATAAGCAAAAAAAACATAAGAAGAATAAGTTAAAAAAACATAAGAAGAATAAGAATAAAAAAGGAAAGAAGAAGAACTTCTGTAATTATTAGAAGAATAAAAATTATAGGAATAGAAAGAATAAGAATTAATTAAATAATCTAAATAAAGTATTAATTCAAAGTCTGAAATGAAAGTAATGTAAAGTGAAATTGATGATTTGAAATAAGATATAGATGAATTTAATCAATCTAAAAATAATAAATTAAATGATGTAATTTTAGTAGATCATGATGATGATGATGTTGGATGGAATATAGAGAATGAAGAAAACGATGAATAAAATTAAGATGAAATTAAAACAACATCTTAATAATAATAAAAAAAAATATCAAAGGAGATTATTTAAGATGATAAGAATGATGTTGATGATGATTGGGATGTCCCAACTTCTGGATTTGTCAGTGTATAACCAAAATCTTAGTTAAAAAAGGATTAATAGACTGAAGAACCTATTAACCCTTTTAAAGGATATAGTTAAAGATAACCAGCTGAATCTGATGTATTTAAATAATCAAGAGATGATTCAGATGATGAAGATTGGGCTGCCAATTAAATATCTCCTTCAGAATTCAATATTCTAAATTAAAGATTTGATCATGATAAACATTCAGTTACATAAGTTTAACAATCTTAACAGTTCTTTTAAACAGGTTAAAATTTTTAACCTATTGCAAAGAGACCAACTCTTCCTGACCCTTTAATCAATAGTGATAATGATTCGTTTGATTAAGAACCAGTATTTGAATAATTTTCTAAAAATTAGAAAAATTCAAGACCTAAAAAACAAAATAAAGGATTAAATAAAAAATAGTTACGCAAATAATAGACAAAATAAAAAGGTTCTAAATATATTGGAACCAATGATATTAAATTTTGATATTTAAATGTATATTTGATTAATTAGAAATATTTTTTATTCATATGAATCAAGATGTTGATTTCATTTAGTGTAAGCCTCCTTTATCAATTGATTATAAAATGGAAGACTTACCTAAATTTAAAAATGAATCAAAAATTGTTGTCTTATTTGGATTTCCATACGATGAAGGAACTATAAGAAATAAAGGTAGAGCTGGAGGAGAAAATGCTTATGAATAAATTATGTTATCATTAAAATCTAAACTTAAAGAATGCACACTATCATAAACAGTTATACATGTAGGATGTGTACCTAAATAATTAACTTTAGAATAAGCTCACGAATATTTATATTAGCATGTTGGTGAAATATTTTATTAATTACCTCAAGCAAAAGTGATAGTAATTGGTGGCAGTAACGATCAAAGCTATCCTAATTTTAAAGGATTAGTTGATGGGATGTAATGCAAGAAATTAGGCGTCATTAACATAGATTCTCATTTAGATGTAAGACCATTGATTAATTAAAATTAATCTCATTCAGGATCTCCTTTTAGAAGTATGCTTGAAGATGTAGAACGCTTCTAAAATAGTAAATTTGTAGAATTTGCAATTAAAGGTTGTACTTGCTCTTATGAACATTATCAATATGTATTAAATAAAGGTGGTAAAGTTTACTTTATGGAAAAAGATATTAGAAGATTGGATGCTGAAAATTAAGGTTTATGTGCTATGAATAAAGTGTTGACAGAATTTGAGAATGATGAAAATATTGACTATGTTTTTTTATCTTTTGATGTAGATTCAATAAACAGTGCTTGGTGTCCAGGAGTATCTGCTCCCTCAGTTGTAGGAGGATTAACTAATATTGAGGCATTATCTATAATGGATAGGGCTAAAATATCAAAGAAAATAAAATTGATTGATTTGAGTGAATTTAATCCAGCAGTGGAGTGTGAACGCACTTCTAATTTAATATCAGAAATGATAATTACATTTATTTAATGAAAAGATGCTTATAAAATCATTTCATTGTATTAATTCGTATACGTATTTAAATTATAAGATATTTTATTTAAGCAAAAAAGTACAAAAGGTATTATAATAATAAAATTAAATCAATGCTAAAATTTCAGAAGAGATCCAAACATGAAATCAAAGGGTGCTTTCTAAACCTTGTTAATTCTTTAGATTTTTTTGGACAACCTCCTTTTTTTAGAATCTTGAAAAGATAGAAATTTAACACAGTCCTAGGTCACATTTTAACAATCCTCTTATTAATAATTTGTGGCTTATATATGTATTACTAAATTTAAGATTTACTCAATCAAGGAACTCCAAATATAATCCTTTCTGAAACTCAACCATTAAATATGCCTGTAATTAAACAATTTTAATTTAGGCATTTATTCTAGATCCTAAGAATTTCACATTTGTCATTAGTATAACAGATACTAATTTATTATCACTTTCTTCATATAAGAAACATTTTGATGTCCTTCTTACAGCCTGTAATAGAACTCGTTTTTTTAATGAAACTAAATAAGCTTAAGATGTCTCATTATAGTAAATTACTATTAAAATTATAGATGTCGCAATATACCTTTAGAAAGCTGTAACCTTGATAAACATTTTCCTCAGGATTACTAAAAGCAATTCTTCCAAAAATTCCTTTTAAAAAACCTGTTTTGTATTAATTAGACAGTAAGTGAAGAAAATCCACCGGTAAGCTAATAAATCTAATAATTTAAGTAACTATAAGGATATTCCAATTCAGATACTTTCTAATTTATGCAAGTCTTGATGATGCCTTGTAGGAATTCTTCAACATACAATGGATGTGATTCCCCTGAGGAAATTTAAAAAGCACTTAAGTCAGGATATTATACAGTTTATATGGGCGATACTTTATTAAAGTTTGATAATCCTGGGAGACCATATGAAGAGGTAATTTCAGTTTAATTTACCTCATTTTCATCAAGCTAATCAAAATAAATTCAATCAAACTTTAAAATGATTGAAACAAAGACAGATGTAGGTTTAATATAATAAGACATAAAAACGGAATTAGCAATATTGTAATCGCCATCTAAAGATTTTCAATCTTCGTATAATTAAGTGTCTTATATTGAGAATCTAATATTTATGGAATAAAGAGTTGGAAATTATAAAAGATCTTACATAAAACTTTAAAATATTTTAGGCAATGTAGGAGGTCTTTGGCAACTAGTTGCTCTAACTATTAGTACGTTAGTAAGTCCTATAGTTGCAACATTAATGAATTTGTAAATGGCTAATAGGATATTTAATTTTGAAAATGCTACTGGTAATGAATCTCCATTAGGGTCACATTCAGTTGAAAATTTAAATGGTGAATAAAATTAAATTGATTTCATTAAAGAAGATCGTAATTGGTTGGGGAATTAATAATAATAAAAAAAACCTAAAAAAAAGGATATTAAATAAGTAGAAAATAGAACTGAATTAAAAAAATATCTTAAACACAAAAAAAAGTAATTAAAGATTGGATTATTTGATTTGATATGTATGAATTTAGGTATTTAGAAATCATATAAGTAATAAATATAATATTCAATTGAGAAGATATTTAATAAATTGGATGTTGTAAATATATTAAATAAAATGTAAGAGATTGATAAATTAAAATATGTGCTCTTAAACAAGGAGCAATTAGAATTATTTAATTATATTCCTAAGCCATTAATTCCATCAGATATGTTTTCTAAAGATTTTGAAAAAAAACTTAATATTTTGGAAGAAAAAATTGAATTCCAATTTATTTTACAAGAGGAGAAATCTGATCTTCATAAAATTGAATCGGCCTTTTATGCTTATATGAAATTACATCAGAAGAAAAAATTAAATGAAATTGATAGAAATATATTAGAATTGGTTGGAGAGGATATGGTGTCAATTTTTGAAAAAATTAATAAAAATTAAGATGAATTTTTAATTTAAAGCAACAGAAATCTAAACTCAAATTTAAATCTATTAGAATAACATTAAATTGAAATATTATCACCCATAAGTAGTAAAGTAGAAAATGATCAATTTAATTAGAATGATCATGATGTCGATTATAATTCTGACTAGAATGATGATCATGACGAATAAGCAGCATAGATACCACCTAAAATTCCTTAAAAAACTTGATATTATAATTAAATTAAAAATTTCTTAAATTCAATAAACAATTTAATAAATTATATGGGATCAAACTGTTCAAATTGTAGTCAATGTTAAAAAGACAAATAAGAATTGTTATATGAAGTTAATATAACAAAAAAAACTGAAAGCAATAAAAATGGAGTTTCATAGATATCCTAACCATCTTAAGATTCAAATCAATCAATAAAAGTTTATATCTAAATTATTATTAGACTGGAACAAATAAGAATGAGATAAAGGACAACAAGGTATCTGTTCATCAGAAACAATAAGAATATTTGTTGTCACAAATGGCAACCAAAATCTAAAAGTAATGGAAAGGGCATAAAGTTAGAAAGACTTTAAAAAACTCTAGATCAAGCAATATTTAAGATAAAAAATCTGAAGAATAAGAAGCAAGTTATAATAAAGAAAAAAGAAATACGTATAAATATTTCAATTCTGAAGAATATGCAGGTATTTTTATAATTTATAAGGCAGACATAAATCATAATGATACATGTCGTGAAAAAAGATTGAGATATTAATTTAGTAGTGGTGCTTCATATGAAGGGGAATGGTTAGGAAATAAAAGAGATGGATATGGAACTTAAACTTGGCCAGATGGAGCAAAATATGAAGGATAATGGTTAAATAATAAGGCTTGTGGAAAAGGAACATTTTATCATGCTGATGGAGATATTTATACAGGGTAATGGGATAATGACAAAGCAAATGGATTTGGAGTATATAGATAATCAAACGGTGCTATTTATGAAGGTTATTGGCAAAATGACTTTTAGCATGGAGAAGGACAAGAGAAATGTATATTTAATTATAAAAGAAAGGGATTGATAATTCTAGTTATAAAGGAGAATATTTTTAAGGGAAAAAACAAGGAAAGGGTTTATACATATGGCCAGATGGAAGTTGTTTTGAGGGCATATGGTTTGATAATAAAATAAATGGATATGTAATAATATTAATTATAATCAGGGAGAATACTCATGGGCTGATGGAAGAAGATATAAAGGAAATTGGAGATAAAATAAAATGCATGGTTATGGTGTTTATTAATGGGCTGATGGAAGAGCTTATCACGGTGAATATTATGATGACAAGAAAAATGGAAAGGGAAAATATTTTTGGCCAGGTGGAAAGATATTTGAAGGAGAATGGTTAGATGGAAAATAAAACGGACATGGAAAATATATTTTAGCTGACGGATAAACTAAATACGGTCTTTGGGAATATGGAAAAAGAATTAGATGGGAAGATAGATATCATTAATGAAATAACAATCTCCATACTTATTTGTAATAGTTATAAATATTTAAGTTTATAAGTGTAATGCCTAATAATCTATAATAACTAATTAAATTTTATCGAATTTATATTTTATAATTATTTAACACTCTTTATTTTAAGTATTTTATTACAGAATCTGATTTATTTCAAATCCTAATCATAATTTATACACTAT
The DNA here is from genome assembly GCA_000733375.1 of Paramecium sexaurelia. Taxonomy (NCBI): domain Eukaryota; phylum Ciliophora; class Oligohymenophorea; order Peniculida; family Parameciidae; genus Paramecium; species Paramecium sexaurelia. The sequence continues at coordinate 68,444 of JPFM01000036.1, forward strand.
TGAAGCAATAAATTAAATATTTCTCATCTTATTATAGATAATATTTGAAAAATAATTACATAATGTTTAAGAAATTTAGAACTTTTATAATTAAATATATTATATATAATATGTTATAATTATTTATGAATTGCTGGATACAAATTTTATTCGATTCTTACAATTTAATATAATAGTTAGAATTTATCATTAATCAAACAATTTGTAATATGAAAATATAAAAAATCTGGTTTAGTTGTATTAAATTTTTTGCCCAGTTGATTATTAATTAAGATGAATAAATAACTTTGATCAAGTATTAATTGCAATTAATTATTTTAAAGATCGAAGATATAGAGAAAGTGTAATTATTAAATATATATATTTTACAAATTAACAATGAATAAAGAAAATAAATCATATAGGATCTATGAAGATTTCATTATTAGAGTTTTGTTTATACCTTCTGAATAAAGTAATTAATCCTGCAGTTAAAAGGGCACCTGCCCATACCCATAATACTAAGTATCCATTGAATCCTTCAAAAACACCAGTTTCTTTGTAGAGAATTTCTTCATCATGGCACATAAGATCGCAATTATTGCAAGAACATCTTTCAGAAATTACAAATCCATCTGGGGTAACTATCTTTCCATCAGGACCTGGTGGGTATTCATATTTGCAATCAGGAACAAAATCAAAATTAATTGTCTCTTCATCATTCTCCACAAATTTGACAGATATAAACTATTTTGCTTAACCCCTAATTATATATCAGTAAAATATACACTGCTTGTTCTCCTTGGAAATTAAAGAATCCTCCTGGAGTTTTCATAGCTGTTACTTAAGAAGCAAATTATGTTCTTTTACAAGATGACCACATGTCCTATATAGATTAATCAAAATATATACACAAGCCACTTAAGGTTTAACTTTTATTTCTACTAACTAAACTTTCAATATATTCTTGGGATTCAGTGGGTCTTTCATATTTGTGTATCCATTTGTTGCCAAGAAATTGCTTTAATTAGGACTACAGGTATACTCACACCAAAATTTCTTAAGATTATAAGCACAACTAAAAATAAGATGAATTATATTACATATCACATCCGCCACCAGCATTACCAAAAGAAGCATCTATGGCTTGAAAATTCCTTTGCATTTGATCGTCTTAATTCTTGTTACAGCAAACCATAGTTCCATCCATATGAGGACATTAAGAAACTCTTCCGATAAAGGGCTCAGTATCAACCTCTAATGGATCGCAATTATTTCCTTGACATTCTACTGAGAATGCGCATCGAGAATATGAATACGTAATGAAGGTAAATAATATTATCATTAAATTAAATAATATTATTATTTAAGGGAATTAAATCAGCCTAAACTTTAATTTTAAAATTTTATTTATCAATATCTTGTTCCTTTTATATTTATATTCGAGCCACAATTGATTAATTTTGAACTCTAACAACTTTTCTACAAGATTCAATAATAAAATTGCTATTTAAATTATTCATAAAAATAGTCATGATTAATCAATAATATTAGAATATTTAAATTTAAAGAATTTCCAAAGTAAATTTTCAAAGAATATTCTTCTATTATTTTTCAAAAATTACTTATTTAAAGTCATACTTGCAAACAAAAATATATTTAAGTTCAATTTAGAATTTATTTATCATGAGAGTAGAAATTAATTTTTTTACATAAATTCTCTCTATCACTAAAGTATTCAAAAAGGGTAAAATTCTTCAGTTCTCCTTCTATATAATTAATTTAGAGACATTATCATTAAAATGTTCAAATAGATATGGAATTAGAAGCATAAATTTCTTAAAAAAAATTTCAGAAAAAAATCTTTATAATATAAAATCGAATATATTTATAAATGATATTAAGCTAAGATGTAATTTTCTTATGAAAACTCAATTACAAGATCATTTTTAATTACTATTTATAATACTATTTCAAAGTATTATAATAAACCTATTATAATTAAAGTCCGTAAGAATTGATTGATAATTATTAAATAATTTAACCCATAATATGTCATAGAAATTCATGAACAGATTTGAGATACACTTTTAAACCACGTAAAACTTCCATCTTATAATATACATTATTGTGAATCTCTGATATATAAGAGTGTTTCAAATCCTTAGTTTCTTTGTATTTTTTTAAGATAATGATACCTTCTAATAAAATCATAATCTAATTTATGAGTATTTCTTTACGCTCTCTATTTATGTGGAGCTAAAATAATAAACAAACTTTACTGCGAATCTTCTTGAGAATGATATTTAGGAATCTAATTCTTTAATATCTTATGCTAATTCTTAAGAATATGAATTTAGATAATGTTGAAGCAATTATATACAAAATTGCATAACGAATACTTCATAATCAATCGATACCGGTATAGTAATTAAAACATCCTTTTCTTGAACTTGATAAAGCATTAAATATAATCTCAGATACATTAGTAAATCCATATTTAATTTATTCTTTTTAATTCTAAATTCCTTGGTAATTGATGATATTGGTATATCTTATCCATTAAATTTGATTTTACCAGTATCCCATTCTTCTGAACAAATTAATTTATTAATAGTAATGGTATCAAAAATCTATTTCTGACTTTATATTTTTTCTTTACAAATTTCTGTATTGAGCCATAACTATATTAGAATTAGTTTTCATACCCTAAAATTAAAAGAACTATATTTATTCTCAGGTAAAGTAAATCCATACCAACTAAGTAAGAATCTATTGGTTCTTCTTCCATAAGAAACTGTAACTTATTCATGCTTTTTTATAGGCTCTGTAGTTGTAATACAAAAATAAGCATCTTTATCATTTTCTTCTAACCAATCCCATTTAGATTCTTCGCTGCTATCACTTGAATTTTCTTTATCTTGCCATTATTTTTATTACTAAACTATATTTTGAGCCTATTGTTGTTAAATGTCAATCATTTATTATTATTTTTATTTCAAAGCTTAGATATGTTGAGGATCCAAACCTATAATAGTTACTAAATTTTTCTTTTCTAATAATAAAGTCAAACAATAATACCATTATTTAAACAGATTGTTAAAATACTTTTAGCTTCCTTTTCAGTTGTTATCTCTTCTTAGCTTAATTAATTATTATCTGTTTCTTAGATTTATTGATTAGGTGAAAGAGGTTCTTATATTTTGATTTCTTATTGATTTTTTTCTAAGTTTTAATTTCTCTAAAGTTTTTTCTCCTCAAACTTAACTTTCCAATCAGATAATTCTTTAATTTTTAAAGTTTCAAACTATTTATTTCTAGCAATTTCAACTTCTTCATCAGAATCGTTATCTTCGCTATCTGAAGATGTAACAAATCCAAGATCCCAAAGATTGATTTGTGGATTTTAAATCAATTGCTCATAATTAATCCAATTAATCATTGCTCTTTTATCTGAGTTTGATATATTATCCAAATTATCAATATCTTTTAACTGATTTTCATTGAGAAATTGTTAATGTTATAGGATAAAATTCTTTTTTTAATCAATAAATTATTTCAATTAATTTTGAGGTTATGGTATATTTAATACACTCAGGTTGATTTTACCTCCTTTAAACTTATATTAATCTTTGACTAATTCCATTAATGAATCTTCTAAATTTTCTTCATATTCATTATCACTAGATTAATCACTATCATTATTTTAATTATTCTTTCTATTTTATTTAGCCATTAGTCTTTCTTATTCAAGTTTCTCTATTTTCGAATGTACCAAATAATGAGTACAAGCTTTATTCGAATGATTAAGAAAGTCGGCGATTGGAATCATGCTTGTTGATTTCAAAGACCAACCAAAACATCTACTCATTACACTCTAAGCAGCCCAATAAAAGTCTTCTTTATCTGTTGGTCTAGTTTCTCCAAAGATTTAACTAAATTCATTAAATATATCTTTGGCTTAGTTCCATAAATCTTTTAAATCTTCTCTTACAATGGCAAATTCATCAAGTATAATTGGATCTTCTATATAGCTAAGTTCTTCTTTTGTCCAATCAATTAAAGTATTATTAGATTGGATAGCTTAAATATATGGATGATAGAATGATTGTTCCCCCTTTTTTTTTTCATTAAACAAATAGAAAACTAAAATGGACTAATACAATTTAATTACTTAAGATATTAAATTCTGCATCTGAAGTCTCGTTTTCATCAAATAGTTCAGGATGTTTATTGTAAACAACAGATAATGAACTCATTTTACATTTTTCTTATGATATGATCAAGGGTTAAGGTACACAAATGATTGCCTGATATATATGATAAAAAGATGAAAAAATACTGTATTTGCAGGAATATCTTTTGTAGCCACAACTCCTGTGAGATCTCCAAATGCTGCTGGCATATCCACATCTTTAATGATTACACCATTATCAAGTCCCCACTTTAAGAGATTTTAATATTTTGGATTAAGCTTTAATTGATCTGTTTTATTTTGATCAAATAGCATAATTAATATAATTTAAATAAAAAGAGTCAATCACGATTTAAATTTAACAATTTGTTAAGGGATGAATGAGTTTTGGTTGCTTCAACTAAAAATTAATAGTAAGAGGGCCAATCAAAATGAGATTGATTGTTCTTTTTGACTTATTTCAAGAATTCAACTTTTAATTATTGAATCAAACTATTAACACTTTGAATGCTCTTGAAATCTTTCATCTTTTTCATCTATTATTTAAAAGTGTCTCTCAACAGTTTATCAATTTAGACTATAGGGATCAAGCCACATTATTCTTCGTCATAATTATCAAAGACTTTCTTCATTAAAACTTAAGGAGTTTATCTTCTTTGCATTGATTCTTCTGAGCATAAATATTGCATCCATTCGCATCTTTCAATTATATTATTATGATTAGTGTCTATAGTTTGCATTTCTTGATTGATTCTAAAGTAATCAGGTTCCTCATCCTCATATAACCAAATAAGTAATTTCAGATCTTTTATATTGATTATCGACAAATTATTAACATCAGTAATAGAATAGACATTCCATGCTCTTATAATGTCTAAATAATCACTCTTCTTCACAGAAATGTTTTGGAGGAGATGCTAATTTTTTTTATGATCTGCTTTCCAAGCCCATAGATCTTTTTATTACTATGAACTTTCTTCTTATCCAATACTTTTAGATCTCAAGGTGTATTCAATTATCATATAGAATAGAGTGTCAATCGATAATTAATCTATTCCCTTATAGAGTTCATATAAATTTTATTATAACTTTATTGCTGGTACTTGTGGGGCTTTACATTCCCTCAACCACTTATTAAACTATTATTCAGATTCATCCATTACATTAACCATTCTTTTTAAAGCATATTGATAAGTTTAGGTTCCAGAATACTATAACATAAATTCTTATAATTCATCATATTAAACAGTCCACTCATAGAATTCTTCAAAATCAACGTGTTTATTTTTATCTTCATCCATCATTTGAAAACAAACATAACCTAATTTCTCTAACATACTAACACTTGGAATCACCAAACTAGCTATTTTACACATAGCTCTTACGGCACACTATAATGTGCTTACCATTTCTTATTCTTCTAAAGTATTTGATAAATCAAAATCAAATAATCTAAAAACAAACATACATTTTGTTTCGAAATTCTCTCCACTAAATATTGCAAATGCAGCCAAAGCTTCAAAAGTATGAACTGATAATTTTCCATCTTCTCCTGTCTAATCGGCCAATCTATGAAATAGATCAATACAATTATCAGTTAATGTTGCAAATATATCATCAAATTATTCTAAATTTAAATAACAACTCTATGGATAATACTTGTCAATTGTATCTACGCAATCAAACAGTTCTCTCATAGTTATGCTTTTTAATTTTACTATCAAAGAAGGTTCAAACTTAGTTGCATGCTTTTAAAATATTTACCCCATATATTTTAGTATATATATATATAAATAATATAATCAATATTTATAAAACTTATCGTCTTTCCATTCACCACATACTTCATATCCATCATATCTAACCAAATTTCCATGACCATTTCGTTTACCCTTCAAGAACTAAATTACAACAACTCTTACATATCCTGAATAATAACTTCCGTCTGGATATGTATATACACCATATCCATTTATTTCATTACTTGAAAATTGTCCCTAGTATGAACTACCATCTCTCCAAAACATCATCCCATCCCCATCCATCTAATTACATTTGAACTATCCTTAATATCTAATTTTTTTATAAACATTATACTTCGATCCATTACTAGACAAGTAAACTCCTTCTCCTTCTTTCATACCTCTACTGAAATTTCCACAATAAATTGATCCATTCTTAAAATATTCTTCTCCATAACCATCCTTCTCATTATTCTCCCATTATCCCTTATATACTGAATGATTATGGTTAATATACTCCCCATATCCCTGAAATCTATTATTTACTATATTTCCCTAATAGCTAACATCTTAACTTAAATATATATACTATTCATCTTCACTGTATTGAAGTCTACATATTCCATTTGCTCTTCCATTTATCCAATTTCTTTAATTATATAAACAATCTATTACCCTTCTAAAATAGATCCATTTGGGTAGATTAACATTCCAAAACCATTTCTCTCTTCATTTTTCATTTCACCTACATAAACTAAGTTATCTTCAAATTCTTTTGCTTATTCTAAGTTTTCCTTCGTTTTTAACTTTTAAAAATGCCTTTTGATTTTTTCTCCTTCATCTGTTGATTCAGAATTTAAAGTCCTTCCCTCAGTGTGCAAACTATACATTTAAGAAATTAATCTAAATTTATTCCAAATCTAACCTTTAATACCATAAACAATCATAATTTTTTTCATTACAAAACTTAATAATTGCTATTATGATTCTAATACTTACTGTATTACTAATCAAACTTTAAAAAAACTATAAACATTCCTAATTGATAAAAATAATTAATTCTCTTCTTATTTTAATTTAATAAGAGTTAACTCCTATTTTGATTTAACTATTTTTATTATCAAATAAATTTTATGAATGTACCCAACTTAAAATTTTATTTGATCAAAAATTATTCTACATATTTTATGAATTTATTTATCTTTCTCTTAATTAAACTAAAATTTATTGGATGATTATTTAGAGAATTGTACATAACATTAATGTTTTTTTTGTAAATTAATTTACTTATATTTGATGACAAAGTTGTAAAATCTATAAAAATTTATGAAACGCTTTTCATAGAATACAACAACTCATTTTACTTATAAAAGCTAAGGCTAATTAACCATTACAAACAATTATATTTATTAGAGCAAATTAGAGGATAATCTTAGTCATTTGAAAGGGTATTTTAAGATTTCAATAAGATAGTTATAAGGCATATGTATTACTGTATTAATTTATATTAAGTCATATCTTAAAATAATATTTATTACTGTTGAATTTAATTTTTTAAATAAATAAATTTTTTTATTTTACTCTCATTCCATATTGAGATATATTGAATTTATCTATAATATGGTTTTTTTCAAATTAAGTTAGAATGATGATATTAACATAGAAATCATTAGACATAACTTTCTTATAAAATTCTTTGGATTAATAATTAATTATTGGATATATTCTATTTATGGAATTGGAGCCTTAAGTATCAAAATTGATGATTTAAAAAAATAAAGTAAATAGTTAAATATGGAATATAAAATCACATCTATGCTTTTGATAATTCAAATTCTCCAAAAAAATTTAAATTATTGAGTTCCTAGCTTCCATAGACACTCCATGAACCAATAAATTTATTCTCTTCTTAGTTATATACGCCTTTAAATTACTGTAACATATATATATGATCATTTTATTCATTCTTTTCTAGTAATTCACAATCTAGACTTGTTCTCATATGAATACAAATTTCTTGATCTTAATTTGTAGATATGTGTCCTTCTGCAGACCAAAGATCATGGTCTTATTCTAATTTTATTTCAAGCTCTAGTTTATTATGAGAAGTAAAGTAGGATTAGAACCTTAATATTTTTTGAGTAGAAAAATTTTTATAATTGAAGCTGGTTAACTTCCATAAAGTTGATTGTATCTAATCTTAGATTCTGTTTAACAATCCTAAGTTAGCTTAAAGAGATATGCGATTCTCTTATAATAACTTCTGTTCAAAATCTTTTTTAACTTTTTTTCTTCTTATAACCTCAATAATAGTTCCGCACACACAGATTAGTATAAATATGCACATTATTAGAATAATGACAGGAAAGTTATCATCATCATTTTAATTTGACTCTGACGTATATTTTTATGTATTTTAAGAAGTCTAGTCAACGTCATTTTCTGACAGAAATCTAATATTGATAGATTATTAGGTCTAATATTGTTATGAATTTTGAGCAATTAATTAGGCCATTTACTGTAGCATCATTTGATGAAATTAATTCTTAATTATTATAACAATTCATTTCTTGCTTTTATTGAGAATAATCCATATTAAATTTAAAATTTGATTGATATAAAATTAGTCATCTAATATCTATTATTACTATTTAATAGAAAAAGGTATAAAAAAAGTTTTAAGCTTGATATTTAACTAAAAAAGAAGAAAGTAATTTAAATTGCCATTTATACTCTTTTATAACAAATATTCATGTTTCAACTTAATTCTTTTTCTACTTCAGCCAAATCCTTGGGCATTTCATCAATTTTAGTGTTGTAATACTTTTCAACTTCTAACAAGAGATTAGCTTCTTATTGTGCTACCATATTGATTGCAACTCCCTTTCTACCATATCTACCAGCTCTTCCTACTCTAAATAGATTGAATAAATGGAAAATACCTATGAATATATTATTCTTTAAGTCTTGGGAATTCATAATTGATGACCAATGACAATTATTAAACATCAATTCCTCTACCCATCAAATCTGTTGATACTAAAATTCTTGCTGCTCCTTTTTTAAATTCTTACATAACCTAATTTATTATTATTATCAATAATTACTTATTCTCTCTCTTTTTGTTCCATTTAACTGTGGATTTTACTTACAGTAAAACCTTCAGCAGTCAATTTATCATACAAATCATCAACAGTTTTTTTGGAATTGCAGAATAAAATTGATTAAGAAACAGTGAGATTCTTATATAATTCAACCAAGACTTTGAATTTTTAATCCTCTTATTGAATTGCAATGTAGAATTATCTAATACCCTCCAAAGTCAATTATTCTTTCTTAACCAATATCTTAGCTGTTCCTTCTCTCAAGAATTATTTACTTAATTCAATAATTTCTTGTGGAAAAGTTGCACTAAACAATGCTAAAAATTAAAAAATTAAATTTACCAATTTAAATATCTCCGGGCACCATTTTTAAGATTTCTGCAAAGTTATCACTAAAACCTTAATCTAACATTTAATCAGCTTCATCGACAACAAGTAATTTCATAAATGTGGCATCCAAATATTTATTTTTCATCATATCAATTAATCTACCTGGAGTAGCAATAATGATGTGCACTCCTTATTTGCATTTTTCTCTGGTATCCACTGTTGATGTACCACCTATGCAACAGAAAGCCTCTATGTTTAAATATTGACCTATTCCTTTAACCACATCATAAATCTGTTTAGCTAATTCTCTAACAGGAGCTAGAATGATGACTTAAGTCTTTCTTTGGTTTGGGTCAATTCTCTATAAAGCACCTATAGTGAATGTACCAGTTTTTCCAGTTCCTATAAAAAATTTAAATGACTAATACATACCTGATTAAGCTTGTGCTAAAACATCTTTTCCTAATGTGATTGGCTTGATAGCTTTTTGTTAGATGGCTGAAGGTCTTTCGAAACCATAAGAGAAGATGCCTCTTAATAAATCTTTGCTTAAAGTTAATTCTTCAAATGTTTCGACTTGCTTAAAAAAATAGCTGATTTGAATACCTCTATCCAATTTTCTTGTAAATCTTGTGTTGTTTGATCCATAATATTTCTAATAATTATTTTATTTTCTTACTTTAGACAATGTCCCTTTTATTTTAAATAAAAAGATTTAAATTGCCCCTATAATTCAATAAAATTTAATAATTCCCAAACTAACAATAATACAAACTAATTATCCTTCACTTTAACTATAATAATACTATTATCAATCAATAAGTGATTAATATTATCTAATTAAATATGATTTTTAGTCTTTAAGCAAAGATTACAATAATTATGTGTTCTTTTAAAAAAAAGTACTAAATAGTCTAAAATATATGTATAAGGTTAAATTTCAAGTAAATCTTAAAAAATATTAAATATTTTGATCCCTTTCTTAATTATTTTGACATCATTAAGTTTTATATATAGATTCAGTTATTATTAACTGCTCAAGTATTATGGTTTAAATATGATTGTTGTTAAATTACCTAAAACCCTCGCCAATCATAGGATTGATATTTTTAATTTATCAAATAATAGCTTTAATTGTACAGCTTTTTAACACTACCTTATTTCCAATAAATAATAGATTTTGATAGCAAGTTGTCATTAAAATAAATTCTAAGTTATTCTCAAAATAGAGTAGTTTCTGTTACAATTACTGATATAGTTTTTAAGTATTTTGACATTTATTTCTATTAATCTTAAATTTTTAAATAAGTTTTTGAATATAGTTGAAATTTGAATGATATAACAGTTATCAACAGTTGAGAAATATAATATTGAAAAGGAGGTTAGTATTAAATGTTTAAATGATCAAAAAATGTATTAAAATATTTTTAAATGTTTTTAATACTACATCATTTAATTATTCTTTAAGAAAATTTTGATTTAAAACTTAATTTTGAAGAATTTCTTTCTTTAACTTATCAAGAATAAGATGAATTATTTGAGAATATCATAAAAATATAATTGAATACATAAAGTTTGTCTTGATCTTGAAAATAGACTAGTTTCGATGATAATTTAATTATATTCTTTTTATCATTGATTAATCAATATAACAACAGAAAAAAAAATAATAAATTTAAAGAACAAAGAATTTTATAATGATTTAAATAGTAGAAGAGAGAAGTGGTATAAAATCAATTTAATTTTAGAAGGATAACAATCTTAATAATATACATTCGACGATGTTTAATAAAGAATATAAGAAGAAGGTAAAAAAACTATAAATTTTTAGTTACAATTTCATTAAGATTGGAAATATAAGTAAATAAAACCAAATATTGTAAACTTAGTAGCTAGAATTTTAGTTGTGGCAAAATAGTATTGATAAAATGTTTTAAAAGTGTAATGGTATTCCAAAGAAATATTTATAAAAATTGAAGTAGATGAAAATGGGGAAGTCAAATAGACAATGTAGTATATGCTGTAATTAATTCTAAAAAGGTATTAACTTTTATTTAAATAGATGAACTAATTCTATAGTTACCTTGCAAACATATTTATCACACCTGTTGTGTTTATTCTTGGCTTTAAAGCAGTACAAAATGTCCAAATTGTCGTTCAGATGTTTTAGAAGCGTTAAAATGTTAAACGAAATGATTTACATTTCTATGAATGAGATTATATAAAAAAAACAAAAAAATTAATACTTAAAAATACTGATTAGTTTGTATTTTCTTTGAACTCTATCCTTTTATTTACCTAAGAAAATTGATAAAATTCCAAGCGTTTAAAAATTTCAAATTATTTTCTTAATTTGAATTATATTAAGTTCTAATTATTTTTTGCAAAATCCTAGAATTCCTTATTTTAATATTAATTAATTAGAAAATAGATCTTAATATATTAATTAGTAATACATTTCATACTAAACTTTTTGGTTATTCATGATTGATCTTGTTCCATTTATTACCACTATTATAAATTATGTAAATAGTGAATAATATTTAATAAAATTGCAAATTGATTTTCATTAAAGTTTCATTAATAATATAATTCTGGTAAGAGTTTCAATTAAAACAGATTACAAAAATTCCATAAATATATTTATAAAGAAATACTAGAATTAACATTACATTCTTAGATGTAAATAGTTATATAATACTTATATTTTAATATTTATTAAATATACAACAACGAAAAAGGAATTACCATATAATATAAGAGCCTGATTTCTTAAATATTGATTATATAATGAAAAAATTTAAGTTAAAATTATCACTCTATAAAATTTGTAATTAATACTCCTCATATTTTCTGAAATCCTAATTAATTTTAATATTAAAATACACCAAAATTATTGCTCAATTTGGAAACTTATTGAATAAACATTGAAAACAGCTAAATAATTGTTGATTGATTTATGTTTATTAAAGAAAGGTCCCTTTTTGAATATTGAGCAAGATATATAAATTATTTAATTTTTCTAGTTGATTAATGAAATAACTGGTTTGATAGGTTTTTAAATAATATTAAAGTTCTATAAGCTATTTCAGAATATATTACACTAGTAACAATCTTTTGAAGACTTAAAATTAGTAGAGTATGAATATAAGATCTAAATTTAATAATAGACTTAAAAGCTATGATATCATTTATAATCAATTTATAGATTTAGGAGAAACATTTTTATGACCTAAATCTGTCATATTTTAATAAGAAAAATGTGGTATTCTACCAAATTGATGAAAATATGAGAGATATCATAAAATTGAACATTGATTAACAGATCTTTCATATAATTATATTGTTTTGGATGGGTTAATTCTAAATAATAATTTTAGATGATTAAAATAAAATGAAAGGAGCAGATAGTTTAATAATTGTTGATTGTGATAATTGTTTTGAACATAAGGATAAGTAAAAAAAATAATTATAAATATACATAATTTTATTAATAATATCTGTTATGATGAATAATAACAATAAGAAACCATAGTCTCAAAAAGATGTTCGAGCAAAAGTAAATTCGGGTTTGAATCGTAAATCTGATATTCCTCAAAAAAGAATTCAATCTGCTATTCAATCTGTATGATATAAATATAATTTAGGCTGATAAATTGGTTGATTCGAATGGAACATTGACAGAACAATTAAATAATGTAGTTTATGATTATCTGGTGAGAAGCAATTGTTTTAAAACATTGGAATAGTTTAAGGTAGAATCATAATTTGCAACAGAATAAAGCAGTGAAACAGAATATATCATCTTAGGTCATTTTGATAGAGGTGAGAGAGATAAATTTTTAGAATCATGGAGTAGATACATTCCAATTTAATAGAGACAAGATCATGAGTCTTGGAAGCTAGAATTTTATGTTTAAATTTATTTCTTAATATACCCTATTCATCCTATTTTTATGAAGAAAGGAGTTATAGATAAGAATTCAATTAATTAATTTAAATAATATTTAGATACTAAAGGTGGTGACTTATCAAAGACAAATGAAGTTTTACCATTTTATGCATTGCCTTATGTAAAGAATCCTGAAATACATCAAACATTTTAGCATCTATTTACTCATGAATGGATTGCTGATTTAAGAATTAGATTGAAGGAATTTATTTAATCAATTTATGGACAGGGTTAAAATGAAAGTATTTTGAAAAGATTATTTTTATCAAAAGAAGGATCATCTTCAATATAGTAATAAGAATTTTAGAAGAAAATTGCAGATAATGTAAGGTAACTTTAATAGGAGAACAATGAATTAAGAAAAAAAAATAATTAGTAAGCACAAGCAATATAAGATATAAATTAAACAGCATAATAAAATTTAATTGAAGCTTAAAGAAAATGGTTTTAATTTACAGGAGACATGTTGAAAATGGAAAAAGAGATGATTAAATATATTGAAACCAATAAAAAGAATCCAGATTAATTATAGTAATTTAAAAAGAAAATTGGTTAATGTGATAGATTTTTAAGCTAGAATTTAGATGAATTAATTAATAAATCATAAGATATTTCTTTATTTGACAAAATCACTTAACCTGATCATGATCTTTCAGATTTAACAAATTAACAATGTAATTTATATATAATATATTTTAATAGAAATGATTCCAATTTAATAATCTATTGAAGAGTATATTCCATTAAATTATGAAAAAATTATTTAGTTATTTTCAAAGAACAATAATTCAGTTCTAGTTGCAACAGTTTTATAGGCATTAAGATGGAGGATAACAAGAGCAAGAAGTGCTTTAGAAAGAAGATCAGTTGTTGTAGCATATTAAACACATGATTTAATAGGAGCTCATCAAAGGAATATTGCTTTAGCTTAATATTTAATAATAAGATCTCCTTTGGTAATTTAATGTTAAACTTTGAAATTGTTAAATGCCTTGGCTTCTGATTATGATGGAAGAACATATTTGACAAGTAATTCACAATTGATTAAACTTTTAATTGAATAAGTTAAAAAAGATTAAACCGATTCAATTAAAAGAAAAAATGCTATTGGCACTTTATAAAAATTATCATTAAGAAAACAAAGTTAAATCTGGATGCTTGATAATGACATTATTTAAGTTGCTTTAAATATTTTAAAAAGAGTATCAAATATGAATTTAATATTAGGAAAAATTTAATTTAAGTGAATATACATATGAATATATTACTGCTTTGATTATGAATTTATCATTGAGTTCAAGAGGTAGAGATGCTTTATCAAATAATAAGGAATTAGCATTTGAAGTTTTATTTGAATTGATTGAATATCCTAATGATTAAATAAGAACATTCACTAATGGAACATTCTATTCTATGTTTAGCAGAAGAGATTTAAGAGAATATGCTTATTAATAAAATATACCTCAAGAATTACCTAAATTATTATCAATCAGTGATGAGAGATTTAAGAAATAAATATAATATATGATAGAATAGTTAGAGAGTAATGATGATGATTATGATCAATCGTAATTGGAGGAGGACAATGATGTTGATGATTTAGAAGATGATGAAGAATGTCCAGTTGATGATGAAGATGAAGATGATTTAGAAAATAATGATATGGCTGTTGGAGAAGAATTACTAAGAAATGAATTTGCATTGGATAATGAATAAGCAGAATAATAAAGATAATTAATGGAATCAATCATGCACAAAGAATTATAATAGAGAAGTGCTTACTAAGAATAATTAAGAGAATCTTAATTAGAAAAAATGCCTGTTGGATGTATTTATAATATTAATCAAATGTATAGAAGGACCATTTTTAGCAGACAGTCTAATTCCAAATGTAAATCTAAATAATAAAATCACAAATGGTAATCCAAAACATCCTCAACAATCAGCTTAAGCTTTTGCATCTAGACCAAAGATTCCTAGAACTCCGCCAGTTTAATAAAATTATTAACATTGATTAATTATTTTATATTCATTTATCATATACTAAATAAAATAATATTAATATTAATTAAAACATAACCAAATTATTCTCTGTTATTTAAAATTTTAAGAATTTTTAATAATTTATATTACTAACTTTATTAGTAAAAAATGCTAAAGTAGTAAAAATTGTACTACAATCAATTTTGACATAAAAAATATTTTATTTCAATTTTTTGTTTATATTATAATAAGAATTCTTTATAGAATACATTTTTTAATTGAAAATACTTTGAAAAATATAAACAATGATATCTATAATACAAAAATACTTTGATTAAAAATCAATTTTTTGTATTTTTAGAAAATTAGATACATTATTATTATTCATTTCCTAAACAAATTTGCATTCTTTAATTATTTACTTTCAAATTTTGATGAAATTTTCTTTTTTGATTCAGATAAATTCTTATTTGACTCATCAGATTACTCAACAATGACATTTTATTAAGTAATGCATCTGTCTATATGTTTATTCAATAGAGTATTATTTCCTTTACAATCTATATCTTTATTACAAATAGGACAGCGAAATGATTTTGGTTATGCTTATTGTTTTTATTGGTATTATTATTATTATACTTGAGATTAATGACTTTTACTATTAACCCCTGATAGGATTTAATTACTGATACTGCTGGCCTCATCGTCACTTAATAAATCAGGTTTGGATTAATCAGGTTATTAGACTTATACTTTATTAATACAATCATTATCTTCGGATATCTAATGAGACTTTGAACCCACAGTAGAATATATTTCATTTTCTTAACCATTAGATTTGTCAAACTGTCTTTTGAAATAAGTTGAGATAGATTATTTTTATACTTATTTTTCATTAGCTAATGAACTCATCTTCAATCCTAGTAATCTAATTGGTTCATCTAATTACATAATTTTAAGTAATTGTTTGCCATAAATAGCAATTTATTTAGCTTGATTAGTATATTAATTTAATTGGAGTGATTTATTTCTTATTTCAAATTTAGATGTTTTGATAATTAAGGTAAGATGATTTCCCACTTTTTCTTCTGATTACATTTCTTCAGCTAATTTTTCAGCTATATAATCTACTTTGTCTTCAAATTCTTTTTAAGTACTAATACTAGAGAAAGTTCGTTAACAACTTATACTATGTTAATCTTCAAATTCTACATGATAATTTCTAGATACACCCCAACAAGAGTAAAATATATATTCAAAAGTTTTGGGAGTAAAGATAATATATAATTCATCAGATCTATCTCTAACATCTTTACAAGTATTAAAATTTAATCCACTTAAAATTTATTCAGTGATATTTCCAATACCAGGGATTTTTCTTACAGGTAATTTTTCTAGGAAATTTAGAACTGCAGATGGTGTTTATTGAACAACATGCATTCCATTTGGTTTATTGATTTCAGAGGCTAGCTTCGCAATCATTTTATTTGGACCAACTCCGCAACTAGCAGTGAGTTGAGTTGCTAAGAAGATATCTTATCGAATATTTTCACATAAGACTGCTGGATCTTCTTAAGAATTGTTAATATATTAAGTAAGATCTAGATTAGCCTCATCTAAACCCATGGATTCAAGATTATCATCGTATTTTTTGAGAATAGTCATAAATATCTATTATATAAATTGATAGAATACATTTGATACAGATTTGTATTTCTCAAAATGACAAGGAAGAAATATAATATCAGGACACAATTTCTTAGCGACAAATGTTGGCATAGCAGATCTAACTCCATATTTTCTCGCCACATAATTTGCAGTAGATACAATACTTTAACCAACTGCTACTGGTTTATCTTTAAGTTCTGGTTTGTCTAATAGTTCACAAGCTACATAAAACATGTCCATGTCAAAATGCGCCCAAATTCTATCTGTGCTTATTTAAAATTCTTTGACTTTATTTTAGATTATTTCTTTGATTTCCTTCTTTTTTTGTTCATTCTTATGATAATTTTCTAATTCCTTCTACATCTTATTCACTTTTTACAAAACCTACTATCGTTTCTCCTATTATCTTTTATAATATTCAGATCCTCTAGTAGCATCATCAATGACTTATTTAATTTAGTCTGCTCCTTCAACACCTGCTTTATTGCCATAATAATGAAAAATGGGTTCATTCATAATAAATAAATATATTCATTATTATTCAACATTCTGTTTTTATGATTTTAGATGAATTACCATACCAATCAGGTATTAGTTGACTCATTTCTTATTACGTCATTTTACATACTTCTTCTATAAAATTATAAATGATTTATATACCATTAGAGAAATTAAAAAGTTCTGGAATACTTATCTTCAATTAGCTTTATAAATTTTTCAATTAACAAATGTCTCTAAGTTCATCAAAATAAGGATGAGCTAAAGATTTAAATGGAGTAAGTCTAGTCTTTGGACAATAAGTAAGTAACTTAGAAACTAAATCAATAGCTTTTGTATCTTTGGTTTTTAAGACCTTAATTATAAATTAAAATATAATACTTTTGTCCAATTTCTTTATTTAATTTTAGCAAACTAATTAAATTGAACATTATAATCTTTATTCATACTAAGTATCTGTTCGTTATTTGGAGTACCAAGTACTTTAATAATTTCAACCATTTAATCAACTGCGGAATCCCCAAGAAATAATGGTTCTCCATTGATTAATTCTGCAATAACACAACCAACAGACCAAACATCTATTTAAGTATCATAATCTGTTGCTCCAAATATTAATTCTGGAGCTCTATAACATCTTGAACAAATATAAGCAATATTGGGTTCACCTTTAACTAGTTTTTTGGCACTTCCAAAATCGCATAACTATAATTTGTTAGACTCAGGATTAACTAATACATTATGTGGTTTAATATCTCTATGACATATTCCCAATAATGATATATATCTAAGAATATAAATGATAAGTACGCAATTGATCTTAATAATTAATAACTAAATAATTTGACTAAAATTTCAGGCATTTTCTTAAAATCTTTAATGAATTATTTATTAAATGAGTAAAGTGTTTCAGGGAAATATTCCATTACAACATTAAGATAACTTTCATCTTTGTTATCTGCAGGAGTATAAAATGCATGTTTCATTTTAAGTACATTAACATGATCTAATTCTTATAATATTTGTAACTCTCTATTTTTATATCTACGATCTTATAAAACCTTCTTAATTGCTACGATCTCTCCTGTCTCATTTACTTTAGCCTTTTATTTAATGTTTATATACTTTATTAACAACTCCAAATGATCCACTTCCAATTACTTTTAGATTAACATATGTAAAATTAGTATAATCTAATATTTCACTATATGCTGGCATTAAAACTGATTTCGCACTATTCTTTTCTATTGACAATGGCTTGCGTCCTTACTTTTTTATTGTCTATTGTTATATTTATTTTAATTGATTCTCAAATTTTCCAATATAGATAGATGTAGTAGGTTCATCCTTATTTTTCCTAAACGATTATTTCATTATTTGATTCATCTTCAAATGAGCTTTCATATTGGAAATATCTTGTAAAGTTTTCGCCTCTTAATCCCCCTCTTCTATTTCTGTGACAACTCTCCTATTCATGTCTTCCTACTATAATTCAATAAAGATTTCCTACTTATTTCTTCATCTGCTAACTCAACATCTTCTGAAACATCCTCTTTTAACGTAATTTTTAATTGTATATATAATTATTTATAAATTATTCAACAGTTTATTATAATTTTAATTCATCTCTAATATACTTTAGACATCACAAAAGGATAATTCATATGATTTTATCATATTTTTAATATAGAATAGATTAAATTTCATTAAATTTTTTTTATATAACGCCTCTCCATTACTCTCAATAGACATAAATCTAATTAGTTATTAAAAATCTTTCTTTAATTATATATTTTCATCCAATTATTCAACTATAACGATTAAAATGAATTTTATACTCCATCATCAAATCCTTATCTCAAAATTAGTCAACTCTATAATTAATACATCATTATTGTATAGACTTGTAATTGTTCAAACAAAAATGGTTGACCAATTACTCCTATAAATTCTAGGATCATTTTCTTTAATTTACCTTTGATATTTTCCTTTAGTAATTTGTCAGTAGACTAATGATTTTTGTACGTACATAAATTCTATATCCTTTTTAAAATACTCTAAAATAATTTTAACTCTCTATAAATCTACAATTTAAGTTCTCCTTTATATTATAAAATTTATCAATTAAATTATGGAAAACTAATATTAAATAGCAAAACAATTACTTTAGTCTATCCTTATTATCAAACAACAGGATAATAATTTAGACTCTGCCTATTCGTCTATCCTACTTGGGCTCTAATCCTAATTACCTTTAAAACAAGAACATTATACATCTATCCTTATTGAAATTACAAAAAAATTAACCAAATAAATTGAGCAATATGATGAATATTATACTTCTCAAATCCTTAAAATACTCTAACATATCCCTAAATAATAATACATAGATCAATTATAATGCAGTATTACTGTCTTAAGCACTTTGATCAATTTATTACCAAAAGTCAATCAAACTTTTATTCCTGACATATTAATATTAATAACCCTTTTGATTGAAAATCCTTAAGCACTTAAAATAGCTTATCCATAATTATTTATCAAAACTTTGAATTGTCTATTAAAATATAGCAGAGGAGTAATCTAAGAAAATGGAATAATACTTTTCGAAAAAGTTCTATCTTACATTGTTTCAAATACTGATTTTTAAAATTAACTATTAAACTTCAATCTTACATCATTAAAGTATACTTAAAATTCAAAATTCATTGTGTAATAAAAAGTTAATGAAGAACTTTAAAATTTCTGTCTATTCATTACCCACTTACCTACTCCTAAACTTAATAAATGCTATTCTTAATTGATTTTTAAGATTTTTTCATATCCTAATAGTGGATAATATTTCTATATTCCTACTTAAATTTAATTAGTTAATTTATACTTTAGATTTAATGAGGGTCAAAATATTTAAGAATTTTCAAGACTTATAATTTAAATGAACTCCTCATAATAATTAAGAATTTATAATGAATTACAAGAAGATTTAGAATTTGAATTAAAAAGATTTCATTCGTTATAAAATGAAATAGATTCATCATAAACAATTTCGATTATAAGAAAAATTAAATGGTTAATTTATATTATTGTTGACTTTCAAAAGCAATAAGAAAATCAATTATAATATATTCAATTTAGTGAAAAAATAATCAAATATTTGATTCAAGGATTATAATATAAATGGAATCAAATTGTTGTGTCAGTCGACTCATAAATTACACCTCTTAATTCGAATCTTAGTTTATCTATTAAAAATACTATAAACAAACTTAATCTTGAATTGATGCCCATTTTTAATAATGAATAAAATATTTTAAACGAAATTATTAGTCTTTTAAGTAGTCTAAATTAAAATGAAATAATTATAACCTATTTAGAAAATAAATTAGAAAAATATCTAAATAAATTAATCTAAACTATCATAGTTGATGATTCATAAGTTATCAAAATTTAAATATCTTAAATCTTATCTACATCATCAATTCTATTTATTTTAAATAATATTTAATCCAAAACTTAACATGATTTAATTTATTTTAGAAACTTAATAAAATAATTCAATATGCTCATCTTTAATTAAAATGCTCCTTACAATACGATATTCTAATCATAACTATTATTATATAGTAATCTAGTTTATTAAAGCATTCAAGATAAAAATGATTAATTTCTAGAAGTCTTATACTTAGATTATTTAATGTGTTAAAATAGTTAATCTACAGTGGTAATTACAGAAATAAGTTTAAATTACATTAAATAATTCAATATCTATGATCATATAGCTTCTATCCTCTACAGAAATATATATAAGATTTAAGAATCTAATCTTTAAGTTGATTAAGGAAATTCCTTATAAACTATATTACATATCTACTCTAAATTTGATGGATTTAATTAAGGACTAGATATTATATATTAGGTCTTAAAGACAATATATTAGATATATGATAAATATTACCTAAAATCTGATATATTGTTTACTCAAAAGTATCTTCAATTTCTTATAATGTTTTTTAAGTAATGGATTAACCCTAATTTAAACAATGACATTATTACAATCTTAAGATAAATTGCTTTATCGTTGCCATAATTTTTTCATCATTCTTAAGTACATTTGCAAGCATTTCAATGTTTTTACTACTGTATACCAATATTAGCCAAATAAGAATTGCAAGATTGTAATTCTAAATCGATATTTGGAATGAATGATGATCCTAATGTTAAAGTTGTAGATACTTTAGGTACTATTTTTTTTGAACAAAGAAAATCCTTTGAATATATTCTTACTTAAGATAATTAGATATCTAAATTACATATTTGGATGATTCTTAAAGAACTATTTATTCATGATAGTTGTTAAGGATTTTTTTAATTGAAAAGCATTTAATAATTTTTAAAACAATATTTAGTATTTGAATAAGAAGAAAATTCAAATTCAATTAAGATATACGAATAAATATTATAATTTTTGGTGCTATATTGTTAAAAGAATGAATAGAATCCAAATTTAAAGGATTTACTAAAATAGGTTGAGAATTTTGTTAAAAAGTGTGCTAGACTAGAAGCAAATCAATTAAAAGAATTATGTCTCAATTTAATTTAAAGATTGTCACTGATCAAATGATTCTTTTTTAGTGTATTTTTTTTTGTTTAATTATTTACAATATTTAGTAACAATTCGATGAAATTTAATAATAATTTTATATTAGCAAAAGCTATTATTTTTTTGATTTTATTTATATTAATTTAATAAAAAAAATATCAAAAAAATACTATTTTTGTTTTAAATAATGAATTAATAGGGATTTTACTTTTTTTTTTAGTTTTTTTAAAAGTAAATGAAAATTTCTTTATATTTTGTAAATGATTAGAATATAATCTTAATGCTAGAATTTTCTAAATTAGATTTTTACAAGTTATTAAAATCTTTTAGGGAAAATCTATTGATTACTTAAAATTTATTGAAATATATAATTTGCTATTGAACAAGATATGATAATTATTTAATTAGTTAATAAGTCATTGAATTGGATAAAAATTAATTTAAGTTATTAACAGATTTATAATGAAAAACTCATTTCATTAAAATTAATAAATAATGAGTTCTTATTAACATCCATAATTAAATTATGTAGGGGTGTTACTTTGGTATTTAAGTTTTATTTGTGAATATATTTTAATTTATATAAATACTGTCTAATTTTGAAGGCAATCTTGTATTGATCGATGAATCATTATTGTATAAATAAAATAGGAAAAAGTTTAATGCTAATTTCAAAGAATGTGTTAAATAAACATCTAATACAAAAAACTATATAAATATCAAAAGGCCCAGAATTTCATATTTATGATGTTGATTATGCACTTCTTCTTTTCATGATATTACTTTTAGAAGCAGGTACAAGTATCGGAACTTAAACAATCTTTCCAAGGGTAGGGTTATAAACTTCCAAACTTTTTTTTTAATCAGGAGTTACTAAACATAATCAATTTAGAAGATACTACAAGTATTTGCATTTGTCGAATAACGCTTGCTGATTGTTTCGAATTTTTTTTGTTTTTATAATGAACATCCCATTTTATTTAAGTTTTTAATTAAATTATAAAGGAATTAATTTAATAAGTAATAATGACAATAAGTCGATTAAAGTCGATCTCAGTACTATTATCAGTACATATTTAAAAAACATAAATTAGATAAAAATCATTATTCTTCATCATTATCAGCTGGATATTGTTCTTCATCTTAAAATTCACTTTCATTTTATTAATTTTATTCTTAATTTTGATTATGTTATTCATCTTAGTCTTATTGTTTAGGTTAATTGTCATCATCATAATTATCTTCTTTATAATTATCTTCCTTATAATTATCTTCATTATAATTATCTTCATTAGAATTTTCTTATTCATAATTATCATCTTCATAATTGTCTTTTTATTAGTTTTCTTTATTCTCTTCTTCAACATTTTATTAATCTTAACTATTTGATTTAATTTCTTATTTCAAGATTTTCTACGCATCCTTTTTTTCGTTAAGATTAGTTGAACCTTTACGAGAATCATCTATCTTAGTATTAAGTTATTTTGTAGATTAAAATTTAGTTTTTTAAGTTTAACTAGTTTCAGTATCAAATTTAGATGAATTTTATTTTGTGTGTGTTCTATCAGAAAGTTATGTATTAAAATTTGTCTAAATATTCTTCTTAAGTAATCTCTCTGTAGTTTATTGTTGATCTTTAATAGAAGGTTTTAATAATTTAGATAGCAGATTCAATTTATCTACATCTCTATTTTATAGAGAAAAGCATACTTTTGGTTTAAGATGGAGGGTATCTATGCATACGGACTAGTTAAAATGGCTTTTTTTATCTTAGCTTAATCAAAAGACTATTTTATAAAACCTTGATTTGTTGCAGAATTTGTATAATCTCTGATAGATATCTTTTAAGCCAAATCAAGATCGTCTTTAAGAGCTTAAAATCTCAATTATGAAAAAGATAATTTTCTATCTTATATAGTATAAGTACTTTAATAGCTATTATTCTTCTTCAATTTTTAATTAATATTCTTATTATTATAAATCGAATTTAACTGAAAGTTCAACTTTCTTCTTTATTTAAGAATTTCTAACATTTTCAATTTTTTCTATTCTTTTTAAATCTAATTTTTATTTCATTCTAAATTTCTATTCTTAAATCTATTTTTCTATTCATATAATAAATTTACTTTTTAGAACTATTGCTATTTTTATTAAAGTTCTTCATTTTAACTATGTTTGTATTGCAATTAATATAGCATTGATCGTTCTTTCATCACTTCTTATTCAAGTCTTTTCTCCTCTTCTAAATCTCTTTTTCTTCTTAATTAATCTTCTTCTTAAACATGTTTTGATAACTTAATTTTACTGTTTCTGTTTTATTGCTCTTAATTTAGATTTTCTAATCTTTTACTATACTAGATAAATAAAGTACAGATAATACATCAGATTAATCTTTGAATGCATTCTTTTTTGTTTCTAATATTTTATTAACCTTGAATTCAATAATGTGATTGTTTGATTCTTACAACTATAATTGTTATTTTAATTAGGTAATCCTAGAATCTATCAATCCTAATTCCTATTGTTTATGAATAAGGGATCGTGTTTATTATGATATTGATTTCATAAATATATATATATAAATATATTAATTAATATTGCTTGATTTAATCAATAAAACCTGATTTTCTTGACAACTTTACCAAGGTTGGTAATTTCCATATTATCACCTTAGATATCAGATTCATGAGTGCCAATACTTTTTGAATCATCTTCATCTTCATTGTTTTATTACTTTTCATTATCAGATAAATCAATCGTTATGTTTTCTTACTCTATCAGCTTTTCATAAGCGTCCATATATTCAAATATCTTGGCATCTGATAAATCTGGTTTGACATTTTTAAAAAACAAAGGCACAGCATACGACCACATTAACATCATAATTTAAAAAAATGGTTTCCTTTATCCAGATCTTTACTACAATGTCATAACTTTATTAAAACATAAATTCACATAATAAACAAGAAATTAGTAGTCTATTGTTTTCAATAAATCTGAGATAATTTAATCAGGAATTTAATGATATTAGATATCATCAGCTCTTGACATTTTAAATAAGAGTTTTCTTTCACTTACCATAATAATCAATTTTGGATAAGGTTTAATATGTTTATATACATCTGAATAGAATGTTGTATAACCTTGACATAAATTATCATAAATATCTTGCAATATTTCTTAATTTACATCATGTTATGATAGGGTAGAGATAATTACTTTACAAACATCTTCTTTTGTTCTTGAATCTACAGAACCTTATTTAAATGACTTTTGAACTCTTAAAGTTGCATCAGCAGTTCTTATAGCCAAACCACTTAATGCCTTGAGAGATTAAAGGATTTCAAACATAAATTCATGTTATTCTCCATAAATATTAATTACATTACCTGCTTCTGCTCTTTCTTGAAAATATGTCAAGATCGGCATTACGATCTTTTTTATTATTACGACAAATCTTAATATTTGATGACTAAAAACAGTATTCGAGTAATAAACCTTCTCCAATTAATCACATGATAATAACTATAAATTTGGAAACCATGTTTTTCTTGTACATTCTAAATATAAACCATTATCTTCAATAAGATTTGGCATCCTCCTTACATCAACATATAAATAATTAGGAGCCAATTCATTTAAATTTTAAGCAATCAACATTCTTATTGGTAAATATTATTCATAAACTTTTATTATATCTAAACATAAACAAGGTTCATCTTCTATATATTTCCATTAATCTGGCCATTCCTTTGTCATTAGTTCATCTCTTAATGTAAAATATTTTTTCTTAAAGTAAGTCCAAAATTTCATTCTTAATTCGTTACCGTCCAATTCATCATAAAATACGTCATAAGCTACTTTAATCCAAATCTCTATTGATAATCTCTTATTTTAAGCGAACTCACACAAACATATCTTAAAATCAGGACTTGAAGAATTCATGGTTTCATGTATTATTTTTTTTATTTAACTCTCTTTATAAATTTCCCATTCTTATAAGATCTAAGTATCATATTATAATCTTTAATCATAGAAGTTCACTTCTGTCTATTTTAACTATGATATTAATTATTTAATCTAAAACATTTCATCTTCAAAACAACTATCCATTGCTTTTGTCATTTATCTCATTTGAAAGAATCTCTATGAATTTTACATTGATGTATTACTAAATAAATCAATAACTCATTTAACTTCTACTTTCCTCATAATTTAATAACCTAATTATTACAATCCCATTTTAATATTATTTACTATTCTACTTCTTAATAATTTTATATTAATCAAACCCATAATATAACATTTTTATATAATATATATAAGTCATTTTTAATAGTTATTAAATTCACTTACCTGGCGAGCACTGCTGATGATCATGCAGATTAGCAGTGTGGGGTTAAGCTGGCCATCGCACAACCGGCGTCAGTGAGGCTCCAAAACTTTCCGTTTGGAAAGGCTTTATCGCTCAATTTCTGCTAGTGAGGGGAAACCCTCGCACCCTTTTATTAAATAATCAAACGAAATTTATTTTTTTTAATCATACCTATTTATCTATTTTAAGATTCTGTTATTTTGAAATTAATTATTATATTTTAAGTTTATTCTTTATATATTTCATTACTAAGCATTCCATTATATTTATCCTATATTGAAATGATATTAACAATGTGTTAACAATCAAAGTCAAATTTATAATAGTTATTCATTCTTAACATATGAATAATCCTCAAAATTTTAGCTTTAAAAAAATACTATTAATTAGAATCAATAGATTTAACTACTAAATTTATTGTAATTTATATAAATTTACTTATAATTTATATAGTTTAATAAATATACAAAAAGGAAAGAATTAAATTTATTTTGTAGAGTTTATATTTGTAAGGTATAAATATCAAATTTGTAATTGATAAATGAATTGATTTATTAATGGAATGATGTTTTTGTTTATTAATTTAAAGAATTGTGTATATTAGATTGGAAGGAAAATAGATTACAAATACTAAATAAACAAAATTTTATAAAAAAATAATTTGATTATAGATAATGATTATAATTTTTGATAAATGAAACATGTTAGATTAAATGATTAATCTAACTCTCCAAGAGAAATTGGATTGTTTAGATAATGTGTAAGATTCTAGCCCAAAGAGAGATCTCCTTTACCAAATGAAGACGACGCTATGATATATTCAAAATTAAGAAGATTTGGATTAGTTAAGGATAAAGCATTGAAATACTGTTTAGCTGATCATTGTAAAATCGATGCTTCATAAGGAAAACATGGACCTCCGAATTATAAAATATTTGAAACTTCACTTGATAAATAGAAAATTATAAAAGGATGGTAAATGGTTGGTAAATTAAAAGAGAGACATGTTGAGAATTATTAGAAGGCAAGAAGAGATGATGGATTGATGTAATATCGAAATTAAGAAGAATAGAAAAAATTTGAGAGATTAAAAGATTATTTCTTAGGTTTAAGCAATTCTAGTAAATAAATAAAGCTTCCATAATTTTAAATGGGGAATGGAAAAGATCATTATTTTGAATTAGCAGATTATTATGAACAAATAAAACCACTCTCTAGAACATTAATTACAGAGACAGAATCATTTGATGATATAATTCCAAAATAAGTTAGGGAATAATATAGAATTGAACCTAGAGTTTAAAGGCCAGGAATAAAAAGAACAGATGAAGAGAAAGGATTAAAATAAAGATTAAAAGCATTACATGAGTTAATTGAGACTTATAGAGAAGCAAGAAGTCCAAACGATCCTTCAATCGAAATTGTATTATTGGATAGCTATGAAGATGTTAGATTAATATAATCCTAGAGATGATAGACAGCGTTTAGAGCTTCCATAAATTTCTGAATAGAAAGAATAAAAAGATTAAATTCATAATTTAATTGAAGAAGGTAGCGCAAGTGCTAGAAGAAGGTTGAGTGTATTAAGTTATAGATTTTCAAAATTTTAACCAAATGATGAATAAAGAAAAAATTAATAATTTTAAGAAAAATTAGACAAATTAGTTACGAAAGTTATTGGTAGAATAAATTGTAAATTTGATGGAACTTTGTTTGGGAAAGATTTTACAAATTCATGATTATTAATTTTATTTTTATTAATATTTAAAAATATGAGAGAAACAGCATTTAGTTCATCTCCTTTTGAGAAACCGAATAAAATATCTAGTGGTCTATTTAGAGATTGTTAAAGATTTATTCCGAGACATAAATTTACAGAAGAAAATGAAGAAAATGCTACGTTATTTGCAAAATTAAGAAGGGCTGGATTGGATAAAAAGAAGGCACTTAAATATTGTTAGGCTCAACATTGTAAATTAGATACTACATAAAGTGATTTTGGACCGCCAGGTTATAAGATATTTAAATAAAATTATGATCCAATAAAATAATTCAAAGGATGGCAATTGGATGGGAAAATAAAATTAAAAGATTAATGTGAATTTGAAAGAATAAGTAAAGATATTAATTTAGGTTTGAGATAATAACCAAACGAAGATTTGTATCAATTATACAATAGACTAGCTGAGACTCATAGGAATACAGAAGAAAAATGCAACTTTACTGATCTTTCAAGACAGGAATTAATTTCTAAATTAAGATCTTTGACCAGAGATGACAATAGAAAATATAATACTCCTATTTATTAATTAAGAAGACATAATGAAATTTATTATGAATTAGCAGATTATTTTGAAAAGCAATAACCTCCATAAATTAAATCATTAGTTACAGAATTAGAAGCTTTTGATGATATAGTTCCAAGAAAATATCTAAAGTAATTCTATTTAGAATAAAAATATACAGGAAATAAAAAAAAGAATTTAAATCTTGATTTAAGTGAAAAAATGTAAAGAAGATCAAGAATCTTGATGGAATTAACTGCATTATTTTCTCCAGTCAAACCTGATAACTCGGTATAAATCAAATAAATTATAAAAGAATAGAAGATCTTTTATTACAAAATAAGATTAAATGTGGTAAGTATAGAATGACTCAGCAATTACGAGTTTATTAGATATGGATGAAAGTAATATTAGTAGAAATGCTGAGAGAAATAGTATATTCTTTTATCGTTTTGCAAAAATAAAATAGACTGAAGAATAAGAAAGAATGAGTTAATTTTAAGAATCTTTAAAAAAAGTTGTTAGAAAAAATATTGAGAAAATCAATTACTCAAAAAAAAAATAATAATACTTTGATTGACTTAAATTAAGTATCATTTTGTTTTCTATTTTAATTTATTTTCATTAATAATCTTCACCAATTTATTTATTATTTTAATGAATAATTTAATAAATGAATAAATATAGGGTAAGTACTAATCCTTTAATAAATTAAATTTAATGGAAAATTTAAAAAAAACTTGAATAAAATATCGACCTTTCAAAATATTCAAGCTAATTTTGTACATTATTTAGATGCAATAAAGAAGAGTTAGATTTCAAAATTCCCTAAATTATTGGAATTATTAAATTAGGCTAATTATCTCGTTTAGCAGTTATCGAATTTAAATTACTAATGCAATAATAAATGGTTGAAGCATAAATCAATGGATCATTTTAAAATGATCTTGATGTTATTAGAGATATCATAATTTTTATTGAATTGAATTATTTGTAATCTGAGGATGAAAAATATATACCAGACTTTATTCCGTCTTCGCTTTCTCCTATAAAGGCAAAGTTATTGAATACAAAAGTATTAAATAACAAAGAAGGTTGGAGAAAGACTAATAATTGATCTATCTTGGTTATGTATCATATTCTATATATAAATAAATATTCTATATAAATAAAGAATTGAATTCTGATTAGAAAATACAAAATATTGATTAATAAAAATAAATGGGAGGGGCCTAATCTAATAATAAAAGATCCTTATTTAGTTGTGTAAAATTTCTAATAGATGACATTGATCTCTATACAGATGATAAATTATTAAACTAATTAAGAGAAATCCAAATAAAATTTCCATGTAACTTTGAAAAAAAAAAGTAATCTTTATATATAATATTTTATAGAAAAAAAGTAATTAAATTCCTTAGCAAATCAATACCACCTTAAATATCACAATTTGATGACATTTTAATCGATAATATTAGTTCTGTATTTTAATGCTCATTAATATAAAACAAATATAATAAAAATAAATAATTTGAGAATCTGAAATTAGATCCGGATTTTATCAGAAATTTTAGACTAATGAATTTTAAAGAATTGAAAACTAATTATGAAGGAGAATATGAAAATTCATTAATATTATTATACCAAGGACTTAAAAGTTATTGTTACTTAGCAAATTGGATTATTGTAGAACTAAACAATAATGTAAAAATTTAATCTTGGATTTATGTATTGATATGGGAACATTTTTAAAATCATTTAGTTAAAATATCTAAAGATCCAGATTTTGATTTAACTCCAATTAATAAAAGTTTTGATGAAAAGTTTTATCAATTGTCTCCAGAACTAAGAATAGAGATAGTTGGAGCCAAAATATGGGGAACTACTGTTTAATAATTAGACACAAAATTTATACTAAATGAATTTAAAATTGCTAGAAGACTTAACAATGAATAACAACTTCCATTTAATTAAATATTTAATGCAATTATTGATATAAATATTGATGTTGCTAATTTACAATGGATAGGAATTAGTGACTTTTTATTTTCAGATCAACTCAAAGAGATTATTAATTTCCTTTAACAAGATTCTAAAGCCTTAATGGATAATTTACTTATCGAATCAAGAGGCGATTTATTAATGTTTTTTGAAAAATGGGAAAAAGATAATAAGTTTCTCAAATTTTCTTTGCCTTTGTGGATTTGTGAAAATTAAATTGATTAACCCTTCTTTGAATATTGTGAAGAATAAATTAGATAGAATTTTAAATTATAAACATAAGTTGTTTAAAAAAATTTGATTGAAAAATATTCAAGTTCCTATTGTTATTCATAAACTATTGAAGGATTTTAATAATAATAATTTAATTCAAACATCTTTTAGTTTGATGCCACTAAAAAAGAAAGTTTTCATTCAACTTTACAAAAGATGGTTAATTGGTTGAAAAAGGAAAATTAATTTAGTAGTATCTTGGTAAGTCAAAGTACATAATAAGGAAATAGTGCGGCAATTAATCATAATGATGTTTTCAATTTCGAATCTGAAGAGAATAACTAATAAGAAAATTCTACTGTAAAAGTATAAAGCATGATTCAGTCTTTAAATTCTTAATCAAATATGATAACAGAAGAAGAGGAGGAATTAATAAAAATATGCAATAAATTTGATACTATCAAGAAGAATATTTAATCAAGTATAGAATATAGGGATCAAAATATTTTGTTTAGAAATCGAGGATTAATTCCAATTTCAGAGTAATTAATAGACTTTTTTAGTTTCATTAAACCAATAACAGAAGAATATGTTAAGAAAATCATCATTTATATAGTTTCCCAAAAATAAAATGAAAAACCGTTAATAAATAATCCTTTTGAGAATAAATTAGAATTTAACATGGGATCAGTGGCAGCTTAATTATTATTTTTAGATAATTGAAAATCAAATATTTAATTGTTTATAAATACTATTAAATTTTATAACCTTTAATTTCACACAAATGTTAAAAACACATTATTATTAAATTTTTTATGAATTGATATTTGATGCTTTCAATTCTTTCATTTCAGAAGCAGTCAATAAATGATAATAAAACCATAAAACAATTTTATTTTAATAATTATTATTAAAGAATTAAAATGTAGTAATTTACTCTTTAAAAATAAAAAAGAATCGAAAATCTTGAACTTTAGTTTTCAAAAGAAAAAGCTGATTTGATTGATGCTCTAGAATAAATTAAATCTAGTATTAGTAAAACATCAGATGAAAAATTAAGTCTACAAAGCATAATAGTCAAATACTTCAATTTAATTAAAGATTAAAATGAATATCGATCTATGGGATTATAATATGAGGTGAAAGATAATATCAAAATTTATTTAAAATAATTGCCACTAAGTACTTTATTTCCTTAAAGAATTTGGGATTTTACGTTTGCAAGTAAATTATTTTATTAATGTAAGAACGGTTTTATTAATCGTTGTAAAAATTGAACGATGATGAGTTAATTCATATCTTGTATATGATTAGAGTGTTAGTTTAAGGAAAATTTAATACATAATATAAATAAATAATAAATCTTAGGTATCTGAAAGTAGGCAGTATAAAGTTTCCATTTTAATATGATTTATAATTAGAGGATAGACGTGCAAGTCGCTATGGTATATAAATTTAGATATTTCCTAAAAAATATCCTTTGATGAATGATTAATAGCATCCAACTTAATTTGATTTTGTGCATGAGATGATTTTTGTTTCAGTTGTTGAAAACACCCATTATACAAAAAATGATCAATATGATAATTATATAAGAGAATAATAAAGATAGCCAAACTTTTTTACAGAAATTAAATATATTTAAGAAGTTGATTATGATAAAAAAGGAGTTAGATATGTGAAGATTGGAGAGAATTCAGAAAGAGAATAATTAATGATAGGACCAAGAATATTTAAACCATTATTTTGTTTAGGAAATATATTTACTTTTAATAAAAAGTTGAATTTATGGATGACCATACAAGATGAAGAGAAATATTACAATAAATTAAATTAATTAGAAGAAATTTAATCAAAAAATTATTAAATAAAAAAATATTGTGAATTACCATCATCCCAATAATTATTAACTATAATAAAAAATATTCCAAATTTTAAAGTAAAATTAACTGAGGAATAATAAAGTATTATTTCTTATAATGGAGATGCTATAGTAATAGGAAGAAGTGGAACAGGTAAAACTACATGTGCATTATTACGATTATTTTCTACTGATATATTATTTAAATTAAGAAATAAACTAGATCAAATAAAAAATTCAACCTCAGAGATTTAATTATCTTAATAAGATTAAAATCTTTAATTAAAAACAATATTTATAACAGCAAGTCCATTATTGGCTTGTTAAGTTAAAAGATTGTATAATTAATTAGTAAATAATATCGAAAATGCAATCAATAGTAAAAGATAAAAATAATAATAATAATAATAATAATAATAATAATAATAATAATAATAATAATAATAAGAAAATATATAATCTTAAAGTATAGATTTAGAATAGAGTACTTTCTAAATAATAGATGCATTATAATAGAATGAGAATGAAATAGATGATAAAATGTAATAAAATATTTAGTAAGATAATGATATTGAGGATGAAGAAATCAACGAGTTTGAAAAGGAAATGGGAAAATTTAATTAATTCAGTGAAATTCAATAATATCCTGTTTTCTTAACTTTAAGAAAATTATTAGCTTTAATTGATTAATCTCTTTTGAACTCATTTTTTAAAGTATATGGAGGATATCAAAATAAATTGTCATAATGGCATAATGAATCTGCTGGAATCCTGACACTTGATTAAAATTAGACTTAAAAATAAACATTATTTAATGAAAATCTTCTTCATAAACACATTAAATTAATAGATAATCAAGAATTTATTGAAACAAATTTGTAAGAAGTTACTTTAGATGTGTTTGAGAATAACTTTTGGCCTAAAATTATTAGCGAATTAAGAAAAGAAAGTATTGATGTTTCAAGTTTGGTGCCTTCTTTAATATGGAGTGAAATTTGTACAAAAATTAAAGGTCATGAAACCTCACATGAATATCCATTAAAGTATATGAATTTAGAGAATTATTCTTATTATCATAAAATTTTACCTGAAGAATAAACGAATTTACTATATAAGGCTTTTGAAACTTATGAAAGATTAAAATTAAGTTATGGATATTATGATTTATTAGATATTGTCAATCATATTAATTATGAATTGAGTTAAGGCAATGATGTTATTGAAAATGTACATTATTTGATGTTGGATGAACTTTAGGATGTGCCAAGAGCTGTTTTAGTTTTGTTAGATAGAATGGCAGATTTTGGTTTATTTTGTTGCGGTGATAACGCTCAAAATATTGCAAAAGGAATAGGATTTAAGTTTTATGAAATTTAAAATTGTCTATTAAATTAAAAAAGTTATGATAGAAAAAGAAAATCAAATCTAACTTTATTTGATTTAAATATTAATTTTAGATCACATAATTAAATTCTTTAATTAGCCAATTCTGTAATTAGAATTTTAGAAATTTGTTTCCCATCTAAAATTGATAAATTAAGGAAAGAAATCTCTGATTTAACTGGACCAAAACCAATTATCTTATAAACCGAAGATTCTTAAGATTTATTATCATATTTTTAAGAATTTTTCACTAATGAAAGAAAAACAATAGAATTTGGATGCAATTAAGCTATCATAGTAAAAGATTAAGAATCAAAAGAAAAATTACCCTAAGAACTTAAAAATACTTTGATTCTAACAATATATGAAGCCAAAGGATTAGAATTTGATGATGTAATCTTGTATAACTTTTTTAATGATTGCACTACTTCTTTGGATCATTGGAAATCTCTGAAAGAATTAGAAATCTAATAAGTCTATATGACTGAATAACAATTTAGAAACTATTAAACAAGTATATATATTTATTTATTATGATTAGTTCATTAAACAGATATAATAGCATCAGAGTTCGATAATTAAAAAAAATTGATAGAAGTTAAATAGTTAAAATTTAGAAGTTCAAATGATATCAAAAATTAAGATATTAATCAAAATTCTTTTCAAGATTATATATCTTTATGTTAAGATTTGAAATAACTTTATGTCGCCATAACTAGACCTAAAAAACAACTAATCATTTTTGACTAATCATATAAAAATAGATAAATAATACAATCTATTTGGGAGAAATTAGATGTTGTTTAAATTATTTAAAAAAAAGATATCAAAACAACCAATTAACAATTTATCCTGGAACATACAATAGATAACTAAGTAAATTGGAGAAAATAAGGATATAAGGTGTTTAGACTTAATAATTATGATTAAGCTGCAAAATGTTTTAATTTTTCTGGTGATAAAGAATTAGCAATCAAATCTAAAGCTTATTTTTTAGCCACACAAGCTAATATCTTTAATGAGAATTATATGAATTATATTGAAGCAGCAAAATTATTTGAATCAATTAATCTACCATTGAGAGCTGCTTAATGTTATTTCTCAGGAAGAA
The DNA here is from genome assembly GCA_000733375.1 of Paramecium sexaurelia. Classification (NCBI taxonomy): domain Eukaryota; phylum Ciliophora; class Oligohymenophorea; order Peniculida; family Parameciidae; genus Paramecium; species Paramecium sexaurelia. The sequence continues at coordinate 103,724 of JPFM01000036.1, forward strand.
ATTATATCAAAGCTTATTAATTTTATAAATTGACTGGTTTAAAAAATGAAACTGCTGAATCTGCATATTTTGCTGGATATTTTGAAGAAGCTGCAGAACTATTTTATTAACTCAATGATTTTAGAAGAGCACTTGATTGTTATAAGAAATCAAATAGGTGGGACAGAATTATAGAATTAATGAATTTGCATAAAGATTAATTCACAATTGATGAAAGAATGGCTTTCTTAAATACTTATTTTCCAAGTTTCCTTTAAGAAATCACTGATTAGATTGAAAAAGAAGAAAAAGATGAAAAAGAAGTTGATCGACAGAACTAAATAGGTGAATCAAATATTATTTAATAAGATGAAAATAATTAAACTTAAAGCTTTTAAATTGAAGCATCTTTAATGAATCAATCAATTTAAGAAGATAATAATAGTTAAGTTAAACTAATTTCATCTTAAATTGATACTTCGAAATAAAATAAATAATAAATTATAGAATTAGATGAATCAGAATCCTTTTAAATTTAATATTAAGATTCTTTAGATCATCTTTCCATTTATGATCCAGAAGATGAATGGTTAAAAAATAGTTAACAATCTTTAATTAAATCAATAGCTAATTCTAGTGTGGAATCTCAATTTTCAAATGTTCTCTTACTCAATTAACCTTCAAACATCTCTATATTAAAAACTAAATCAAATATCTTTATCAAAAATAACACCTTATAATAATTGATCTAAAAATTTTAATACTTTTCTGAAGAATTCAAAGCTCATATAGAAAAACAAACTCACAAAGCTACACTATTGTCAAATAGAAATGGTGAAGAAAAAGAATTTGATTACATGATTAATTTCTTATATGATTTAGAAACTATAGATATTGATACTATCTATTTAATATTAGATTTATTAGAATAATTCAAAAGTTATAAATTATGCATTTTTGTTTGCAATTAATTTAAGTTATCTTAACATATAGGTAGATACTTAGTTTCTTTAGCATCACTTTATACTCCATTAACAAGAAGTACTTTGAAAAGTAATTATTAAATTATTTCAAATAAAATATATAGAAAATATATATTAATCCAGTCAACAGTTTCTTAGTTAGCCATTAATAATATATTAGAATCCATTAACCCTTTATTCTTATAATTTAAATATGAGGAATAATATACTTCATTAAATAGTTTTGGAATTACTTGTTATAAAGAATTGATAGGATTGGGTTATTGGAAGTCAGTCATTTATTAATTGAATTATGAGGATTCCCTTTCATTATGCCAATCATTTAATAATTATAAAGATATTATAACAATTATATAAAAGGTCAAACAAAATAGATAAAGTAAAACAATTTCAGAATAAGAGGAATTTAATTTAAATAAGTATTAATATTTTCATGGAGTATAGGAAGCTCTTTAATAATAGAATCCAAATTTCAATCCAATTTTTAAAACAACTATTAAATATTTCAATAACAATCAATAATTAAATCAAGAGATTTTAGAAGATTTAATTAATAATAGCTTTTTCAAATCTTCTAATTTAAATTACTTATAATAGTTGAAATAAATGGAAACCATAATTATTTCTAACTTAATTTTAAGGAAAATGGCTTCATAATCAAAACAATAAATTTCAGACATTATCTAAATTGTTGAAATTCAAATTTATTATTTGAATTAAATGATGTTATTTTCTTAAAGTTAAAATATATCAGATTCATTCTCATTATTATATTAATTTTCTATAACTAAAGGAGAAATCATGGATCACTATTCTTAATATGCACTTGTATATTTGAGTTCTGACTTAATATCACATTTACATGAAGCTTAAAAAAAATAATATAATCAAAAGAATTAGTAATAATAATTAAAATTTATTGATATTGGATTTGAATATATTTTAATACCATATTAGATTGTTATGAAAACTATTCGTAAATCTTTTATTCAGATGCTTTCAAAATTATACTATAAATGTTCAGAACAATTAAAAGATTATTACTTGATTTATTGTAATTTAAATACCAACTTTCCATAAACTATTTATTTTGAAAAGTTCTTACCAATCTTTTAACAATTATACTATTTAGATTCAAAACAAAAAAAATTATTACCTTTAATCTATTATCCTAAATAAGTAAGTATCTTAAAATTTGAAAACTATAATGATTCATCAATTAGAAACATAGAAATTGATAAACATGAATCATCAATTCTGAACAAAACAAAATCTATTGTTTAATTAGACTTTTTCAAGATATTACTGAAAACAAATGTAAGAAATAAAAATTTGAATCCTTAAATTAAGTAATTTTTAAGAGATGAAAGCATATCTCTTCTTTAGTTGTCATAAGATTAAGTTAATCACCAAAGAACAGTCTTAGCTATAAATATATTGAATTATATAGATGAACTACCTTTGGCTATTTTCACACTTCAATAATTAAAGCAACCTAATCTCACTGATTCTTATCTAAAATATATGGAATTCTTAGAATGTTAAGAAAACAATATTGTTGAAGATCTATTTAGCTGTTTTTTTGAATTTCATGAAGAGATGTAAAGCAAATTATATTTAGACGAATGGTTATATCATTTAACAAGAGTCGGACTTACAATACTTATTTCAATTTTAGGAGAGAAGAAGGAATAAATTTGGTTACCTAGCATATATTTGGAATTCATCAAAGATATAAGTAATAATAATATTGAGGGTCCAATCTTTTCAATATAAAATAATAAAATTCTTATTTATTATTTAGATCTTTTAGGATAATTTTTAGATTATTGTAATTCTGAACATTATGAATATTACGGTAATATATTACTCATTATTTTCATTATCAATTTACCAACTTTGACTAATGAAGTAATAGAATAAATATCCTAAATTATTGAATTTGATTCCAAATATAAATTTTATGAAAGACTTAAACTTTTAATAAGAGAGGATAAATAAATTAGATTAAAAGAATTTATTAAATCATAAAAATAGTTGTTCATCTTTTAATACGTAGAATTGGAAATAATTCAACTTAAGATTATTAATACAAAGCAATAAAAAGAACTTGAATAAATTTATAATAATTGCTTATCGAAATGGGAAGATTACTTTAAGGATGCTGAATAAATTAAAATCAATGGATTAAATTTACTTAAAAAATGGATAAAACATAAACAGAATATAATATAATCAAAATCTTAAACAAAGGTTTATTCTAAATGTTTTTAAATATCTTAAGTGGTAAAATTTTAATAGTTTTATAAATTGAATCTTAAAGAAGTATGTAAGAATTTAATTAATAAAGAAATTAAATTCGAAGAAAATATCAAAGATGCCTTTGGAATATAAGAGTATACTTTAATTTTATATTTAGGAATATCTTAAATTATAGACATGAAGCAATTGATTCAATAGATCTTCATTTTTGTAATTAATTATTAGAAAAACTCTCTTAATTAAATATTTAAATTCATAATGGTATAGATGTAAGCTTCTAATTAATGTAATTATAATAAGAATTTTTAACTTGGAGAGAGAATATTTAATCATCTTAGCAAAAATAAAAAGAAATGTTAACAAAAAATAAAGAATTATTATCTTTAAAATGGAAAAATCTAAAATCAGGTATAAAATTGAACAAACAGGCAATTAAATAAGTAGAATTTAAACCAATCTAGGAAGAAAATGAAGAAGATCTGTAATGAATTTATAAATAAGATAAGTAACTATAAATTAACTAGATTAATTATTTACAATTATGTAAATATTTTAATAATTCAAATTTTGGTTAATATTTAGTAGTTTTTTTCTTAAGAGTTTGACTTCTTTGATATCATATTATATAAATATTTAATAGCAAAGATAGAAAAAGCCTATTAATAAATTTATATATACTGTTCCACCAATGGCCAATAAAATTCCTATAAATTTAATAAAATATTGATCAGCTTCAAAATATTCAATAATTTAATCTTTACTAATTCCAAAGTATTTAGGAGATGTTATCCTAAATGTGTTATGAAATCTATCCCATATAACATTCCCATAAACACAAATAAATGTTCCTTCACATAATATATCTTCTTCAATGATCACTCCAATTTTTGAAATAGTTGTTAAGAACTTTTTGATATTTCCTTACTTAAATTATGCTTTTTCTTCATCCCTAATAATATTATAAATCTAACGTTTTAGGTTCTCTCATTATTGTTCTAACTTCAGGAGGCATAATGATCTGATCTGTATGTTAATGCTTTAAAACTTTTGGCATAATTATTGTATCAGAGAAATTATTAATCAATACATTTATATTTGATTTAGGTTAGGAGTTTAAAAGGAATGAATCTGTTGTATTTATGGTTCCACTTGTTTATCTTCTTTATTTGGTTTTCGAATTATTATTTTCTATAATTTCTAGTTCATAATTTAATTTCTTTATATAAACACCCAAATATTTGCAATTTGTACTTTTTAAATTTTCTGTGGATGTTCCTATTTCTCCTTCTACAAACAAATTTTATTAACTATCTTCTGATTCTGAAAAGGAATTCCTTTAAAATTTAAATGTTATACATTAATTAAGAAACAGAAACACTTCTGTGATTTTTAAGAATATTTAATTCAATTTGACTTTGATTAATTTTTTCTTTGTTTAACTTGTAAATTAAACCAAATATTGTTCCACCCAAAGCACATAAAATAAATTTAGTAAAATCTTTCATTTTACAATATAATTAAATTATTATATAAAATTAATATAATAATCATGATTTTGTATCATAAGTCTCAATATTATTAGTTTTATTGGACTAATTGATTACATTGATTGACATATCGAAAAACAATTTTACCATTTTGGTTTAACAATTGTTTTTTATTCATTTCATACAAAGATTATTGAAACTCATCTAAAATGTAATTAAACATCAAGATATGAGTATAATATCTTTGCATCACATAATTTGCATACTCATTATTTAATAATGATCTTAAATTTCTAAATAATATTTAATATATTTACTATTTAATAATTAAATTCCATAAATTTTAAAGTTGATAGGCAAGTGATTTTGTGACCATAATTTCACATACATTACTCCCAAATTTATTACATGACAACTCTATAAAATTTGGAATTAGATATTCATTAATTAAAATCTTATTTTATTCAATAGTTCTTTCTTTTAACATCTTTTAGATTATGTAATTTGAATATTATGATTTTGATAACTAAATACTTTCTTAGATAAGTTTATTAATTATTGGACCAACATGGTTTGATTTATTGCATGTCACCATATTAATTAATATCACACAACCATATTAGTGATATTTAATTTTATCGATTTATAATTTGTTAATTATATAAGCAAATTACTCATCATTTTATATAGTATCTAAAAGAGTATTTATAATTAAGTTTCCATATTAATCAAATTGCAATTTCTTTAAATTATCAATTATATATTAGATGATTTAACTGTTTTGAAATTGAACCAAACATGATTGTACAATTTTGTATGCGTATTTTCTATAGCATAAATATTCCATATTTTCTATTACATATCTTAAAATCTGAGTTTTATGTTCACTCAATCCTTTCTCTAGAATACATTGGATGATGTAATGATTATAAATATCAAAAGAAAAATCAGAAATCTTCTCTTTAATTACATTGTCAAAGATATTATTTCTTTATTCTATTTCTCCTTTTTCATATGCCTCTTGAATACTTTTAGACATTTATTAGGGTCTGATATTAGTTTATATTATTTACAATTAAATATCTGTTAGTATTCTGATTGAATTGTTAGAACTTTTCTAAGCCTTTTTAGACTTAGCTTCTTCCTCTTAGCATGAATAATATCTTTAATTGTTTACAATTTGTGTTTTCATAAAAATATAGGTTCAGAAATTAAAAAATAAAAAAAATAATGCTTATTCATTTCAATAAATCTTGAATTTATATTATTTAAATTATAAATAATTATTCAATTCTTACTAAATCTTATATTGAGGTATAATAAATTTTACAATAATCTTCAATTTAAGTTTTAATGTATTTAATTCACTTCATCAAAAGTATATTAAGCAAATTTCTTGTTTCGATTTACCAATATATGTCAATTGTAATCATTTCATTAATTAAACTTATGAAAAGAATTAAAAATAATAATACACTTCTTTATTTTTTATTTTACCTACTAATATACAAATTTAATATTCATTTTCTAAGACTTTTTCATAGCATCTCTTGATTGTATCTTGCTTTAAAAAAATAAATTGAATTCTTAATTTATATTTTTTAATTATAGTGTTTAAATCAAATTGTCTTTAATTTAGTCTCTTTAATCTATAAATTTGAGTTCAACATTAACTATTTAATATTTTGGTAATTTTTAATTGGATTTAGTAATCTTATATAAAGTAGTTTACTATTAAAAAATTAATAATTTAAAAGGTTTTCTCATAATTTAAAAATAATATACATTATGTTATTAGATTCAATATAAAATTTTATTAAGGATATTATTATTAGAATAAGTATTTAATTGATAATTATATAATTTATTAATGGAAGAAAAAATTGAATAACAAAAATAATTAATAATAAAAGCTAAATTAACGATTGATAAATTAAGAGGAGAAATAACAGAGAAAAATTAATAATTGCAAGAAGAAAAATAAAAAAATGAGAATCTAGAATAAATTGTTAATAAATATTTAGGGGATGAAAAGAAAATAGTATGTGAAAGGGTATTAGCTAAAGTTAAGGTCGAAGAAATAGAATGGATATGTATAAAAAATAATGGTATTGAATGGGTAAGAGAAAGCGAGTTTAATAAATAACTAAATTCATAATTGCATGAAGATATTAAATTATTAGATTATTCTAAATCAAAAGATGATATATTGGTTGTTGCATAACAATATGATTAGAGAATGAAAATATTATAATCAGAGTGTATTTAAAGTGAAAAGAAAAAATAAGAAATCTTTAATTTATATTAAGATTTATAAAACGAATTCGAGAAATATAAATAAGAAATTATTTAAAATATTAATGAAGTAATAAACTAATCAGAATAAATAAGAGAAACTACTTTAACTTTAGTTGATTAAAGTGCAGATTGTGAAGCAAAAATAAAACTATTATTATTATAGTTATTAAAAGTAAATAAATATATAAACAAAGTCTTGTAGTCCATAATTACATTCTTTAAAATAGCATTTAATAACTTTAAATTAAACTATCTATGAATTGATCTAATAATAGTAGGAATAAAATAATTTGATTGAATAATAAGTGAAAGAACATAAATAAAGACTCATGGAAATTGAAGAAGAAAGAAAAATGGAAAGAGAACAAAGTATAATTTATATAATTTAAAACAGAAATATAGCATTTTGAAAATGGTAGATAGTAAATCTAATTATTAGAAAATACGATTGATTAAATTACTAAAGAGTTAAGAGAAAAGAATATTAAAATTGATCTCTTATCTTTAGAAAATTAAAAGAATGCCAATATTTAATATATTAAAAACGTAGTCATAAGGTTTTTTACAGAAGAATATTCAGTAATTAAATCTAATAATTAAAAGGTAAAATAAAAAACCATACCAGTTATTGCAACTGTTTTACAATTTACAGAAGCAGAACATGCCGTTGTTCAATAGGCATGGGAAAGAGATTCGAAGTCTTTTTTGAGTAGAATTTTCAAATGAATGAAATTAGTAATTAATTATTATCTATTTGTTTTATTATATAAATAATATAATATAATAATTTTTCAGAAGAAATACTTGACATATGAATTTTTTAATTTTAAAGAAGTAAGTTCAAAAATTCTCTAAAAATTATCACTTTTTTCTTTCTCATTTTTCATAGTTCCTTTATAAATTGTTTATTATAATTTTTTAGCTTAATTTAATTATTCTAATTCTTATTTTAACCATTGTTATAATTTAAGATTAGATAAGTCAGTGATTCGAGGCATCTTACTCTCATTCTGCTTCTCCTATATTTATTATTATAAGATTTAAGGTTCTTAATCAATACTTTTACTTTTGTATTTTTTGATTTCAATTCGAGCTGTAGGTTGTCTACTCATATCAACAATAGGTTTCTAAGCAAAAGAACTTTCATTAAGTTTGTAATAGCCCAATGGAGGATTTTCTACTTTAATAAGTTGGTAAGGAATCAATCTTTTTGTTTTATTTCTTTCAATTGATTTGATTTATTGTTTGGGATTAAGAATGAAAAATTTCTAAAACTATTATTGTCTTTTAATTAATCTTGGCAATTTTTTATTAGAAGTTTTTCTTACTTCAGGCAAATCAACAGGTACATTGATGAGAATACCTTTTTCAAAATCATATTAAGATGATATTCCTAGGGCTTAATTTACATTATGATTGATATTTGATAAACTGGATTAACGTGATAAATTGCCTTTCATAAATTATTAGATTTTTTATTATGTATTATAATGGAAAAGTAAAATTAATAGTCTTATGTAGGGATGATTTTGAATGATGATGATAGTGGATTTGTATTGTAGAATGAGGTTTCTTTTTGTAGAGATGGAAATTCAATGAAATGGGTTGTAAGTAAATCTTGAGAAATAATTAGAATAGAATTGAAATATAAAATTTAAGATTGATTATTAAAAATTTAAATCTTATAATATGGGTGAGATTGTGCCAAATTAACTTTTTGTAGCTGGATATAGCCGAAATAAAATTCCTGATGAGAAAGGCATCAAGGACTTGTTCAAAAAATATGGCAATATAAAAGATGTTGTCTATAAGGGATCATATTCTTTCGTTGTATGTTTATATTCCTCTATTCGAATAGAAATTTTCATCAGAATCAGAGGCTGAGGATGCCTTGAAAGGACTTAATGGATAAACCATTAATGGATAGAAATTAAAAGTAGATGTTGTAGACAATAGAAAAGGACGCAGAAATGAGCCATAATAGAATGATGAATGCTTTAAGTGTGGAGAAGGAGGACATTGGTATCATTAATAGTTTTAATAGGTTTCAGGGCTAGAGAATGTCCAAATAGGTCATCACCAAGAAGGAGAAGATATTCTAATTCAAGATCACGGTATTATTTTAATCTATAATTTTACTTAGACATAGAAGATCAAGGAGATCTAATTCAAGGTCACGTTCCTATTCTTCTTATTCATCTTCTCGCTCAAGGAGAAGAAGAGACTCTAAGAAACGAAATAAATACAGTAGAAGAAGTAGAAGCCCAAGAAGAGATAATAAAAGAAAGAAAAGTGCCAGTTCCAAGAGATCAAATACGAATTCTAGATCCAAATCATCAGTTAGCAATTAATAGAGATAGTCACACAAGACATCATCTTCCAAATGAGAAAGGATCAAATAAAGAAAAAAGAAATTAGAAATTAAATCCTTCCTTCTTTTCCATTTTTTATTCCTCTTCCTATTATTTCTGGACTGCTTTTTCATAAGAAAAAACATTTAACAATGTCAAATTCTTAAGCAATCGAAAAAACTAAATAAATTTTGTATATAAATATATTTTTCAAAGACATTTTTACTATTATTAATTCATAGAAAAAATGAGTGAAAGATTTGAGTAAAATCTATAACAGATACTTTCCATAGATTGTCAAACCGTAAATAAAAACTTACTCCTTAAAGGATAAATCGAATTATTAAAACTAAAAATAAGAGATTAGAAAATAATCAAGCAATAATAAGAATAAGAATTAAGAGAGATTGAAAAGAAATAAGTTATGCAAAATTTAAAAGAAGAATAATAAAAATAAATAGAAGACAAAGAAATCTAATTAATTAAACAAAAAAAGGAACTTCACTTAAGATTAGATGCTTGTGAAGACTTACAATTTGAAATCGAATAATAATATTAGCATCTTAAAATATAATAAGAAAATCAAAAAATTTTAGATGAATCTATTAAAAGACTTATGGATTGCATATAAAGATCCAAAAAATCCCCTCTTAAAAACTAGTAATTGCATAATAGAGTTGCTACTTCCCATTCATTCGATGACAGAGTCAATCCTTTTGGAATTATGGGGATGCTTAAGTCTAAAAATAATGTAGACGACTATATATTAAAAGTAGAAAAAATTAACACTTCTAGACTTTATGATCATTGATTTAAAAACTATTATATTTATGTATATTTAATTATCATTTTTAATTTTCATTTTCCTTAAAATAATTAAAATATGGCTGAAGTCGATTATAATACTCTTGTTTAAGCTAGTCAATTATTATTTGATTAACAATAATCATTCAACGAATAAAAAGCAATAGCTCTTGATCTTGTCACATCTGGAATGAGATCTAGTAATATTTAAATTGTATTTATTATTATATCATATTATTTTAGATCACCGCTTGTAATAAAATATGGGTTGATTTATAAAATGATTAATTCTTTTGGACAATGACCGACTAGGTCATTTTGTTATGCAAATAAAACCAAACTAAGTTTTTAGCTTTGAAAGTACTTGAAGAACAAATCAAATCTAAATGGAATTTAATCCATGAAGAATCAAGATAAGGACTTAAAGGTTTTATTCTTAAATAACTATTACACTTTGGAGCAAAAGACTAACATGATTCAATTGAAGAATCTTTATTAAATTAAATAAACATGATTATAATATAAATTTTAAAACACGAATGGAAGACAACTTGGGTGTCATTTATACCAGAAATTTGTGAATTAAGTAAAACAGATTAAAACCTTTGTGAGAACAATTTAAAATTATTAAGATTATTAAGGTAAAATATTTAAATAATTTAAATTTTAGTTAGGAAATATTTGATTATTCTAAAAATTAATTAACTACTCATTAAATTATTGAACTAAAAAATAATCTTCATAAAGAATTTTAATTAATCTTTGAACTATGTTTTTTCTTGATTTAAACATTTGTAGAAAAACAAAATATCAAAATAACATTAATAAAATAAACTTTAGAAACACTTTATACATATTTGTCTTGGATTCCCTTTGGATTTATCTTCATGACTTAATTATGTGAAATCCTTATATAATTATTTGATAATAATCATTTCAGAAATCTATCCATCAGATGCTTAACAGAAATAGTAATTTTAAAACTTGATTGTAAATATGTTATTCTATATATAATTTAGCTGATTAATAAAAGATGATCATTCAACAATAAAAAATTGGAATAATTTTTGAGAAGATATTAATTAAATTGAGATAGGTGTTTCCATGTGATTTTGGATTTTTAGGAGAAAGATAGAGGTTAAGAATGACAAGCAACACTTAATTGTAATTCTTTGATGATTTCTGCTCTATTTTAACCTAATTTTTTACAGGAATGCTTAATTAGCATTTAGATTGGTTAGAGAACATTTCTAAATAGAATCCTAATGTTATATAACTGGTTGATTACAGTTTATAATATCTTATTGGGTTCTCTTATTTACCATTAGAATAAAATTATAAAGTCTGTGCAGAATTCTGGTTTGACTTTACTAAGAGGTTGTTGGATTAACCTACTTAATTGCCAAAAGGAAATTAAATTATATTGAATCTTTATTAAAATGAGATGAGCCCACCTTCATTATAAAATAATAGTTATCCTAGAGTAATAATTTTATGAGTTTTTAATATAGATTTTAGCTGAGTTAAGAAAAATAGTAGTTAGCAAAATGGCTAAACCACAAGAAGTTTTAATTAGTATAGATGAAACAGGATAACCTATTAAGGAAGAATTATAAAATACAGAGAATAATGCATTATATGATTTATTAAAAGACCTTTTAATTAATCTAGCAAAATTAAATTGGACTAGCACAAAAGAAATAATCACATAAAAATTGGATAAATAGGTAAATAAAATTATCTCAACTTAAAACGCATTAATAATGGCGTGCTTTGAAATTTATTGAGATATTATAAATGATCTCAATAAAACAATTAAATAGAATCATAACTATTTATACATTTTATATTAATTTATTAACTTATTTTTAGATGGATGGATCTGAATGGTCTTTTGATAATTTAAATAGTATATGCTGGGCAATAGGATCAATATCTGGATGTTTACCAGAATAAGATGAAAAACAATTTTTAATTCATACAATTAAAAATTTACTTTCTCTTTGTGAATTCAAGAAAGGTAAAGAAAATAAAGCTGTTGTTGCTGCCAACATTATGTATGTAGTAGGATAGTACCCTAAATTCTTGAGAACTAATTGGAATTTCTTGAAAACAGTTATCAAGAAGTTATTTGAATTTATGAAAGAAACCTTCCCTGGAGTGTAAGAAATGGCCTGCAATACATTTTTAACCATTAGTTAAAAATGTGGCAAAGAGTTTGTAATTAGATAACAAATGTAACTTTTTTTAATTATTTAAATTTAAGATAATCTGATTAATTAGAAAGAGAACCATACATTTGTGAATTAATTAGAAATGTCAAAGAGTAAGTTGCTATATTGTAAGATCAATACAAATTAGTATATTATGAAAGTTTGAGTCATATGATAAAATTTGAAGATGATTTAAATCTCAAAATTCAACTAGTCAATAGTTTAGTCAAACATCTAAATGATCAATTAAATCAATACACATCTTCGAACAATTACGCTGATCTCTTTAAAGATGAAAAAGTTTAACAATTCCTCATATAATATTTCAGAATTCTCTAATAAATTGTTTAACCAACTGGTTATGCATTTACTCAATCATTTAATCAACTTTTACCTACATACAACTAATTGTATCTTTTTTATAGTCAGTCTATTTAAACATAAGTACTTGGATAAGGAGTTGTTGTTATGGGATGGTATACAATAAAAAAACAAAGAGCTGTTAAAAAGGAAATATTAAAATTATATTCAGCTTATTTCTAATACAATGATCAATAGTTGCTGAATTCAAATTATCAATTAAAAAACTCAGTTGTCTTACCTATATGCAATCTCTTAGAAGAATATTAGTAATCCATTAATGAATAGAAAGAACCAGAATTATTATTGGTTTTCAAAGTATTATATCATAAATAATCTCTTAGCATATGCTTGAAAAATTCCTTGCTCCAATTGAAGATTTAGTACCATTAATTTTAAAGGGACTGTTTGATGCCACAATAAGATTGATAAGTTAAGATTTTAACTCATATCCTGATCATAGAATCAACTTCTTTGAATTCTTAAGATCATGTGTTTAATACCATTTATTAGCATTGTTTAATATGCCCTAAGACTAATTTAAATTAATGATAGACTGTATCATTTGGGCATTTAAGCATCAAGTACCTAATTTATAAGAATTAGGATTAGATGTCTTATAGTATATTTTATAAGTATTTATTAATTAATATTTCCAAAGCAAGTAAACAGTGATTTTGTTGTTGCTAATTAATTTTATTCACTTTATTATTTGAGATTATTAAAAGATATATTAGAAATATTAACTGATAATTTACATGCAAGTGGATTTAAACATCAAAGCCAAATTTTGTTGACACTCTTTTAAGTTGCATCAAATTAATAAATTAATACCAAACTATCAAATGAACAAGTTGGTTCAAATTTTGAGTTTATTTCCCAATACCTTGTGAATTCATTATATAATGCCTTCCCTAATGTAACTAAATAGCAAACTGAATTACATATTTCTAGAATGTTTTAAAACTTAAACAATCCTCACAATTTTAGAGTATTATATTTATTCATAATTATTAGTAAGAACTTAGTGATTATTTAATAAACTTGAAGTAGTTCTAAGATAACCATGATCATTTAAAATAATAAAATCAATAAGATGATAAATAGTAAGCTTAACCATAATGATATAAAGATACATAATATATAAATTATTTAAATTATTTTCATTGCTTAAATCTTTGGTAGAGTTTAAAATTTTTGTTAATAATAACCTCATTTATTCTTCGTAATAGAGCCTAATAACACTTAAAATACTAAATAATTATACTATTTGATTAAAAATAATTAATGAATAATAAAATTATTTTTTTTATGATTGAAATTTTAATTTCTATATATATAAGAATTTGATCCAATCTTCCTTCTTGAAAATAAAGGATATAATATATAAAAATAAATATATTTATATGAAATTGCTTTCAAATTTTATTATTAATTCTATTAATAATTTATTGCAGAAATAAGAAAGATTTGTAATATGCTAAGAGAAATATGTTTTTTCAGGCTAATAGAACGAACTCAAACAAAAAGGAAAACAGCTTATATAGTATTAAATATAAACATAAGTAAACCATCATTATAAATATATATATTTTATTCGGAAAGCTGTTTTTTATTTTTCTTATAGAATCAATAGATAATTTAAATAGAAATATAACAAAATCAAGCATAGTTCTCCTTGTTTGACAAGGTTATCAATAAAAAATTAATTATTGATGAAGATACTCTGTTGCTACTCATATTTATTTATTAACTCAATTAAAATCAAAGTAAGTACCATGATAATTTTGAAATCATATCCCCAATCCTTTTCATACATAATATTGAACCTTAAGATATTGATACATATTTAAAATCTATAGCATTAATTCTTAAAGATTTCAATAAACCTATAATAAAAAAGAAAAATAAAAATAAAAATAACATAATTCGATTAAAATGGTTTAAGAATAGTAAGTTGTGCAAGATATAGCATCAAAATAGAAAAGAAAATATATTGTCACTACAAAATATATTTATCTCCCCTAAAGATGATAATGAATAGATATTATATTTTAGATGAATGGTTAAGCTCACCAATAAATAAATTGATAGTTAGGATATAGAACATATTTTCATCATTTAGAGCTAATAATAAAAAGACCAAGAGCTAAATAATTAGCTAAAACCAAAATTTTAACCAAGAAAAATGTTAATTTTGTTTCAAAATTATATTCTTAAAACAATCAAATTTAATCGTTAGAATTAAAAAAACTGATTTATGTCAAAAAAAGTTTGGCCTTCAACAATCAAGCATCTAAGAATAACAAGTTGATTTTAAACGCCAAAAGTTACTTTGTATATGCAATACAAAAAAATAACCATCAAAGGAAAAATAATAAAAAAGAAAAAGAAGAACAAAATAGGAAATGGAGAAAGCAAGATTGCAAGAGTTAAAATAATAATGATTATAGTATATACCATGATATATTTTAATTTATCTCTATTAATAAATCTATTTATTTCTTATAAGAATTAGATTCCTCACAAATGTTACATTATAAATTTAACACCATTATTATCATTTTTCAAGAATATGAAAATGATAGTAAAATATATAACTAAATAAACAAATTTTTGTTATTAATTAAAGTTTTGAGATTCTAAGATATATTATTAGCAATAATTTAGGATTAAAATTTCTTCAAAATTTTGATAAAATTTTAGTAATCAATTAGACAAATATTAATGTTTACTTAAACTCCAATTATAGTTCTTTGTTAAATATTCTTAATATCTGAATTAATAATTAGCTTTATTATATTATAGTCGTATTACAAATCTTGGAAGTTTAGCTTTATTTTGATTTAGTTTTGTCATTTATAAATTCTAAACTAAAACCAATTATCAAATTATGATCTTTATTATTATTTAAAATTAGAACCTTCGTTCTAAATTTTATAAGGCATTTTTAATATTTTTTCTAAAATTTTCAGATTATCTATTTTTTTTGTTTACTTAGAATATATTTAATATAATTTTCTTACTTAGGGAATTTGTTGATCCCTTATTTGATTATTTGATGAATATTAACACATAATCATCTTTAATTGTGATTAAATCAAAGATCTAAAGTAGGGAAATTATTAATTGAAATTAATTATACAAATTAAATTTGGGATGATTATAAAGAAATTTTAATGATAAAATATTACAAGGGGGTCTTATTATTATTTTAGAATATATTATTTATTCACACCAATATATGTATATTTCTTGTTTTTATTGAAATCACTTTTGTGTATATAATTTTTAAATAAATTACACATTCAGTCATTAATTATTAGTTTAAATAAAAATTAAAAATGCTACAATTTGATTAAGAGAAACCAATAGGAAATTTATACAAATTAACAAGTAAGCTAGGTAGTGGCTCATTTGGGGAGGTATTCAAAGGAATGAATATTGAAACTAATGAGATAGTAGCTATCAAATTGGTAATAATTTGAATTTGATTAAACTTATTTAGGAAAGTTAAGAAGCTTAAATGCCTTAAATTAAGCATGAATTTTAAATATTATCTGCAATTCAAGGAAATGGTACATGTGATTAATTTTTCTTAGGTATTCCAAAAGTTCATTGGTTTGGCTAATGGGAAGATAAGACTGTGATGGTTATGGAATTATTGGGCTACAATTTAGAATAGTTGTTCAATTTAGTAAACAGAAGATTTGAATTAAAGACCATGTTGATGCTTATTGATTAAATGGTATTCTAATGAAAAATATCAATTAGTTTTTAGATAGATATCATTTCTCTCCTCCATTCAAGAGGATATTTATATCGTGATGTAAAACCAGAAAATTTCCTTATGGGAATAAATAAAAAATATAACACTATCTATATTATTGATTTTGGTTTATCAAAAAAATACAAAGACAAAAAGACAGGTGAACATATTCCTTACAAAGAAAATAAAGGATTGATTGGAACTGCAAGATATGTGAGTCTTAATACTCATCTAGGAATAGGTATTTTATTTATTTAAAGGTAGAATAAAGCAGAAGAGATGATATGGAATCTTTGGGATATCTATGGTTATATTGTCTAAAAGGTTCTCTACCTTGGCAAGGACTTGATGTAAATAATAGAGAAGAAAAGTATGAATTGATTAAGACAATTAAATAAACAATTTCAATAGAGGATCTATGTAATGGATTGCCAAATGAATTTGTTAAGTACTTTCAACATTGTAGGTAACTTAAATTTGATGAAGAACCTGATTATAAAAGGTTTAAAATGTTATTCAGAGATTTATTCTTTAAATTAGATTTTACTTGGGATTACTCATTCGATTGGATTGAATCACTCTAATAGGAATAAATCTAATCAATTATGCATACCAAATTCAGTAAGAACTCTTTATCAAGTCTTAGAGGAGGAAGTAGTTAATTTTTAATTATTCAGGTTATATGTTGAAGATTGATGAAGAAGATGAAGTCTAAGAAAAAATTGAGTTCAAAATTGGTGGAGATTCTTAAATCAATTAAAAAATTGTTAAACCAATAATAAATATAGATAAACTTATAAGCAAACCAAATTTATTTGAAAGTATTTTCAAATGATTATAATATTAAATTGATATATTATATATTAAAATTATTTATCTGATGATATACCAAATTTATATTATTTCAAATTTATCAATCATTATCACTCTTTAAGATCGATTGTTTCATATTAGCTTCTTTAGAACGGATGGTATATAAATTCAGAATTATTTTTCTCCTACTGATTTCTCTAAGTATAATTAATAGTAATTACAAAAATCTTTCTTTCTATTACTGCACAATTTGCCTCTAATTACTCTATTTGCTGCTATAAAAATTTATTTTGATTTTATAGCTCTGTAAGATTTTTATTGTTGTGATTATCTATATCTTATTAGACTGCTTATATTTTTCCTTCAACAGGAGTGATATATTTATTTATTTACAACGTTTTTAATTCCTCTTTTAGAATTTCAATTGTTTTCCTCTACTACTCTATAGTCTCTATAAAATTCTATATATTGTTCATAATACCTAAATTAAATTAAAAATAATTCTATTTTTATTTGTAAAAAATTTGCAACAAATCTTACAAAGTATTGTCATCATTTATTATGTATAGAATAGATTAAAACAATTTATAATAATGTATTGTAGATTCGATAAAAGTTTAGCATCTAACGGCTATTTACAAAATCATATTGATAAAAGTAGTAATATCAACTCCAATAAATGGAAGTATTTATATCCTCATTAATTCGATACTCTATATAGAACATTATTAATACAAGGTAAAAGCTTATCATACTGAAAATCATGAAAAGTTTCAAACCATGATAAATATAATTTATTTATCAAATTCTATTAATTAAAGTATAAAATTAAAATTAATTTATTGACGAATTAAAACTTTATGAAAAGTATCCTTAGCATCATGTAATCTTTAGGGTTAAAGGTTTACCATCCAGAATCAATTATCTAGAAGTATCTGCCCTTAATATTTTGAAAAAAATCTATAAATAATTATGAATTTTAAAATAATCATTAATTTCATTTTTATTTTTGTGGACTCTGTTAATTATTTTTATTAATTAATTACTTCTTCTATTAATATTTGTTGTTTTGGTGATTTTAAGTCTAAGGCCTATTGTAATTGGAAGTCTGATAAAACCCAGGATTATTAGGGGATTAAATTTATTAATATTACTATTATTATTATTATTATTATTTTTACTATTATTGTATTTGTTGTTATTATTATTGCTATTAATTCCAAAATGTAGGTTAGGCTATAATTATAGTAAAATATACCAACTCCATACCAAGGACTTTAGTAATAATATGCGCATTATTAATAATATTGATTTTGAAACTATTATTATTTTCTTCTTTAGTAAGATGCAACCGAGAAAGTGAATGGCATTGATTCAAAAACGCTTATATATTCTTAAAATTAAATAGCAAAATTCGGATTAGAATCTCTTTCATTTCTCTTTCTTTTCTAAGATAATTTAATATACATTAATACCTCTGAATTATCCAATTCCTTAAAAGTCTTTAACATACAGCTCTTTTGCGGTTAATTTTGGAAGGCAGAGTATATCAAATCGCCATTTTCGATCTGAGTACAATCTATCAATTCATGAATACATTTTCCACTTGATTATTGGATTGTACTTAATTCGCTATATGGTAAATCTCTTACAAAGACCTTTTGTTTATAGGATTATTACCCATTCTATCATGAACGATCCAAACCATTTATTCTCCTCTGCCCAATACATAAAATGCATTTTATCTCTAAAAGTACTCACAATTTTAGCCAATCCTATAAAATGGGAAGTTTGAGTGACATTAAATAATAAATAAACTGGACGAGTAGCATCGTTTAGTTTCTAATTATTACGACTCGAACTAAAAATTTATATAATATCAACCTTGTCCATATCCCATATTTAATTGCACGATGTATATTATCTTTAGTTGGAGCACGTATCAAAAAGTAAGTTGCATCTTGTTCAAGTGGTTGATGAATTTTTTGAAGACACTTAAATGTTTTAGTTACTTCCTCAAAATTTTCGTAATTATCTAAATATTATGCCTCTGGCTATGGACAAATAGGATTTGCTTGCATATTAATATATTATTTATTTAATTATTAAATCATGGATGTATGTTTATCATTTATTTATTTTAGACTGTTTCAGATATCAATCCAAGACCTTTCCTTGAAGAAATTACAAGAAAACAAATAATCGTTCGATTAAAATGGGGATGGGAATTACGAGGTAATACTAATCATTTTATATTAGGGGTCTTAAAAAGCTCTGACTAATACATGAACTTGCACGTAATCTTATATATATGATTCTATAGATGCTTAATACAGAAGAGTATGTTGATGGAAAGAGCAGAGGAATTTTAGGTGAAGTATTGGTTAGATGTAACAATGTTTTATATATTCGACAATGTCCTGACGAAAAATGATCCTATAATTCAAACATAAATGCATTAAATTTGTTAATCATATAAGCAAAATTTAAGTAGAAGCTTTCTTATAAAATAAATAAGTTTTAAAGTGTTTTGAGTCACTAATTATTATGTTTTATTATTTGTAATAGAACAACATAATTTCATTGACTTTAATAATATCGTTTCTATTGTTTACTTTTTCTTATTTGATAATTTGAGATTATACTAATATATAAATTTTAGAAATGTAATTTTTTTAAATTTATTTCTGCGTGCTTATACATGATGATAAATTTATGATCTTCTAAGAACTAATTTTCTTTTAATTAATTTACCATCGCTGAAATTCTTATTATTGAAATGTTTAATTTTCTATTTAATCTATCGAATTATCATAAAATTGAAATAGTAAATCATTTGAGACGGAGCAAGAATAAAAAGAGAAATTTTGAAAACTTAGATATATCCATTTGAAAAATGATTGATAAAAATATGCATGAGAATTTGAGAAAAATGAGATTTGAAAAATTTCAATTTTCCTTAATTTAAAAAAGGAGAGCAAGGAAATTAATTTTAATTGTACCATTTCACTTAAATAAAATAATTTTGGATACTTATTAAGAAATCACATTTAGAGATTCAGATTAATTCTAAATAAATTTATATAAATTTGGAATGATGATGCATAAATTTATGTATTAAATAATATACTCCAAAAATAATTTTTCATTTTTGTTTTGGTAAATATTAGCTATTATCTTATTTAAGATATATTAATGATTAAAGTAAAAATTACATTCTAATCTAACAGAATAGTAAAATCAAATCAAAGTTTTACAATTTAATAATAAATATCTATTAGAGATGAGAAAAATTATCGTGATAAATTATGAAAATTAGTATTCTCTTTTATACTATGATGTTTAGGATCCATAAAATAATCGTCTTTAGGATGATTAATCTAAAGATCAAAAAAAATTTACTTTTAAGAATATAAAAAAAATAAATATAATAAAAAGTAGTTACCCCTTGATCATTTTTAATATTTTAAGAATGAGATGCTAATAACTGTATTTAATGAATTAATATCTTTCCAAATATTTATTAAATCCAGAAAATAAAATACCTATTTATATTATTTTAAATATCTTTTAGTTCAATGAATTAAATTGCAATCAAGTATAAGATAGCATAGAATAGTTCAGGTAATTTGTACTATGCTGAGGAGAAAACTTAAGATGATAAAAAGTCTTATTATGCATATAATTTTACCTTTTAAAATCATAGTGATTATTTTTTTAAAGAATATCAAAAACTTAAGTCAATCAAAAATCCAAATTTATTTAGAAAGCATTAGAAATTGTAAAAAATTAATGAAATAGATTACATGTTATTTGAACATTATGAAGGAGGACAATTTCTTAATTAATTAATAATAGATCATGGTGAAAAGAAAATGTCAATTGCAAAAGCTGATATAAAATCTTTTCTTTCATAATTGTTAGAGGCCCTTTATTAGTTACATTCAAATGGCATTCCTGGAAGACTTTTTTCTGTTAAAAATATTCTACTAGTAGAGTCAACAAGAAGTATAGTTTTAATGGATTTCGGATTTGGCCCTGATATAAAATAAGATGAATTAGATATATTAGCACCACCTGAATATTTGAAATCAATAATTGATCAAAGTATTTATAAATTTAAAATATAGCTGAGGATTAAGTATATTTTGATTAAAAATTTGATACTTGGTTGATAGGAGCATTCTTATATAATTTAATAAAGATTAATTAAATAAATTAGGTGGAAGTTGCTAAAAATGAAGTGCAACGATTAAGATATAATTAAATATAATAATATTATGATTACTTATCAAGAATTGATTACATAGAATGTAGAACTGAAAGATATGATAAATAACTTCTTTCTTTGGTTGAAGCGCTTCTTACTTGTAACAAGGATAAGAGATTATCATTTTATGATATTTACAGACATTAATATGTTAAAAATCTTTAACTACCTAAGTAAGAAGAGTATGAAAAATTTTATAAAAGCTTTAAAAACATCACAGATTGCTTTAAGTAATTATTTATAAGCTCTAATAATTTTAAAAATTAACAAGATTCTGAAGACGATAGTAAATATTTTGGGAATCAGAAAAAATCTAATGATTAATCTGAGATTTAACCTAAGATTATTTCTCCAACGTACGAAAAAAATAATAATTTCCCTGATTATGCTTAAATTATTTTGAATAAACTTTAATTTAATAATCCAAAATTTGATAATTATTGGTTTCAGATATAATTAGATTACTTGAGATGCTATCTGTTAGCAGACTTAGCAGAAAAAATAAAAACTAAATTTTCATAATATAATCATCCCTTTGAATAGATTTTTGTATATGTTATCAAGAAAATGCATTTTATAATATCAAGGGAAGTAAGTTGTAGTTTAAAGTCAGAATTTTATAATGGTGTTAAAGATGAAAATTGGAAAAACCTTTTGGATGAATATTCGACGTACTTCTTAAAATCTGAAGAGCTCGATAATTATTCTGAAAGGTTGAAGTAGGACATAAAAGAAATTTTCAGATAAGAGAAATTTTAAGATCAATTAAATAAAAATTCTACTATCCCTGAAAAAACTAAAAAGTCCATACTAGATGATAGAGCTCAAAATTTTAACATGATATTGAATTCACAAGAATTCTTTTCTTATGGTTATAACTAAGCTATTGAGATATTACTTTAATTCACAAAAGATTTAATCATTAAATAGGGTAAATCAGATGAATTATAAAAATTTAACAAGCAAGTATTCCTCTGCTTATACGTCACAACGTCTTTCACTCGAGAAAAATTTTAAAATGAATTTTAAGGATTAAATCCTGATAGCAATCCAATTTAACCAAAAGATATTATGTATTATTTTGGATTCGCCTATAAGAATAGATGAAATATCAATTATATATAGTTTATTATAATAATTAAATTGTTGATAGATATCTTGTGTTCAATAATTAAATAACAATAGCAGTATCATTTTTAAATCCATTCCAACTTTTAACATAGTTTTATAAAATATATTTATATGCATATGTAGAATCTGATTAAAAAACAATAAAAGTTGATAAATATAAATAGAAACTCGGCAGCAATAGGGGACTATAAAGATGTAATTCATCGTGAATAAATAGATAAAGGTAGGAATTAAATAAATTGTAATTACTCTAAGATGAGTTAAAGATTTATATATTATATAATCAAATGAGATTTAAGCAAATCTCATGGTTGGACGTTCAATCTAAAGAGTTTAGAAATTCTTCAACGTCTTATTGGAATTCGATAGTAGAATCAACTTAATCGAAATTCTTAATCATAGGATTTTACGCTTCTGCTCTTATAGATTCTATAAAGCAAAGATCCTCTTCAACCGAACTCTCCGATTTGGCAAATTCATTTTTTTAGCATATTGGATATATCATTTTAACCAATGTGGGTCTGAAGAGGGATGACATAAATAAATAATTATTTTAATATCAAATTACAAATTATTACTAATATAAGAGTGTCAGAATGAGAAGCTCATTCGTAAATTTTATATAATATATCATTTTTTTATTCTTTTTTGAACTTCTTAAACAATATGTTCATGCGGTGCTCCATTTTATAAAAAAGAATGTTGAACTAATTATTCAATATGAATCCTTTTATCAGGATCAGGTTCTAACATTTACATAATCACATCCTTAAATTCCAATGGATACTTTTGTTATCTATATTATTCGCACTTCTTCCAAAATATTTCATACTGTTTATTAATTATCATATGCCACCATTAGTCTCTCATTGTTGGATCGTTGCTTTAAAATGGTGGAAATCCCATTACAATAATGAATATTACTACACCTAGAGCAAAAATATCACATTTAAATAAATCTAAATTTTTTCCTTGATAGATTTCTGGTGCAGTATAGCCTGGTGTGCCTCCAGGAGGTCTTGATAACTAATGAGTAATTCGAGCAAATCCAAAATCGCAAAGTTTCACTTTATAATCTGCTGCTATTAATATATTTTCTGGTTTAATATCGCAA
The DNA here is from genome assembly GCA_000733375.1 of Paramecium sexaurelia. Classification (NCBI taxonomy): domain Eukaryota; phylum Ciliophora; class Oligohymenophorea; order Peniculida; family Parameciidae; genus Paramecium; species Paramecium sexaurelia. The sequence continues at coordinate 127,558 of JPFM01000036.1, forward strand.
TGAGCTACCTAATGATTATGAAGAGTAGCTAGAATATGAATTAGATGACAAGCAAGAGTTTTTGCAAGAGAAATATGGAATGGTCCTTTTTTCAAAATTCTAAGAAATGTGTCATGTGGCATATATTCTAATAAAACGCAAGTAAAATCTTATGCATGACCTTTTAATTAAACAACACCTGGATGATCTATTAGTTTAAGTATTTTTATTTCGTTCACTAAATAAATACAAAAAAAACCTAGAGATTATTTAAGTGATCTGGTGTTATTGAAGTAAGGACTTTGAGAGCAAACATTTCTCCAGTCCTTTTGTGCATCGCCAAATACACTTTAGCATCATGACCTGAACCTAAAGGAGGATTAGGATTCACTAAAAAATTTGTTTAAAAGTCTTGTTGAGTGAAGACAATAATATTTTTCTCTTATTGCATTTTAAAATAAATTATTGATTATTCAAAATAAGTCAATAGCATAAGTAATGTAACAACATTCATTATTATTATATTCAATTGCTTTACTCGAAATAAATTTTAAGTTATTTAATCATTCAATTCTTATTTAAAAAAGAAAAATCCATCTTCATCTATTTCTATCAATCATTTTTTTTATTTAAGATTAATGTGAATCAAATATTATTCTTAAAAATACCAAAATTCACCATCATTATTTGTAATCATAGTTTAAATGAATGGAAACCATAAACATTTATGAACTATGATTTAAAGGAGTTTACATTCTTATTTATTCAACACAGAATAATTATAATACCTTTGCTTATCTTTACTTTTTAACAATTATTTTTTAACTTCAAGTTCTAATATATTTGTGATGATAAATTTAACTAATTCAAAAATATGATAAATGTATAATAGAATCTATTTGATTAAAAAGGAGTCATCATTTAGAGAAGAAGAATAACTCTAAGATTGAATGAAATTTAATTATAAATTTATTGAATTAATAATTACACAATAATAGGTAATAAGACTCAAAAATATATATTCTGATTAAGTATTTTAAATATTCCATCATTAACGAACGTAATTTAATGTAAATAAATCATAATCATATATATTATCATTATCATACATCAAATAAATAATATAATATTATAATAGTTAAGTAAAAAATATATAACTATTAACTTTTGTATCTGTTATAAATTTCTTCTTCATCTTATTTCAAGTTGATTTAAAAATAAAATAATAATAATAATAATAATTTCCAAAAATTTATGTCTAAAATCATTTTTTTATATTGATAAAAATATATATACAATTTTAATTCTTCTACATAATTTATGAAAAGGCAGAGATCATAGTCTTGGGAACCTCAAGGTTTTGAAAATAGTGAATTGATACGATAGCAATCAGAAAGGCCAATCAATGACTAAAATGTATGAAAAAATCAGATATAGAGCATATTTTCTATGATTGTTAATCATAATGTAATAAAGGATATTTCAATTATTGATACTTACAAAGAAATAGATAATATATCGATGCACAAAAAACATTTTGTGAATTATGTTATAAAAATCAAGACTGATTACTTTGATTATACAATTGCAAAAAGATATTCAGAATTTGAAAAACTATATGACTAAGTAAAATTTTTAGTGAAAGTTTAGATGACTAATATTTTACACAGATTGCCCAAATTCCCTGAAAAAAAATTGATAAAATCAAACTCAAAAAAAAATATTGCAGAAAGAAGAGAAATGCTCGATTGTAAAAATATTATTAAACTTATATAATAGAATTACTGAAATACATTTTAAGGAATCTTAATAATCAAATGCACAACTTTTTAAACTTTTTAAATATCTAATGTGAGTTATATTTCTTTATCTAGAATAATTCTTAAAAGGAGGCTTCGGTCAAAATGTTAGACTTCATGAAATGAGTAAAGATGAGTTTGGATTAAATGATTTAAAGGATGAAACAAAGTTAGTTGCACCAAATGACCAAGAAAAAATGCTTTATCATTATATAACTAAACTTAATGAAAGAATGGATGAAAGAAGCAAAATCTTTTAGTATTGAAACTTTAATAAAATAGAAAAATGGAAAAGTACTTTTTTGGAAAAACCCAAAATTTAGGATCTTAAGCTTTAAAATTTATGTTGGTTGGAGATGATTAACGATCAAAAGGAATAATTGAATTACTAAAAAACACTTCTTAGGACTTTAAATCACATATATCTTGCGTTAGTGGAATGTAATTTTTAAGGAAAATGTTAGAACATGACTATAATCCATGTAAGATACATTATTTTATAATATTAGATGCTGATTTCTTTTTAAAAGTTTTCGCTGAAGTAAGTATTAAATAACTCAAAAAAATGGGTATCTCATTTCATATCTGTGGAACTAGTAAATAGCTATGTAAATAAGATACTCTACTACTAATTTATAAATATGTTAAAGTTAATGATTTAAAGCCAGAATTTATATCTTTTTTAGTATTATTAATATGATTAAATTTAGTTAGAAGATCAAGATGCATTAAAGGAATTCTAATAATTTAAAGAAGCGTATTAATAAAAAAAAGAAGAGGGATTTTAATTATTAATTGAAAGTTCAGAAATCCTTTAAAAAGAAATTTAACCAATTAAATCAAATTCAAAAGAAAAACTAAGCATTTTAGATTAAGAACCTTCAATTGATTAATTGAAAGACATCGAAAGCAATTAAAGTATTGTGTGGAAATAAGTGCAAGGTAATAATATATCGAAAAATATTAAGAATTTAATAATCATCGAATCCAACATATCTAAGGTTAGATAGTTAAAACAGTTCATCCCTTAAAATGTAGTCTAAAAAGAGCAATTGAATTATTAACTTCATTAAAGCCTAAGTGGGTTAGTACTATGGTTGCAAGATAAACAGTTAAGCAAATAGAAGTTAATAAACAAATAGTAGCAGAAACTTACTTATGGCAAGATAAACAACTTTTTAAGAATGTTGTTTTTTTCTCAGAAGAAATTATGATTATTAATGTATCCAAGTATTTATTTTTTAGGATGATAATTTTGAAATTTAAATGAGACCAGTAATTGAATATCATTCTTATGAGTAATTTTAGAAATTTGATGAAATAAGTATTAACAATTAATATTGAAGGTCAAAAAATATAAATTGTTAATGGAATCTTTAAAAATGGTATCACTACCGTAACAATAATTCAAAATTTGTTTGATAAAGTACAATAACTTTAATATACTCCTGTGCTGTTAAAAGAACTAGATTACTTTGAAAAAACAGTTCAATAGCTAACACTTTTATAAACTGAGTGAATATTTATGAAAATAAATAATAAAATTATTATCTTAAAATTTAGAATTGAATAATTCAAGGAGATTTCTTTAATAAAATTATTTAATCTTTTTATAATTTATATTTTATTTAGAAATATATAATATAATAATGATGCAAAGCTTATTTATTAAATTAGATTAGATATAAAAATTATAATAAAAATTAAAATAAAATGATTTCTAATTTGAATGAACCTTTTATTGTTATTAAAAATTATAGACAATAATAACAAGAAGCAAAAAAAGAATAAACTAAAGTATAATAAATCATAAAACCAAGGGAACAATCCAAAAAAATAGTGAAATAAAATAAAGCAAGCTCAACTCAATAATAATAAAATCAAATGTCTTAAAAAATTGATCCTAATCTATTCTCTAAACTTTTGTAATAACATTAACAACACTAATTAATGTTTTAATAATTAATTCTAAATCCTTAGATTAACGTGCAAGATGATGATCTAGATTAATATTCACCTGTATACTTATATGGAATTCCTAAGACTCCATAAAATATAGCTCTTCCAAGGAGTTCCATGTAAGATGAAGATGAATTCAAAATTTGATTATTAAGATATGATTTAGTTTAAAATACTTATTTATAATAATGTTATAATCCTTAATTATGAAAAGAAAGTTGTATTTAGCAGTTAATTTAATTCTTTAAAAATGAAAATTGATAAATCGTAAATTGTCAAATTTTTTGAAATTACAATCCTTCTTTAAAATAACTAAATAATTATTTGAAATATTTATGTAAAATTAGTTTTACTGCATTATTAATTACTACAATAATATATATTGCCTTTGATTCTTTTAATATCTAATTCTTTCGGTATTTTTAATCAAGTTGATGATATTGAGTTAAAAATAAAATTACATTATAATATTATGCATAATTATTTGAATATTTAGAATGCTTAAATATAGGATAGATCATTTTTATTATATTTTGAAATTCTTCAAAGTCAGTAATTAAATTTATTTGTAATTAAATATGAAATTCTAAATTAAAATCATTGCATCATTATATAAAACCAAATTACATTAATTCTTTTCTAAAAGTCTTGCAGTTTACTACTATTTGTTATATTGTTATATATTCTGTTTTGAATAATAGAAGGATGTATGAGAATTGTTTCAGATTTAGAATTAAATCATATTTTAATATATATAATCAAGGAAATAAATGCAAAATAATAATTTTAGAAAGCCTTATTATTCAGTTCATAATATCCCCTAAGCCTCTGAATAAAGAAGGAGGGTTAAAATGTTAATAAAAAAAAATAACATTAAACTGAAGAATATCAATATACCTAAATAAGAAAGAAGCCTAAGTGCACCTAATAATATAAAATTTTTTGGTAGAATGCTTATGCCTTCCAAAATGTTCAGAAGTTAATAATAATAACATAGTATTAAAGAATCTTTATCACCAACAAGATTATCAAAAATTAGAACTGGAAGAAACACACTTAAATTTTCAGAACATATTTCGAATGAACCAAGCCCATCTACTATTGTAAAACAATAAAAGGATGAAGATTAAGTCAAAGAAGTGTAGAAGAGAAAAAGTTGTGATTGTTCTGAATGCGGTAAGTAATCCTTATTCTAGAAGGAAACCATGAATTATGGAGTTTAAATTTATTAATTATTAAGAGAGAAAGAGTCTGCTATTAATAAATTTAAAAGATCAATACGAAAATAATAAACACTGTTATTCCCTTCATATCTCAATTCTCCAAAAAATAGCACAAGTAACGAAAATATTGTTGAAGAAATCCAAATTCTAAGAGATCATATTATGATTAAATCATTTGCTCATAAAACAACTTTAAGTAGCTTAGTCTTTGAAGAATAAATTGCTGTAAATAAATTATCTCCAATTCATTCTTAGAGAAAAAATAAAAATAGCTATTTTTAATCTTTTTTACTAAATCAATAAAAAATAATGAATTAAGACAGATAATAATTTGCTAGATAAAGAGAATTATTTGAATCCTTACATAAAAAGAATAGTTTTTCTAATAAAAATACATAAATGCATACACCTATGGTATTAACTCCTAGATCTCCAGCTTCATCTATATTTACAGGATTTCCATCTCAATCTCCTGTTAAAAAGAAAAATATAGGTAATCTTTATTTATAACATTAAAAATCCAAGTTCTTTATAAATTAAAATAGAATTACAACTCTTCCTGAGGTGCATTAATGAAGGTTACTAATAATGATGAAAGATATTGTTTTTTGTTTCATTCTAAAACTTAATTTTTCCTTTTTTATACCTAATAATATATCAAATAATTTTAATTTTATGTTTTAAATAAACAACTAATTAGAATAATACTAATTTATAGAAGAACATTTCAAAATTGATTTTTGTTAATTTCTTAAATGTTAATTGTAAAGATCTATTAAAATATAATTTATTTCAAAATATATTTTAATTTTATATATTAATCAAATTTATATAAAATATCCACTATTAAATGGATAAATAATAACTTAACTATAGATATATCACATAGACTTAGAGCGATGAGATAGAACTTTAATTTAATTAAGAAAGAAATCTTTGGAATAAACATATAAATTGAAGAAATTAGTAAATAGCTCAGTAAAACATTATCCATCAAAATTAGATTATAATTTTTAACAAGAAGCTATAATTCTTTCAATAGATAATAGTTATGTAAAAATTTACAAGAACCAGTAATTCAACAAGATTTAGATATTGTACCAATTTTTAACTAATTTGTAAGATAATCTTATGACTGATTACTTCATAAAATAAAATATTATTGATTATATAAACTTTTCGTTTTATGTTAAAATTAAAACTTATGTAATTTAAATAGAATCCATTAAATATAGAAAATTTTTACAGTAAGCAGGTATTTCATGTCTCAAAAAAGATATTAAAATAAATTATTATAAATATATTAGAAGATTTAATTTATATAAATCATTAGTAGAGTCTAGGAATATATAAGAAAGGTAGGTAGGCAAATAAATAATTAAAAGAGTAAAAATGTAGATATATATTAACCTATTTATAATTTATTATTTATCTAATCATCTCAAATGTTTTATTTATTAAACCAATATCTTCCTTCTCCATCAAATTTAAGAATATACTCATGAAATTTAAATAATGATTATCTATGTGATACTGTAAACAATGTAATATTTAGAGCTTTGGCTTTATTATACATAATTGCTTCGATATCCATGCTAACAGAAGATGTACATTCATCTATTTAATATATTTAAAATTAATACCCAAAATTGCATATTAAGGTTTATGATAGAATAATCTAGCCATAGCAATTCTTTATTTTTCTCCACCACTTAACACATCATTCCAATCATTATTTGAATCTAAACCTCTTTCTCTATATACTAAATATTCTAATTAAACATCTTCTAATAATTTATTAAGATCTTAATCATTTATTTTTCTTCTTAACATTTATAATTTTGTATGAGGATATATAATTTAATCTCTCAAGGTACCTGGAGGTAAATATGGTCTTTGAGGAATATAAAATAATTTATCAATAGCAGGTCTATATAATGTACCTCCTTAAACTGGCCATAGAGCTCCCAAAATTCGAAAAAGAGAAGATTTACCACACCCATTAGGTCCACTTATTATAACATTCATTCCAGGAGTTATTTTAAAAGACATCCCTTTAATCAATGTATCTCCGTTAGGAGAAATAATAGGAACATTTTCAAATTCTATAATATCTTCAGTTTAAATAATCTAAATTAAAAATAATAGTTACTTATCCTTTATCTAATTAGATGGTTTGATGTTTCCCTTAATCAACTAATACTGATCCAGTTTCATTTTCTTTAGACACCTAAGTTCTTTTATAATATCCAGATGTTAAATCAGATAAAACTTCCTTTATTTCATAAACAACTCTTGTGTATCCAGCTAATTGTTAAATTTCTTTATAACTGACAACTAATCTGCCAATAGCTTTAGCCAGATTAATTAACAATGAACTATTGCTAACATAATCTCTTGTAATAGCACTTTTATCATTTCCAATCTTTTTTAAATATTCCTCTCTATTAGGCCCAAAAACTGGTAATCCCATAATGCCATATCCTGCCATAACTGCACCATATTTTACAAGTAATCCATCAAATATTCCCATAAATAATCTCAATCTATTTACTAATATTTAATGTTAATTAAGTTATGAGTATGATTAATTTATTTTTAGTTTTTCCCAATTTTATCCTTACAAAAATGCTACTTCTTCAGCATGATACAACAATTGACTGTGAACACTTCTATATTCACCTTCTAATTTTTAATCAATAGCAGTTAGTTTTCCAAATGCTGGAGATACTAATTTTAATAATACTCCAGAAAAAAAATACCACAAAAACACATACATAGGTCCTTAATAACCAATTGATACTGCTAATTTTTTTGAGAATAAAAATATATCTAAAATTGGTTTAGAAAAGTTAGAGTAAATTTAAGATAATGAATTAGCCCATTTTTCAATATCTGTTGTTAATCTCTAATCAGGATTAGTAACTCTGCTATCTAGATTGGATACTTAATAAAAGATCATATTTTTGATGTATTAATCATGAAAATGTTCTGTTAATCTTCTTCTAAATCTAAGCGATAGTGATTTGTTAAGATATTCTAAATAACTATTTACAAAACTTGCAGGTACAGCAACTAAACCTAATTATACAATCTAAATAATATTATTTCCATACTTTTTTTATAAATCTCTATAAATCACCATTAATAATTGTTTTCACAATTCTACCATTCAAAGATGAAATATAGATGCTCATCATAGTACGAATGACTAAAAACACCGTTAGAACACTCAAATCAAATACTTCCATGCTTTTAATTGTAGGAATAACAATTTTCAATAGATCCAAGATTCTGTTTATAAAAACTTTATCAACATTTCCTTAACCTTATCTTCTAGGAATCTTTCTAGGAGAAGATGCTTCTTTCTTAGATTTCACTATCATTAATATTAACACCAACAATGCTCCTGAAAGTGCCTTATTCTAAAACGATTAAGGCATTGGAATTTTGGATAACACACTAGGCATTATATATTAATTTAATTTATGATAATAATACTTAATTAGTCATTATATGACGAGTCAATTAATAAATTAATTATATTTATGTTTTATATATTGAATATCATTATTTTTTAGATAATCGTATTTTAAATATATTTCTATATTATTCTAAAATTTATCATTGATATAATATAAAAGCTGGTTATTAAAGTTTCAATTCACTTAAAAAGGTTGCTTTCTAACATATTCAAAAATTCCTTATTCATTTTAAATTTATTTCTCAATTTCTTATTAAGCTTAATTTCCAATCTTTCTTTTTAGGTAAACTAACTTTTAAGTATAAAACTATCTTAATCTAGGATCCATATGCGGATTCCCTTTAAGCATTTCATTTGTATTTTAACTTTATTTTTCTTCTTATGTGCTCTGCATATTTAGGATAGCTTACCACATTTTTTATTGCGTTCATAGCTGGTACCTCTTTATTCCAAATTTAATCTTTTAATTGAGGTGATGTTATTAAAATTGTCAAGTGTATTTTTCTGCTTACAGCAAATAATTCCTTAACTTTTTTATCATCCCTAATCACTTAAGAATATTATATATGATCATATGACCATGGATATGCCTAGTTAAATAAGAGTATCTAAATAATTTCTATGTACCTTGCTGATCCCTTACCATGAGCATAGTCTGTTGCAATATACAAAGGAGTTCTATAGACAATGTCCTTTGCATCCACATCAGCATTATGCTAAATCAAAATTTTGACTAAATTTGGGAATCCTCTTTTTGCTGCCCAATGTAAGCCTGTCATATGAGCATTATCAAAATCATAAACTAGATATGGAACTTTTTGTAATAATCTTATGACAACAATTTCTTAATTGTCTTTAATTGCTTAAAAGAAATCAATTGAATTCTCTTTTGAGTAAGGATGTGGACTAAATACATGATCTCGAATAACCTAAGCATGTGTTAGCTTACATCTTTTTAGTCTTCTAACATAGGACATTATACAAGTCTTAAGTCTTTATCCTTTTTTATAATTTTAAGGTTAATTTTATGTTTAAGTTTAAGTTTAGGGTTGTGGTTATGGTTACGGTTATGGTTGTGACAAGGGTTAAGGCCTTGGTTGAGGTTATGTTTAAGATTGAGGCTGGTCAGACAAAGGTTGTTATTGCGATTAAGGTTATTGGCGAGGTTGTGGTTAAATTTGTGTTTAATATTTGATTTGAGTTGTAGATTTTATTGATATAAGAGTTAAGGGTTCTGGTTGACTTTTTGGCTAAGGTTGATCAGATATGGTACATGGCTTTACTTTTTATCTTTTTAATGTTGATAATTTCTGTTATTTATCTACTTAAGTTTCACTTTCTGAAAATGACTATTAAACAACTCCAAGATTTTATTTAATGACAATAGAAGCAGGAATGATTTCTTCTAAAATATGAAAGGCTTTGTTAAAACATTCTTATTTAATCTTTCGATCAGGTTTGATTTCTTTCTTGAGAGGATTAATAGCATGATAAAAACGATCAGTTTTTAAGTCTGACTTATGAGTTGATGAATTAGATCTATTACTAAATAATTCCCCTATATATTCAATCTTTTTTTCCTTTGCAATTTATAATTTAGGTATTTTTATGTTAGTGAACTTAGGTGGGGATTATTTACTGGAACTTAAATCAACAGTTGTCTTGATAGGAGAATGGATATCTTCTTACCAATCTCCTTACTTCATGAAATATTCTGAACGATGCTCTACAATCAAATTGGAATCATTATTTTTTTGAATAACTGGAATCGTAGTTTCATCTTTTGTCCAATAATATACTCTCTGAGATAAAGATCTTGGAGTTGGATACTATCTGGATAATAATTTCTAATCTAATCTTTAATTTCTTCAATTGTACTTACATTTTTATCTTCTTTTTTATTTCTTTATGATCTAGTTGTGTAGTTTTTGTATTAGATTAAATATAAGGAAGTAATTATTCTTAAGAATCGTTCCTTAAAAATTTATAATCGTATTTCATATTTTTATATATTATTTCAAAAATAATTCTTTTTTTCAGAAACTCACTAAGTTTTTCATTTCTGCAGTTCTATCGATTTTATTTTTTGCACATTCTCCTTCTAAATAACCCTTTAAAATTTCCAAAGCATGCAAATCTTAATTCTTAAATCCTTTAATACTTCTCTCGCTCTAATACTCCACATTCTAAAGTATAAAAGGAAAACCTTGAATGTCTATCAGTTTAAAAGTTTTTACACTTTAATTCAAAAACAATTCTTCAAATAAACTTTTATCATTATATTTTGTTTCATCATTTTATTCTATATTATTAAAAGATTCTTAATGAGAAATTTGGTTTTTTTTATTAGATTCTGTTTAATTTTAAAAACCTTAAGGTTATGTAGGAGGAGGAGGAGGAGGAAGTGAGACTTATGGTTATTATATTTCTTTAACTTAATTTAAAGAATTGTTCTATTCTAAAAGACCTTTATTAGAACTTTGAGGATAATATACAGACTGAGCTTATCTTAAATCCAAAGTTTAATCATTTATAATAGAATTTACTTATTTTGGTTATCGTTGAATATCTTGATTATTAATATTTGTAGTTATTTAATTATCTCCTTCAAGAACTTAAGTAATATTTTCAGGTATCTAAGAAATTACCATATTATAATCAAATTTTTACAATTAAATATTATAAGGACATGGAACGTTTTATTATTATTGGAGGTTTTATTAATAGTTTTAATTTATGTTAAAATTATTCTATTATAAAATTTATTAATTTATGGGTTCATTGCTTGGAATTTTTGAATAATATGAACCTGTGGTTGGATTTGATTATGAATAAGGTTAAGAGTATTCTTAGGGTGCTTTATTTTCAGTATTGTTCTTTAAATTATATTAGTATCCCTAGGTGGGAGGAAATGATGTTATTTAATTAGGATATGGAGGTTAAGGTGAACTTTAATATGCTGGAGATTAAGTTAATGGTTAAGGTTAAGGTTGATAGTCAACTTAGCCTTAATATCCTGGAAATTAAGGTTGAATTCCTTAATAATGTGAGGGAATAGGAGGTTGATGATTGTAATTTTATGTTTATGGGGCTTTATATTATTGTGGAGTGCTTTAATAATTATGAATAGGCCATTAAGAGTTCTATTATGTAGTAATTTATTATTATGGATTATTTGAATAAGTGTTTTGATTTTAGAAGTATGTGTTTTAATTGTTATAGTTATTGTAATTCATATATTATTATTATTAAGGAATTTAATACTATTTGGTTTAATATTCTTAATACTATGCATCAGTCATATTTGATTGTTAACTTTAATATTATTAATAATAAGCATTTTATGAGTATTGATAACCATATTACGAATAGTTAGCAGTAGCAGTGGGATTAGGATAAACTTCATCATCTAAAAATTAAAATTTAAAGGAGTTGAAATTAGGATTATAATAATGCCCATAATTGAGAAGTTGAATTTAATAAACTTTATTGAAATATGTCAAATAGATATCTTTAACTAATTAATCTTAATATAAGCTGATTAACTACTAATTTACTTCAAAAGGAGGTGTCTGAAAAGTCACTTTAAAATAATCGAATATTATATTTCTTAAATAAGTAAGTTAAGGAAAATTATTTATTCTATTAGCTACGTATTCTAAACTTGCAATTTAGTTTCCAAGATGAGTTTTTAAATAAAAGGCATTTCCGTTTGTATATTATATAATAGTTGATTTAGTCCTCAACTTTTAAACTAACCTAAATTTTATGTTATTTTTTACTCTATTAAAAATCTATAAATGTTTTAATTTCTGAAATGATTAACCAATTCAACAATTAACTAAGAAGCAATTTGATAATTTGAATTACTTTGGTAAGATTAAAATGAGTATAACTATACAAGTTAATTCTCTTTCATTTAAATTTCTCTATTTTCTTAAGTTTCTCTCAAAGTAGCTTCAACTACAACATATTCGCATTAAGGAATAAAATATTACAAAATATTTTACATAAAATTTAATATTATACTAAATATAATTATTTTAAAAAAAAAAAATTTTAATGAGTTTTGAACTCATTTCTCACAATTTCCCCAAATTACAGCCTAACCTACTAATTCAAGTTTATATCAGCTTTTTCAACAACCACAAGAATAGTCGATTGTTTAATAAATTTTTTAAAAATTATTACATTAGAATGGAATCCCCTCCAAAGTATTTAATCTTACTTAACCCCCTTTATCTGATTTACCTTCAAAGGAATCAATGTTTATGTTCAAGAAGGAATAATTTAGAAATTAGTTAAGGAAAAGCCAACTAGCAAAGGAGCTTCTATGGATGAATTCAATTTTGAAAGAGGATTTTCTTTGAGGATGAAATATACACTAACCCTTTAAAGCTTGTGTTGCAAGTAATACAACTTTAATAAAAAACCGATTATAAAAATCTTTATTTTTTAAACTCCTTAGATGAATACTATTATATTTTTGTAATTCATTCCATAAAAAATTTTGTGATATATCTTATACATTTAAACTATTTGATCAAATATAAAAATAGCTTTATAAATTTTTTGAAAAATTATTAAGCCTTAATTTTTCTAGAAACTTGAATTTAAATTGCTTCTTCATATATAATAATAAATTCGTAAATAATTCAAGATTTAAATATCATAAAAGATTGAATACAGTCTATAGTTCTTTCCTAAATCTATTTATTAAGAAATTCCTTCTATTGTATTAATTATAATGGTGTCAATAATGTCTAAATGTATTCAAATAAAATTAATCATGAAATCTAATAGTAAGTAGTAAATAGTTTTATGGATTTATATTAAATATTCAGAATAAAATTTGTTTTTAGAAAATATATATATAAATTTTTAATTGTATTTCGTTATTAATATGCAAACACGTAAACTTATATAAATTACTTCTAGCTGCTATTAGATATAATAAAATTTATAGTTAATGTAATTTATATTAATCTTATTTGTTTTTAATTTGATTAAATCCTAAAAAATTGCTTTTGGTTCCTGCTATAATTATTAAGATCCGGAATCATTAATCTTTTTTGAAATTGCCAAACATAAACCAGTAATATTAAATAAATATAAATATTAGGATACTTTCATTTGGTTGGGAGATGCAGCATATGTGACATCTAAATCCCGTTAAATCAAAAGCACTTCAGAATTAAATTCAACAATAATTGAATATAAATTTAATCTAACTAAACATAATCCTGGTTATTAAAGATTATTGAATTCAACAACAATTAATGGAGTATGGGATGATCATGATTATAATGAAAGAGATGGAATTATTTCAAATCCAGTTAAAGAAATGACTAGATAATTATACTTAAATTTTTTAGATGCGAATATAGATGATGAAAGAAGAATAAGAGAAGATGGTATTTATTATTCTTTTTAATTAAAAAATACTAAAATAATACTTTTAGATGTAAGATGGAATAGAAATCCAGATGATGAAGATGTTTTAGGATTAAATTAATGGCTTTGGCTAGAAAATGAACTTTAAGATGAAGCAATAGAACAATTTATTATTGGAAGTGGGTCATAAATATTGGCTGATGACGTATTAATTATAATAAAATCTAGAGATTGTTTATTGATGTTTGGTACTTAAAAAGTAGAAACAAATTACTTTAAATGTTAAAAGGGAAAAATGTTATACTTATAACTGGAGACGTTCACTTTGCAGAAATACTCTAAGATCCTTGTACCAATATAATCGAAGTTTGCTCATCTGGATTGTCATTTGGAAGTCATTATCTAAGCATATTAAGAGGGCTTTTTGAATTTTTTGCAGAATTATTTTAACCAGATACATATTCATAATATTATGAAAGATTTGCTGGCAAAAATTATGCCATAATCGACATAGATGAAAGGAATATTTAAATTTATAATGAATCTTCTTTACTATATTCAGTAGGATTTAATAAAACTACACCAATTAAATGTGAAGATATGGAAACTACTCCAACAATACTCAAATACTTTTGGAATTTTAAGAATAAAATAAATGCCTTTTTTAAAATGCGATTATTTTATTAATTAATAACAGCACTGAAAATATTTATTGTTCTATTAGCATTTTTAACTTTATTTTTATTTGGAGTATTTAAGTATTTTGGATTGTCAATAATAAAGAAGAAAAATGAAATAATTAAATAAAAAATTGAATGATTATTTTTATATTTGATTGCCCAAAATAAATCAATTTTCACCATTAATTTTTTACTGTTATTAAATTAAACTTTATAATTTTTTTTGATTATTAAGTTCTAAGATTTCTGCTCTTAATTTATCTTTTTCTTTTTCTATATTTTCAATTTATTACTTTAAATCTACATTCTATAAATATTATAAAAATATAATACTTTTTATGCTATTTCTAATGCTAATAAATTAGCTTTATCAGCTCTTTATTAATTTAAATTATATTTTTCTTCATCTTCCTTAGATTTAAAAGCTAATTTTAAAAACTCCACAGTTAGATTTTAAAAGGTGCTTGTTGATTTTTCAAATGTTTCAATAAATTCATTTTATTTTCCTTTATATACTTATAATTTCATTTTTTTATCATTTAACTACTTTTATGCATCTTAAATTAATTATTTTTCTTGCATGGCCTTTTAGGCATCACCTTACATTTTTTCAAATTACTCCATGTATTTTTTGGTATCATTTTTCTATTCTTCTTCATTTTATTTAACTTTTTCCCAAAATTCTTTTTCTTTCTATTCATACTATGCAATTAATGCTTACATATCCTCACGAATTCTATAATATTAATAAAATTCATATACTTTAAATTTTCTTCAGCAAATTTTTCTGCTTCTGATTCTTCTTATTAAATTTTATCTTTAACTTCTTTTACATCTAAATAAAATTTTTCTTTCATCGATTTTCTATTAGCTTCTTCTATATCTGGTAATTTTTTAAGAGTCTCATTTATTTTTTTCGCATTCTAATCTATTTCTTAACAATTTTATTTTAATTTTAATAATTTATCTTATAATTGTGGATATTCCTTATGTAATTATTATTCTTTTTCCTGATTTTCTTCCTTTGCTCTTTTTCTTTATATAAATTCATCTTATTATATTACTAATAAAAAGTCAAACTAAAATCAAATTCTAATGTTTACAATTTGATGTCCTAATTATTTTAATTATTCAATCGAAAGATCATCATTCAAATTTTTTAATAATTCCTTATACAAATCCTCTACTCAATAGATGCAAATTATACCTGTCTTAGCAAAGTCAACGTTATCCACAACATTTTAGGATAATTCTGCATACTTTTAAGCCAAGAGTTCTTACATTATTCAAATTTTAAATTTCAATATTTATATTAATCATTTCTTATTTAATTGTTTTATAGCTTAACTCTTTACAATCTAAACCTCATCTTAATTTTATATAGCTAAATCAAAATCCTCTGAATTATCTAAATGTTATTTAGGTTTTTCTTTAGGTTTCTTAATTTCGGGCTCCCTACTTATTGTAATTGGCTTTTCAGTTTTAATATAAATTATACCACTACAATGATCACTCTTAGCCTTGGTAACACCCTAAAAAATATTCAATAATTATTTATTCTTTCTCACAGCTAAAAACCCAGCTATTATTGAATCAATAAACTTATGATTTTCACATTTTTAAAACTAATATTATTTCATTTCCGATCTTAAAAATTCAAATAATTCCTCAGAAAAATTACCACTTACATAAACCTTATCTCTTAATTTTATATTCCCTAATTATGATTAAATTTCTTAACAAATATATTATTTTAATGTTGCAACCTTAATAACTTCTTATAATTTCGATTGATCAATCAAATCCATTAATTTACCAAAAGAAAAAACTGTATAATTGAATTTATCTGGATTTGATAACTATTTAAGAAATTCTGCATCAATCGCTTTTGACTAAAGACCTTGAGTCATAATATCTTATTTCCAACCTGCTGCATAATTAAGAGCAAACATAGCAGGACAGATAAAATTTCCGGAATAAGTTTCTTTAGCATCCTTATCTTAATATTATGTTATAGATGCAAAACCTGATAAATTTAATTGAGTATCTTATTAATCAAACAATTTAGCTTAACCAATGATTTAAAAAGGTCCCCCCTTTCCTTCTAGATAAAAGTCATAAGCAAGATAATTGCAAATAACTCTTAGGTTGAATTGATTTGCAATTAATTAACAAAATTTACTCAAAAACACAGCTGATTTTTATTTTGTTGCTTCATTTTCAATTAAATGTATAAGAAGAGAATTGAAAGCAATTAAAGTTACTTAATTACTTTGAATTTATTCTTCCATCTATTTTAATTATGATAACACATATTCCCCATAATCTTTTTCTAATTCATTATAAAGTTTATCATCAAACTTGTCTTTTGTTTTTTTTGAATAAATTTTAATTGTTTAAACAATCTTATTTCTTAGCTATTCTGGATATTCAAATTATCGATTATCAATTTCATTCATTGACCATTAATCCGATTATTTGTCGAGATAAATAAATTCAACAATTGATACTTCTATACCTTCTAATGATATATCTGAATTAACAGCACAAACAACTATTTTTTCCTTTTCTTCTTAATCCATAAATTATATATAAATATAAATAAATCAAAATCTTGTTTTAGTTTTAGGTTCTACTTTTTCGAATTCTTTAAGTTTGAATTATGGTTATTATGTTTTATTCAATGTTTTCATTAAACTTTAATAAGCTAATTTACTTGCTTTAGTATGTTTTGTTGATGTAGACGGTCTTTTATTTTATTATTGTTTTTATTTTGAAATTTAATCATACTTCTTATCCATTAATTATTCTGCATCATTCATATAACTTCCGCTTAATACATTTTTCATAGGAGATTAAAGTAAATATGGTTTGCCATAACGAAAGTTTTCATCTGGTAAATTCATTTCAATTTAACTGCAACCTCTCCTCCTAAAAACTCTTGCATCATTGCTTTTTCTAAAAAGATAAAATTATTTCTAATCATGCAATTTACTTGATATGCACATTTTATTTAATTTCATAAAATCCCTATCTGGAGGATTTTATTCACTATTGTTATGATAATACCAAGTTGTCGTTACTAACGTTGTAAAAAAAATCAATAATACCTTACTAAGCACCTTCAGTATCGTGAATTATAGCTTTACCAAAATAGATATCATTAGGAATAGTATAGATCGATTATTTTGCAGCTCCAACCTAATCTTTTAATAATAACGAGTTAGCTCTATTTTTATTCCAAGGTTTCATTTAAATTTTATAAGTGATAAAAATTTTTAATTATTTATAACTATATATTAAAAATATAACATAAACAATTTTTAATCAGATTTTGCATATCAAAATGATTTCTATTCAAGAACTTCATCAATTTCTGAACCAAAATTAAAGGAAGTGACATTTGTATTTTATGAAGATTAACTTATTCTCTCTGCTGTGTCCAGTCTAATAGATTTTCCTTCTAATTTGATTCTTGTTATAAAATAAAGCAAGGCCTCACTTTCAACAAATTCCTTAACACTAAATATTTAATTTAAATATCCCTATAATTAGGCTTTTCTTTCTACTATTTATTAAGGATTATCCATTGTCTATCCTATCAATCTTCTTTTTGGAAAATTAGGAAGAATATTTTTAAATTATTATTTTTCTAATAATTAATGAAAATCTCTAAGGTTACTGTACCTTGTTTCGAATTGATATTTTGTTGTTTTTTTACTATCTTTTAACACAATAATATATTAAACAAAATCCTTTTAAATTGAGAACTCATTTATTTCAAAATGAAATCTTTGGTAATACTCATAATTGTTCTTCTTTTTCTTTTAGCTTTTATTTATTTATTAAAATAGATCTTATCTCTGAAGAAACGATTTTTTCAGCTGATCCATCTGTAACCAACATAAATCTTTTGAATATTCATAATCAACTTATTTTAATTTACAAGTTTCATCAAGTTATTGAATTTCTGGCAAAAATTCTCTCAAGAATTAAAATGACTACAATGCAACAATATTTAATACAATTTCTAAATATTACTGTAATTCTTAACCCTATAAATTTATGAATTTTATTACTCTTATTCTAATGTCATTTTACGAGTTTTTTGTTCTTCCAAACATTTTCTTTTTTGGAAACCTTGGAAGAGTTAATTTTAATTTGAATTCATCATTCTTCTAATAAACTTGCTCACAAAAAGTTTTTAGATCAGAATAACGTTTATAAAGGACCTTGAAAGAATCTTAAACTTCAATTCTAATTGCATAATATATCACATCATTTCTAGTTTCGTATTAATTTATTGTCACCAAATATCTGTTCATAATATCTTAATTATTGATTAATTATAATAATTATCATTAGGTTTTATTAATAGTTTATAATTATACCAATTATTATAATTTTTACAATAAACATTATATTAATAAAAGGATTTTTTAAGAAAATTTATAATTTATCTTAGCAACTTATGTTAAATTAATTCTCTTATAGATTAATCTTAATTGTAATAATAATAATAACTTATAAAGTCAAATATTTATTTAGCTTAATAATTACTGAGCTTCTTGAAATGTAATATTTTAATTTACAAGTACTAATGGTCTATTCTATTCACCAGATCTTAGAAAAACATATAAATTATATAAATTGACCAACAGTCTAACATTTTTGGTTTAAATGTGATAGAAATTCTTATAATATATTTATTATATATACTGGATTTAGCTATTTTAGCTGATCAGCGAGAATATTAATGCTGAACACTAATTATGACATACAGAATTTCAAAAGATCACTTTTTACCATCTAAAAAATGTTTGGTTACTTTAACTATTAAACTATTACAGTTATCTAATTATATTCATTTTCTAATATCATCTTGATAATATTTACCTTGATCTTATTTTGTATAGTAAAGTATTATACCAGTAAGGGCATAAACTAATAATTCATTATCTTAAATCTCTTATCTTACTGATTTTACAAATAAGCAAATATTTAATGTCTGCTCTTTAAATTAAAAAGGCTATTTGTCACAGGATAGAGATTTTGCTCTTTAATGAAAAGATGAAGATATCATATTATTTTCTTTTTCAATTATAAAAATCTACAACTTCTCAATAGTTATTCTTTTCAGAGGATCTACTGCTAGCATATTTGAAATAATGGCTTGCAATTTAGGGCTTATTTCTTTATTAAATTGAATAGGATTGTTGAGATACGAAATTAAAAGTTCCTTCTCATTTTATGCTTTGAAAGGAGTAAAACCATGGAGTAATTAGTATAATGTAATTCCTAGAGACCATATATCAGATTGGTAAGTATGTTGATTATTTGTAAGAGTTTCTGGAGACATATATAATGGACTTCCAAAATTAAATTGATAATTTGAATTTTCTCTAATAGCGAACCCAAAATCAGCCAATTTAAAACAATTCTATGAAATAAAGATATTTGATGGTTTAATGTCATTATGTATTATTTCTATATAAGTTATGTTTGTTACTTTATTTTTTTAATGTCAATAAGGCATTACACATTTAATTCAAAAAATTAAATGCTTGCACTTCATTAAACTGTTTATTTTTATTCATTTGATCTATGAAGTATTTTCTTAAATTTACCTTCTAGACTCCCATATTGACATAGTTCAGTTATAATAAAAGTATTAGAGGCACTCTTGATTATGTCAATCAATTTAATGATATTTTAGCAGTTTAAAGTTTGTAAAATTTCAATCTCCGTTCCAAGTAATTTCATTTAAGGTTCACTCATTTATGAATGATTGATCACTTTTATAGCATAAAATTAATTGTTTTCTGAGGATTGTGCTCTATAAACCTTACATGAATAACCTTAACCTATGGGCTCACATATTTTGTATTTTCCAATCATAATTTTACTAAAATTTAAGTTAAATAGAATCACATAAATTACATTAATAATCATTATGCATGTTCAGTGTATTTATGAAGAACATATTAATCTACATTTTACGATCTCAATAATTATGAAAAAATTAAAAAAGCCTATATATATATGTAAAACTTATTTCGAATTGGAAATAGAATTATATTATAAATATCAATAAATTCAATGTTCAACAATTTAATCTTCTATCAAATTTAAACTCAGCCTATCAGAATGAGAATGCTAATTAGATGGTGAATTATCAATAATAATAAGACCTCTTGAATTAATTTCATGATCGCTGATTCTAAGCTATGTAAGAGGTATTTTCGGTAATTCACCTTAATGAGAATTAGAATTATCTATTTCATTTTTATGGGTCATTTAACTTAAACATAAATATTTTTATATATCTGCCTCTCCTAATTCTTATCTACAGACAGGACATGTAGTGTTCTTCTTTGTCCAATCTCTTAAACAATTATTATGAAAGAAATGCTTACAAGGAGTTTCTCTTGTCTAATCTCTTCTTAAAAATTAAACTAAACAAACACAACAAGTTTCAGTGAGTTGATGCTTTGGAACTTACTTTATAGGCATATATTTATCTAAGATCTCTTATGAAATTTTAGGTTATTCTTCATATACTTTAGCTTATTTTCTAATTTAGCATATTATAAATATTGAAATGAAAATTCCTAATATAAACACTCCTATTATTGTAAGAATAGCCCACAAAGGAAATGAATCTTCTTCGTCTTCAGATTATTTATGTAAAGTTAAAGTAATTGCTGCTTCATCATTAAGATTGTATACTCCTACTGCAAAAATGTATGACTAAATCTCAGACTATCTTTGTAAACTAACTTATTAATTATCACCATTCTGGCTAAGTAAGAATAAATTAGACTAAAATGATGGTAAAATTGTTTTGTTCGCCTTATCAATTGGTAATAGTGCAACTACAAAAGCTGCCCAATCACTTTCAGCTTCGATCTAAATTATTTATTTTATTATACTTTATAATCATAGTTATCCAATATATAATAAACATAGTTCCAAGAATTTTGAGGCACAATCAAAGTTGTTGAAGTTTCTGTTTCAATTTCTTCCATATCTTACTAACAATCCCAACCATATGTTGGAAAAATGCAAACCTATCTTTCATGAGGC
Source organism: Paramecium sexaurelia (assembly GCA_000733375.1). Lineage (NCBI taxonomy): Eukaryota > Ciliophora > Oligohymenophorea > Peniculida > Parameciidae > Paramecium > Paramecium sexaurelia. Next base: position 149,162 of record JPFM01000036.1, read on the forward strand.
TATTAATATATTTTGAGAATTTAATACTGAATCAATAATTGTGATTGTGAAATATATTACTTTGCTAAGATTAGATTCAGGAATGAAAGCTAACTTTTTATTTGAAACTACTATTTAGATCTAATCACTCTAAACATATATTTATTAGACATTTGATTTTGTTGCATATCCCTATTCGTCAATTAAAGTTTATGTATTTCCTCCTAAAGTTGAATTAACCTCTAAGCAAGGTAGACATGATTAATCCTCTGGAAATTTTTTTATACTCAACTAATAATTAACTCCTTTCAATTACCTCAATCAAGTATTGTTTTTATGAGTCTAATTAGTAACTAAAATCCGTATAGATAGTTTCTAATGTTTTTTGGTAAATTTAAGTTGCACTACAAAGACTCAAAAAGATGAATTATATTTGTAAAAACATAAATTTTTAAATTGATATTTACTGATTACCAACAAATATATTTTAATTCAACATCACTCCTATTAAGATTTTGTTATATCTTATGCTCCCTTTATTATTATTCTTTTAGTTTTCATTTTTTGTACAAATTATGAAAATAGATAATAAAAAAATTTAATCTCACATCTATTTCTAGTTCAAGCATAAGTTTATTTTTTATATAATTATTTCTATTCAAATTCTTAAATTTAATCTGTATGTTTTTAATCAATCCAATCTTCTAGCCATGAAATTTGTCAACAATACTTAATCCCCTTTAGATCTTACATATATTATTAAACTAAATTGTCGACAATATCGAATTTTTAAATACATATAAATATGAATGAAGAAATGAATATTGAGATTTACTATAATAAGATTTTTTAATAACTTTTTTCTTTTCCAATTGTAATTAGAATAATTTTAGATTTTTCTATCTCATATCTATTTTCGATGTAATTTTATGTATGAGATCAAATAGAATTGGAAATTTTTTAGAAGTATATTCTTTTTTCATAAAAATTATTAAATTATAAACTCATGATATATTTAATTATTTTAGTTCTTCCATTCTATTTGGAAAAGAGACATATTCAAATTTGCATCCAGGATGCAATTCTTTTAGTATATCTTCATAATTGCCAAAATCATCTATCAATCCTAATTGTTTTGCCTCTTCTCCATTATATACCTCAGCTTTAAAAACATTTAAATCAACTATCTTCTTTCTGTAAGATTTAACATGTTCAATAAACATTTAATGTGTACACTCCAATTTATCTACCCACTAAGAAGCTCCTTCTTAATTAAAATCAGAGAATGAACTATTTACAACTTCATGCATTTAGTCATTAGAAGCTAAAAATTTTGCTTCGATTCCTAAATTTTATAAAGCTTTTTTAATTCCTTGCCATTAACTTATCACACCAACGCTTCCAATCAACGAACTTTGATCTGCAAATACCTTATCTCCAATACAAAGCACAAAATAGCCTCCTGATGCAGCTACATCTTCAGCAAATGTGTATAAAGGTATATTATGCTTTTGTTTGAATAAGTTTAATTTTTGACAAATTATGTCACTTTAAACAGGCAATCCTCCAGGAGAATTTACTAAAACAGCTAAAGCAGATATATTTTTAGATTTAATTTTATCTAATTAGTCTTATATTTTGTCTGCAGACATCTATTTAATAACTCCACTCAAACGAATGATTGGAATTTTTGGTTTTGTAAATAATTTTAATAGTGTTTGCATGTTGATTAAGTTTTTTATTATTTATATATATATATTAAATAATAAATTAATCATTTCATCCATGGTTTACCTGAAATACCAATAGTAGAGAACCCTGGGAGATCATTTAAATAATTGACTGTTGGGACAGGGTTTTATGATTAGGCTTATTATTCTTAATTGGATTTATTTTCTTCAATATGATTCCAGAAATCACTCTATTGTATTGGTTATGAGGTTATTTCAGTTTAAGTATCTAATTGTTATTGTTTTTCCGGTTGTTCTATTTCTGACTACTATAACGCAACTTCACTTTCTTATTTTTCTTTGATTTTTCTCTTCATATATGCTAACAACGCACCAATCAACACAATGACTGCATATTTATATTAAGAATACCAAGTAATAAAAGCATTCGTATAGCAATAATCCATTACTTACCAATATGAGTGCTAGTATTTACCACTGATTTACCTATCTATATCATAGTCAATTCTCCTTTTAAAAATTACTTTATTCGAAGCAATATTAACAATTTGTTGATTGAAGTAACAAATCCAGATTTAAGAAATTCAAGCAACTTTTTAGTTTTCTCAAATAACATTGAACCAAATATACACAATTAAACTGTTGAAAATGAGATTCCCATTAAAGATTATATTCCCTTTAAAATTATGATTACACAACGTACCTAAATTACGCTTTAATAATCATTTCTAAGACCATTTTGCTATTAAGGTTATTATCCTCTATTAAGCATCATTCTAGGATTCATATAATTATTATACATAATAATTTTATTATATTTATAATCAATTATTTTATTTTACTAAATCACTTATTGAAAAGTACAAACCAAGAACTCCTGCACTTACTCCCATTATCATAACAATTGATGCTTCAATCCATTCAAAAATTTTCAAATTACTCTTAAAATATAGCAAATACAAAGTTATTGGATAAATGAATTATAGGAATGTTCCAAACACCATACCAATTAAATTAAGGAAAGTATTAAAATTCGGTATCACATAAGCAATTATGTATAAAATCGTTGTTACAATCATTCTCTCAACTATCCATACAATTTTAGTGTCTCTTATTTTTAATCTGTTTTCTATTATTGTAAATGCTGGGTATATTTGAACTGGGTAAGTAAATAAAATTGATATTGCGTATAAAAATTACAATGCAAATGCCCAAATTTTATCATTAGGCAAATTAAAAACAATTATTTATTGTAATTTTGAACCCAAAGCTATACAATTAATTATTATGAAAGTTATGTACATAAACAAACATGTTAATGAACTACTTAAAAATACAAATGGAAATTTTTTTTAATCTTTCATCGAATATCTTACAGGAAGTGTTGTACAAATGCCTTCATATGCAAACATTGCAACACCAACAAACTTAAACATTCCTGAGGCGTTAAATGCAACAACATCTTCAACTGTCCCAAATTAGGAAATTGAAATTCCTGAAATTGTTACTAATACAAAAACTGCTATAAAAAAGCCAGCTGTACTAGTGTTATGAAAGAAGTGCAAATCTCTAATTAATGACAAAGGAATTATGATCAATAAAGATATAATTATACTAACATAATTTGGAAGGTTAGAAAGTGCCAATTCACACATTTGTTGAAAAAATATTATATAAGCAATGCAAGCAAATAACTATATTAACATTTCATATATATACTTACTAACCTGATAAGAAAATATCCAAAATTGAAGCTGAAACAGGCCCCATAAATTCCTTCACAATTTTGGTGTAATAGTGAATATCTGATTCTTCAGCTACTTTAATTAACATTAAGCTAGTCCTTATTGTACCATAAGAAAGGATCGTTAGAATTATGCTGGCCAAGGCATAACCACACTCATTTGCTGAATAAGGTAAATCCAATATTGCAATTCCTACTAGGCTTTTTATAAAGTTAAAAAAAGCTTGAGTGCTATTAGACAATTCTTTGGATTTATGTTGATCTTCTGCAATTTCTAGACTACTAGCAAAACTCTCTTCCATATTTTATATTTATTTTTATTAAAAAGTCTATATGCTTAATTGTTTATTTCTCTGTATAAAATGAATTAATATAAAATTTTAATCGAAATAGAAGCATGGAGAGAGAGAGTCGTTCGAGGGATGATAGTAAGGGTAGATAGGCTCCTTTTTACAGGGAATCTCTCTATCGAAGTTCATCCTCAGTTAGCAGTTAATTTAAAGCATCTTCAGGTCCTATGTTGTTCAAGGGCACAGAAAATTCAAGCGTCTAAAAAAATGCTTAACCCTAATTTGAAGAGGATGCAGATGGATTTAAAAAACCTCCTGCCCGTACAGAAAAGTTAGAAGAAGAAAGAAAACGCAATAAATTACTTAATGAATACACAGCATTTGAATGGGAAAATTTGGAATAAGAATCTGAAAGGAAATGGTACGATTATGATGAAGATGATATTGGAAATGCATCTTAATAGGATTGGGGAGGTGAAATATTTAAAGGATAGAAAGAAGAATTTAAATATGAAGAATCTAGTAAGCGTAAAGGATAAACTGTGAGACAATCAGAAAAGAATTAAGAATAAAATAGATGGGAATTAAATCGTATGATTGCATCAGATGTATTCAAAAGAAAAGCAGAGGCTTGGGATTTTTATGAAGAAGAAAATGAAAAGAGAGTTGTAATACATGTACATGATATAAAACCTCCCTTTCTTGATGGAAAAGTTGTTTATACAACCTAATTAACATAAGTGTAAATTGTGAAGGATCCTAATTCTGATATGGCCAAGTTGGCAAAATAAGGCTCAGAAGTTTTAATGTTGATGAGGGAGAAATAGGATAAAACTAAAATGAGGGAAAGATTTTGGGAATTAAGTGGATCTAAAATGGGAAAGGTAATGAATTTGGATAGGAAAAAAGAATTAGATCCAGATAGACATTTGTTAAATGAAGATGGAGATTACGATTTTAAAGCATCTTCTAGATATTAAACTGCTTTATAGAGAGTTACTCAAGGTTAAAGTGATTTTGCAAGAAACAAAACAATAAAGGAATAGAGAGAATACTTACCAGTATTTCATTGTAGATCAGAATTAGTTCAATTATTACATGATAATCGAGTTTGTATTATAGTAGGAGAAACAGGATCAGGCAAAACTACTTAATTGACATAATATTTATATGAAGAAGGATATACTAATACAGGTGTAATAGGATGTACATAACCAAGAAGAGTTGCAGCTGTGTCAGTTGCAAAAAGAGTAGCAGAAGAGATGGGAGTCGAATTAGGGAGTAAAGTAGGATATGCAATTCGTTTCGAGGATTACACTAGTAAGGACACAGTGATTAAATACATGACTGATGGTGTGTTATTAAGAGAATCTTTATAAGATCCTGATTTGGAGAAGTATTCGGCTGTTATAATGGATGAAGCACATGAAAGATCATTGAATACAGATGTGTTATTTGGAATTCTAAAAAAAGTAGCCTAAAGAAGAAAAGATATAAGAATAGTAATTACCTCTGCTACAATGAATGCTAAAAAGTTCAGCGACTTTTTTGGAGGAGTTCCAATATATAAAATACCTGGAAGAACTTTTCCTGTTGATGTTAGATTTGAAAAAGCACCTGCATAAGATTATGTAAGAAGTGCAATAAAGAAAACAATCGAAGTTCATATTTAACAACCTCCTGGAGATGTTTTAATATTTATGACAGGTTAAGAAGATATTGAAACAACTTGTTATTTATTAGCTGAGGAATTAAATAAATTAAGTGAGGCAACTCCTCCACTTTTAATTTTGCCAATATATTCTTAATTGAGATCTGAAGAATAAGCTAGAATATTTGAAAAGAGTGAATTTAGGAAATGCATTGTAGCAACTAATATAGCAGAAACATCGCTTACTTTAGATGGTGTAAAGTATGTGATAGATACAGGATATTGTAAAATGAAAGTTTATAATCCTAGAATTGGTATGGATGCATTATAAGTTACTCCAATTTCTTAAGCTAATGCAGATTAACGTAAAGGTAGAGCTGGAAGAACTGGACCTGGTATTTGTTTTAGATTATATTCATCATTAAATTATAGATAGGATATGTTAGAAAATAATATTCCTGAGATCTAAAGAACAAATTTAGCAAATGTTGTATTATTGTTGAAATCATTGAATATTAACAATTTATTAGATTTTGATTTCATGGATCCTCCTCCTTAGGATACAATTTTAAATGCTATGTATCAATTATGGGTTTTAGGTGCATTAGATAATGTAGGTGAATTAACAGATTTGGGTAGAAAAATGAGTGAATTTCCATTAGATCCTCCTTTATCAAAAATGTTGATAAAGGGAGATTAATTAGGATGCACTGAAGAAATATTAACAGTAGTTAGTATGTTGAGTGTTCCAGGGATATTTTATAGACCAAAAGATAGAGAAGCAGAAAGTGATGCAGCAAGAGAAAAACTATTTGTTGGGGAAAGTGATCATTTAACAATGTTGAATGTATTTGAATAATGGAAAAGACATGAATTTTCACCTGAATGGTGTAATGAACATTTTGTCTAAGCTAAGAGTATGAGAAAAGTAAGAGAAGTTAGAGCTTAATTAAAAGATATAGCTAGTAAATTAGGGTTGAAAATGAGTACTTGTAATTTCTCTTATGATGTTGTTAGAAAGGCTATTTGTTCTGCTTATTTTTAAAATGCTGCTAAAATTAAAGGTGTGGGAGATTATATAAATTTACGTACAGGTATGCCTTGTAAACTTCATCCATCAAGTGCTCTATATTCACTAGGTTATGCACCAGATTATGTGGTCTATCACGAATTAGTTATGACATCTAAAGAATATATGCATTGTGTTAGTGCCGTTGATCCTTAGTGGTTAGCTGAAATGGGTCCTATGTTCTTTAGTATTAAAGAAGATGGTGAAACTAGAGCCTCAAGGATTGAGAGTGAAAAAAAAAGTAAAAGAGAAATTGAATTATCAATTGAAAAAGCTAAAAGAGAACATGAAATGAAAAGTGAGGAATGTCTAAGAAGAAGAGAAAAAGAAGATAGAGAAAGAAGATTAATAAGTGAACGTACAGCAACTTTAGGATAGAGACCAAGTAGAATGCAAACGCCATTAAGATAATAGACTTCATCAGTTGCTGCAACTCCCTTGAGAAGTGAATGTGAATCTGTTATTTCTGGAATGACCAGCATCCAAGCGAAATAAATGAGAATGGCTTATTATGATGATGAAGAAGAACAAGATATTGGTAGAAATAAAATACCTAAGTTGGAATGATTATTTGAAATGAATTCTATGTATAAAACATATTAGTTATAATTTCTAACCTTTATTATTATTTAATTACAAATTATGTTTATTATTTTCTAAATTTTTTAATTAAAAATATGCAAGACGATTTTGATCAAACAGCTTCGTTTTTCAATCATCCTAAACTTAAAATTCCAAAACTTAAATGCAATTATGAGCTAATTTGTTCTCCTGATCTCGAAATTCCTACTTTTAGTAGAAAAGATGACTAATTTTAAGATAAATCATTATTCAAGCAATGTTAAAGAAGAAATAGTTAAATAAACATTTCTCATAATAACTCATTCAATATATTGAATCAAGTATCTCTTAAAAAGGCAAGTTCGGATTCTAAAACAAATACCAAAGTCCCTCCACTTAAGATACACCAAAAATTGATGCCTTCCAAAGTTTCGGACTAAAAAACAATTATTTAACATCCAAATACTTTACTTAGAGGAAGAGGTAGTATAAAAATACTTTAAAATCCTTTTATTACAGACTCTCGCCATTCTCAAAAATCGACCTGTACTTCTGGAAGTCAACCACCTTAACCAAAAGGAAAATCATTTTTATAAAGAAAAGCATAAACACAAATGGTGAATAGAGTATTCTCTTCCATTTCCTAACATAAATGAGTTTAATTTAAATTAAGTCTCAAAACTTTGTTGAAAATTCATCTCTCATTTTAATTCTTAATAAATAATTATCATTATTAATCAACTTAGTTTTCTTTATTTTAAACTAAGAAACCTAAAATTTCTTAAAAATGCTTATTATAATCTTTTAAATTTTAAATTCTATTCTTTTTTGTGTTTCTATAATTATTAACTTCAACAATAAAATTCATTATACCATACAATGATTTTAATTAAATAAAAATTATTCAAATATTTAATATTCATAAACCTCCTATCTCTTATATAATTAAAATTTCCAATATAATTTATTGAGAATTTGAAGCAATTCTTTTACTTGATTCAGTTTAAATAAGTATTATAATGAAAATTAAACTAAAAAAAATGAAATGATAATATTTAATATTTTATCTAACGAATTATGGATCATTTTGAGAGAATTCGAAAAATTGGTAAGGGTAATTTTGGGGATGTTCTTTTGGTATCAAGAAAAAGTGATGGAAAAGTAAGTTGACTCTTTTAATTTCCAGGAATTTGCACTGAAAAGAGTGGATTTAAGTATGAGGGAAAGTTTTGTGGTCGACCCTCTCAATGAAGTTAAGGTTCTCAAATCGTTAGACCATCCAAATATAATTAAACACTATGATTCGTTTGTCCATAACAATAAACTGTGTATTCTTATGGAATATGCAGAAAATGGTAAAATTTTGAAAAATAGTCTAAGCTGATCTGAGTTTAAAAATAAAGGAGGCTAAACAAAATAATCAATTCATTCAAGAATCTACAGTTCTGTATTTCATTTATGCATTATTATAGATTCTTGCATGGTTAACGTAATTGGCAGTAGCGCTCAATTATCTCCATTCTCAAAAGATACTTCATAGAGATATCAAAGTGTAAAACATTTTTCTTTGCAATGACGGAATAGTATAATATTTTAATATATATAAGGTGAAATTAGGAGATTTTGGTATATCTAGAACTTTAGAAAATACTTCTGAATTGGCATAAACCTCAATAGGTATTAAATCTATGAAAACAAATAATTTAGGAACTCCCTTTTATCTCTCTCCTGAATTATGTCAAAACCAGTCATATAATCATAAGATTGATATTTGGATGTTAGGATGTGCCATTTATGAATTGTGTACTTAATAAAAACCATTTACTGCAGAATCAATCAATGTAATATAAATTACTATTTATAAAGGCTTTAGCAACTAAAATTATTAACGATTAGCATAAAAAAATCTCTGATCACTATTCAGAATTTCTTTCAAATCTTATTGATGAAATGTTATAGAAACAACCAGAAAAAAGGCCAGAAATTTCAAAAATATTATCATTACCATAAATTCAAATAGAAATTTAAAAGCTATCAAAAATTTACCATCCTACTAAAATTATACACTAAAATAATGGATTTTCATCCAGTAAAAAAAGCAATAGAATGCAACAGAATTCTATACACTTTTTAGTTGAAAAGTCAAAATAATAATAAGGTTAATCACCTATTTGTTCAAGAAGAAGCCAATCTAAACTTAACACTCCATATTAAGGTTATAAAACAGATATCGTTGATTAAAATAGTCCTCATTTTAAATTAAATGGAAAATAATTAGCTTCTAATTTACATACATTACCAGATTACATAGATGATTAACAAAAGGCATAAACTCCTATTTCAACTTAAAGAACAGAATCAAATGAAATTAATTCGAAATAACTTAAATATTAAAAATCTATATCTATCAATACTCAAATTGATGATAATAATAGTAAAAGAAACTAAGAAGTTGAGAGCTAGCCTACTTTATTAAAAAACTAAAAGACATTCACATTTGTTGACATATTTTTTAATCCAAACACTCCAACCTCTCCTAATAGATCCTTATTATTAACAGACTTTTTGAAAAGAAAGTTAGGGAATGAGAAATTTTACTAAATGAAAATAGTATTTTATTTTACAACTTTTTTAGTTACTAGAGTAAAATAATGATCCAATAAAAATGTTAGATTAAGAAAAAGGTTTGGTCTAAGATATCATTGGAGAATAAAATATGGATTGCGTTAGGGTATTTATTATTTTAAAAAAATAATAGATATTCAAACTTTTAATCAGTTGCTCAATCACACCCTAAGCAAGTCATGGTAGAGCTAAGAGTGCATAAGTATTTACTCAAGAGAAGCAAGAAACATTAATAGATATCATAAAGGAAGCTGACTTTTAGCCTTCAAATTCGATTGGCTCTAATCCAGGATTAGAAATTTCATTTAAAAATCTCTAACATTTTACAGAAGAGTAATAATAGGCGCAATAATTATTAAAGGAATGAACTTATAATCAACTAAAAAGTTTTTTATTTTATTTTACAGTTCTTTTATGATATGAAATATATTAGTTTAATTAAGAATACGATATAAATTTAATTTAGAAGAGTAAGTATATCTAGACTTAAGAATCTTAGAAATTAATTTCAATCCTGATATTTAATTTCAATATCTCATTTTCCTCCTTATTAATTTAATTAAAATAAGATAATATAAAAATAATAAATCCTGAATAAATTTTGAAAGTTCATACATCAATTATTATTAAAAATTATTCATTCTTTTAATATAATTTTTCTAATTGTTTCTTACTTTTAACTTGAAAAATGAAACTAATTTATTTAATATGGGTTTTAACTATTTTAATCTCAAAACAGTAGAAAAATCAATTCAACATAAATATTAAGAGATTTATTTTTATATGTCAAATACTAAAAGAATAAGTTAATATCCAAATTAAATAATAAGAATAGAATTATAAAAGGGCTTAATTTATTTATGAAATATAATAATAAGGTTATTATATAAAATAATTTGTTTTAGGAAGGGTCTTTAAGATTGTCAAAGCAAATGAATTATTATAGAAGGAATAGATAGAATTTAAATTGTTGATCATTTTGGTTTATACTTTTATAGATGAATTTAATAAATATGATAAATTAAAATAATTAATAAAAATGAACGAATCTCTTAAGCAATATCTACCCAAGGATTATAAAAGAAGAGCATATTATACTCCTTTTGATGTTTCAGTACATAATACTGCAAACGATTTATGGGTGAGTTTTTTTGGGAAGGTTTGGGATCTTACATAACTTGTTTAAGAAAATATTTCATCAAAACTATGCGAACCATTAATCAAAATAGCTGGAAGCGATATCTCTTATTGGTTTGATAAATAAACTGGAGAACCAAGAAAGTAACAAATATTATTATTAATTTGAATAGATAAGTAGATATCAATACAGGTTTGATAACATATTATTGTCCTTAAGGCAGATATTTACATATCCCATCATCTGATCCTTGTGGGGATGATGAACTCGGAAATCACACAAAACCGTAAAATTATTAAAATTGATTATTTCAAGATGGTGGAACAATGAATAATAGTATTGTATTGGAAATTTGAGTCACAAAACAAGAAAGATCAAAATTATAAATATGCTTACTGATCATGAGGACATCATTGAAGTATTGCAAAATATTAATTTTATTCCAGGTGCCATCTGAAGAGACTATTAACGAAATTCTTGATAGATATAAAAAGATAAATGCACATGCTGCAAGTTACACTTGGAAGAGATTGGGTAAACCATTGGATATGGAATTAACATTGAGTGCCAATGGAATACCTGATGAAACTGATGAATTTGAACAATTAGGAGTACCGGAAAGTTAATGGTATATACCAGCGATTCATCTATATTTTAATGACGATTTAACAGTGGCATGATTGAATCATAATTATATATTATAATATATGATTAAGCGTAATCTAAAATGGAGAATTAATTCTTAAAGAGAAAATAGTACAGCTATACCTAAGTCAACTAGTATTGAATTATCTCCAAGGCATCCAACCTACTTAATCAGAAGAGAAACAAAACATAGAAATTCATAGTTAAAGAAACCCTCATCAACTTACACTAAATACATTTTCCATTCTAATCAAATTAGCCCAGTGAGTTCTCCAAACATATCAAAAATTATTAAATTTGAAGAATAGCAAATAAATTTCCCCAACAATAATTGTAATCAAGATAGGAAACACTCATTAAGTACCCTTTCAACTGAAAATCACAGTTTTAAACATAAGTTATCTGCTATTAATAGATAAATTTAGACAGAATCTATAAAACTAACAACACAACAATTAACAGAATAAAATATCGATACGCCAATATATAATGAAATAATTTAAGAGCAAATCGATATCGAATGTTCTAATTTATATATGTAACAAAAGAAAATATAATTTAATTAATTATTTGATGATAAGAGGAAAAAAAAATTAATGTACAAGTTAAAATAGTTTTAATCTAAAGAATAAAGAAAATCTAGCTCATTGATGGATTAGGTCATTAAATTAATTAGAACAATTAAATAGCCATCTTACCGATATGAAGCTTAACAAAGATCAAACAGAATCTGGTTAGAGAATGCATGCTTTGAGCCAGTAAAATTAAAATAAAACTACACATACTCTGAAAGTTAATTTAAGTTTTATTTTAGTTAATACTTTGATAAGCATTTAAAACTTTATAGGATAATTGAGATTAATAATTAGCTTCTATCATTGATGAATAATCATCAAGAAATTATTAAAGCTTAATAAGAATAACGAAAAGTTGTATTTTTAGATAAGATCTATAACGATGCCTAAATGGAGCATTATCAAACTGAAAAGTTATTTAGATTTAAAGAGGAAATAAAAACATACGGAATGTATATAATATATTTAATATTAGCTAGGATAGATTTTTTAAATGATAATTCCTAAATTAATGTTTCAGTTGATCATAGTAGGTCTGAATTATAGGAAACTAATAAAAAGGAATTATAAGTCGAAGAAGATGATGATTCAGAGCTTTTTAGGTAAGCTAAAGTTAATGAGTTTTCAAATTTAACTCCAATTTTGTCTCCATAAAATATAGGTTTAAAAATTCATTAATTTTAACCTACATATATTGTTTCAGAATTAGATAAAAAGACAAAAAATTAATTATTATCAGTTGATTACACAATTACAGATTAAAAGATATATAGAGATAATATAAATTAAGTTGTACCAACATTCTAAGAAGAATATTCAAATCCAATACTATTTTAAGTATATAAATAGCTTTACAATCAAATGTATCAAGATATATTAAATGGTAATTTTTGTAATTAAAATCCTATTGATGACTTGGAATTTGAAGCTGATCAAGGAAATCTTGAAAAAGAAGGTGGAATAGATAAAAAGAAAATTCTGTTATCATTAAGGTAGTAAAAGAATTGGCAGAGTGGAGTCTGCTAAAAACAAACTCAACCAATCACAAAAATTGATTCGCATAGGGGATCTATATAAGTATTTTCTAGCAAATAAAGCTCGGAAGCTGGATCACCTTAACTTCCTCAAATTAATATTCTATAACAATCTTCAGATCATTAAAAATTAAATAAATTTATTAGTAAATCTATTCATGGTAGAAATGCCTTATCTCCAAAATCTCCAGAAAATCGTGATAAAGCACTATCATTTTAATAAGCTGATCTTTTATTTAAAAATTAAAATGACATTTCTTAAGATTCGGTTAGTAAAGTTAAGAAAATAATAATGTCTAAATCTCATTAACAACTCCCAAAACCAATGTTAGATTCTAATTTCTTATAATAAAAAGTCTTGAAACAAAACGATACTAATCAGAATAATAAGGAATTTAAAATGGTATCATCCATAAATTCTGATATTGGCCTACAAGATTCAATGTCAGATTCAATAAACTCGAATATGCAATAAATTAAATTATAAAATGTATGGTTTTATCTAATTATAAGAAAGGCGCAAACCCTTAAAATATTAAACTAGAAACAATGTTACTTTATGACTAAATGTTAAAAAAAAATAGATCTAAAAAAAAAATTGCTAGTATTCTGATCCAACATGGATTATTAAACTAATTCTAAGAGTTTATGGATGCCCATAGAAATTTCAATTTGAACGGCTTTACATAAAATGGAATTCCTTTCATTTCTCTTGCCGCAGCTAATGGTCATGAAGGTGTTATAAGATATATGCTAAATTTTAATGTGAATTTAAATTAAATGGATGTAATATTAAATTTATATCTATTATTAGATAAATGGAAATACTCCGCTCTATCATGCTATGCTTCACAATAATTTTGAGATTGCTGATTTACTTATATAAAATGGCGCAAATCCTAATATATAAAAATAAAAAGAAAAGTGATCAAGATATCAATTATTTATATATACTATTATTAATAAGAGTTTTAAAATATTATAGGAAATAAGGTCAATTTTACATTATTAGATCCATATTAGCTAAATTTCTAGATAATTACTATTAATAATCTAAAAGAAAAACACATACAATTTTAACAATTCTTTATTTAATAGATGAAATAATTATAAATATACAATAAATAAATTTTTTTTCTAGAATTCTAACCAGTATCGTACTGAATTATATTTTATTCTGAGAATTGTTCTTTAAAAAATAATCCTTTACTTAATTCATGATCTTATTTATATAGAAACTCTTGTAATATAAAATATTTGTTTATAACAATAAATAATAATTTTACACTAAATTATCATTATTTAATTTCTCCACAATCAACAATAACAATGCTAACTTTTGGTTTATCTGATTCTGTTTCAATTTTTTCAATTACATCAAGTAATTCAATTCCTTTGGTTACTTTACCAAATACAACATGTTTACCTTGAAAATATAAATTATTAATCTACCATCTAACCAAGCTGCTTCTTTAAATAGAATGAAAAATTGACTTCCATTCGTATTTGCGCCAGCATTAGCCATACTCAAATATCCTCTTCCAGTGTGCTTATGATTAAAGTTTTCATCTGCAAATTTCTCTCCATAAATACTTTCTCCTCCAGTACCATCTTAAAATTTTATAAATAATTATACTTCCTTAAGTAAAGTCTCCTCCTTGAAGCATAAAATCCTTAATTAATCTATGAAATTCACAACCCTTATAATGTAAAGGTTTTCCAGCTTTTCCAATACCTTTCTCACCAGTACAAAGAGCTCTGAAATTTTCTACTGTTTTAGGACATGACTTTTTGAATAATGTAAATTCAATTCTTTTTGGCTCATCATCTCCAATTTTAATATCGAAATATGTAGTAATATTAGAAGGATCACTTTCTATTAAAGACTAAGGTGTAGCTTCTTCCTCATAGTATGATTATTAAAACAATTTTCCATAAATTTCTTTTTCTTTTTATTTGGATAAATTTATTTTTTTTTGTACTTCATGCAATTCTTCAATAACTGCTTAATTATTTGGATCAATAGCATAAGCTGCCTTCAAATCATTTTTTGCTTCCTGATAATCACCCAAAGAACTATGAGCAATAGCTCTTCTATAGTAAGCCTTCACTAATTATGTATTGTTTGGTTTATCTTATATTACCTTGGATGCATGATCAAGTGATTCTTTGTAATCTTTTGTATAATAATAACAAAGACTAAGATTTAAATGAGAAGCTAATTTTTATTCATGTGCAAATTCTGTTTCAGCTTCAAAATAATTAACAGCCTCAAGATATTATTTAATAGCTTCAGGAAAATCCTTTGCTTTAAAAGCAATTGTTCCTAATTCTTTAAATTGTTTAGCCTCATTAGTTTTCTCCTCATCGCTCAATTCCCTTATAATATTTTAATTAATTTTACCATTTTTACTTCTTTTTCTCTTTGAAATCTACTAATTATACATCAAAAATAAGAGTAGCATCTCCTGGAATTTTAGGAGGACTTCCTTATTTACCATATCCATAATCAGATTTAATTTTTAATTGTGCTTTCTCACCTTTCTTCATTGATGCTACACCAACATCCCAACCTTTTATGACTTCACCTTCACCTAATGTGAAACTGAATGGATCTCCTCCTTCATTAGAATCAAACACTGTTCCATCCTCTAATTTTCCAGTATAGAACATCTTCAATTTATTATTTTGTTTACCTCGCAAACATTTCCTTATTATGGCACATCTCCTTAACCTTCCTCAATGATTAACTTTTAAATTCCTTCATCTTCATTTAGACTTATGTATTAAGCCATTTCTATTAGAAATTTCTAGAAATTAAATTAATTATTAAAATAAATTAATAATTCATATTGTTCATGAATAACTCTAAAACTCTTTGATTATTATTACTACAAAAAAAACGAATTCAAATATTTTTAATTTTTTATTATTTGTAATTGAGAATCTCAACTAATATTAATAAAGAGTTTTTCTGAAATATTAATTTCACAGCTTAAATGTTTAAAATTTTATATTTCTTTACATCTGTTAGTAAATTATCAGTTGCAACAATAAGTTAATTTAACTTCTGAAACTTTAAATATAGTAAAATTTTAAGAGCATTTATTTTACAAAACATATATTTTGGTCAGTTTTGAATTTGATACTAATGATAGTTTTTTGGTTGTTTAATTGGATTACAAAAGTGTTATTATTATTATGTCAAATATTTTTGCCTAAACCATTTTTACGAATAAAAAAAATGTTTAAATTTTGTTTCTATAAATATACTCTATTGTTATTCAATTCAAAAATAGCAATTATATAAATTAAATAAAAGGTCAATTAAATCATGAGCAAACCAGGAATAGGACTTAATTAACTTCACATTGTATTTATTGAGAAATCTTTTGGTGATATTGATGAAGGAAATTAAGCAAAAGATTACTCAGAGAAAACAATTATTGATAATAAAGTACGATTTGCTGATGAAATTTTGATTTGTTTGTTTCATTAATAAGATAAAGTAATGTAAATCAATGAATGTAAGAAGAAAACTATCAAGGTATGTTTAAAATGAAAGAAACTCACATTTTGAGATAATTATATTCTCTATTTTCAACTCTCATTAACAATATTATTGAAAAAGTAATAAAATTTAATATTTTAAACTTAAATAATTCACATTAGCAAAGCTTATCTTCTCTAATCATCATTCATGTTATTCCATTCATTTGCATTAACTCTAATTGCTTTAAGCCCATATTTTTTAGTCGCCCCTTCAAGAATCCATTTATTAAAATAATGAAAACCAGTGTAATGTTTCTTGATAAAGACAATTATTTACCATATCATACGTTACATACAATGAATTGTCAACTGAAATAATTTGATTTCTTGATTAAATATATAAATCAACATATTGATTATCAAGGAAATAGTTAACTTTATATTCAATCTAATACTTATCAAGAAATTGCATTAAATTTTTGGATTATTAAGTTAATTTTTAATTTGGAATGTATTTAGTGGTAACTAATTTTTATGCATTTTCAATTATTTGTTATCCTAATGCTTATTATTTTTCAGTGATTTCTTAAAAAATAATTTAAAATTCTTACATAAATCCAAATGTTAACTAAATTCTAATAGATTATAAATATCCATAAATTGGCGAAAAATAACAGGCATTTTATAATTTAAAGTCTATTTTGGAAACTTCGAAACCCTATTTAATATTATTAGACATATACTCATTCAAAAGTTTTGTAATTAACTTTTCGTATCTATATTAATAGCTCTTGTTCAACTATTTCTTAAAGTATTATAAATTAATTAAAGCACTCCATAAAATTTATACGTATTATATAAGATTGACTGAAAATCTTTATTCATTTTAAAATTTATCTAAAATATTCAGGATTAATGATTCATTAAAATATCCTAATTTAGCAAAAGAGTTGATTATGTCTGTTAATTCAAATTGACTATAATATTACAATTTTTTCATTATTTGCTTGCTTAAAGCATCAAATAATGGTTCAAAATAAACTTTCTAGTCTGAAAAATGTTGTATTATTTCAACAATTTAGACTTATTTTAGAATGTCAATCTATTTTTTTATATAATCTGTTAACACATTTATAGTGTCATCATTGCTAAGTTTGACTTTCTTTGCAAATTCAATATAATCTAAACAAATAGAAATCGATGGTATTTCATGATTTTTTAAATTATGACATTTTTAGAACATATTCTTAAATAGATTTTCATAGTTCTTAATGAATTAAAATTTTAAATCAAATTAACCAATAGATTTTAGAATACTTTTCAAACCTGGTCTCATATTATTCAATGTCATTAAATGATCTATTTTATTAAAATAAGTTTCTATAAAATCTTTTAAGCCATCATCTTCATATCTTAAATTATTAAATCTCCATCCATCATATTCCAATAAAGTCATCAAGCCATCCAAATAATGATTTTAGGTTTTATTTAAATCATATTTTATAATCTCTTATTTTAATGAGTCTATCATTAGTTTTAATGAAACTTCGTCTGGTTTTTGATTTAATTTTCCTTAATTTAACATCTAATACATATATATTTTTGTTTTCATCAAAATACTCTGATAAGTATCAATTTCAACTTAAACTGCTAAATTTAAGAAATTATTGATAACTGTTATATTCTGGAATTAATAGATATCGATTTCGGTGATAATCGCTGCTACCTATAACTTTTGTAGATCATCTAAGTTATTATTTGATACACTTAATTTTTAACAAATATTATTGATTAGATTAGTTCTTATGTCTAATTATTTAAGAATTTCATTAAATAATATAAGTTAACCAATATTGATTTAAATATCTTATTGAGATTAATATACTTATTTAGCCAATAAATCAACCAATTCTCTAATTGGTTATAATACTGTTCCTCTCATGTTATGTAGAGAATGGCGAGGGCAATTAAGCACAAACGTAAACAATAGATTTAATGATGCATTGATATTGAATGAATCATCAATTATACTTTTATCAGTTTATGATAAAAACCATTTGGCAATTTGTTTTACTAATTTATCATTTAAAAATGAAATATCTTTCAAATTGTTTAAAATCCATTCTAATTAATTAAAGGTTGGAAGCATTTCCTCACTTTTTTTTCTCAATTCTTAATTATAATGTGATTTACTATTTAACCTTAAGATAAAATTGTAAAAGTAGGGTTCAGGTAAAGAATCTAGATTGATATGTCTATCGATAAATTCGTAGAATGGATCCTCTTTATAAGGATCAAGAGTTAGGATTAAAGATGCAATTTTCAATTTTTAATCATAATTTAATTTTCCTAGTTTTTCAAAAAAGAAATCAAGAGATGCCTTGATATTTTCTTATTACTGGGTAGATTTGAAACTATCAAATTTTTAATGACAATTATAGAGTTATTGAATAATTTTGATATCAATTTTATTTAAATCTAAAATTTAATCTAATTTTTTTTATTTTATAACAACATCAATAAAGTCGGATTCTTACTTTGTACTAAGATTGTTTTTATTCTTTATTAAATTTGAAATGCAGAAATTTATAATATTTAAGTTTTGTTCTTCAAATTCAACATCAAGAAACTCTATTAATATATCTGTTTCAATGTTATCTTCAAAATTAACTTTTTTTAATATTGTCTATAAAACTTCAAGCTATGGTTAATTTATTTCTTTTTGAATTTTTAAATATATGTATAACTTTAATTAATTAGAATTGTTTAGATTATCATTCTATAAGGATAAGTATAATTTTTAAAAAAGTTCATTCGGAAATTTATCTGGAAGATCAGAATAGGCTTCTAAAAGTTGTAATTTGTCATTTTATGAGATTTTCTCAAAATTTACACAGAAATATTCTGATAGCTTATACATAAATTCAGGAAGTATTTTTTAAGTTGTATTTTGATCTAATTGCATTTTAGCAAGTTAAATAAATAAATAAATCAAGGTATTAAAATTAATATTTTCTAGTAAATTATTTAATTATTAACATGCTAGAGATACTAAATCTGAATGATATGCTTATTTAAGATTGAATTGTTCGATATAACAACCTTTTATGATTAAATATAATGAATTAGCAGTAAAAGTTTAAGTTTATAAGTGGTGTTTCAATAATTTACCAATATGCACCATCTTCCATCCTTATTTTGAATAAAATGAAAATATTTACGATAATTAGAGATGTGTATAATTTTTCAAATTCTAATCTATATGCCTCTTTATTTATTTGTTTAAAGTTTTATTTGACAATTTTTAAAATAATTAAATGATTGCAATACATTGTTCTGGATTTAATTTATGAAAATTAGAAATCATATTTTCTTTAATAAATTCATATAATAAAGGGTCTTACTAATCTTGTTTATGAATAACAATATTTAACAATTTAATTGCTGCAAAGTGAATCTATTCATAAGTTAATTTATTTTCATTATAAACTTAAATAACATCTTTAGTTGTAAATGCATTTACAAAATGTTAATAAATTTCAAATTTATTTAGGAGTGCTTTAGACTCAACATCAGGTTCTCCATCAGAAAGATATTCCTATTCTTTTAAAACTGATTGTTATGAGAAACATGCTATACTCTTTTAAAATAATCTAAATGAGAGCTTCGATGTGAGTAGATATTTAAGCATAAATAAAATTTTATATATTTTTATTTTTAATAAGAAAATTATAAAAGAATGAACAGATTATGTTTTTATTCATATTTTATCTTGGAATTGATATTTAAAAGCAAATATATAAACAGAATCAAATTTTATTCATAATAATTTGAATAAATTCTTCTTCTGAAATTTTACCATCTTTATCTTGATCACATTCTTCAAGAAATTCATTCCATAATATATCATCTACCCCTTCCATAACTTATTGAAATTCATCTTTAGAGATAAAAGCATTTCCATCCTATGAAATAAAAAGTAGAATTACCATATCGAGTATTTTAAATGCTTATTTAACCTTTTCTTCAGTTAACATTCTTTATTGTTATAAACAAACAATAATAAATTCTGTATAATCAATCTTACCAGATAAATTTGTATCAATTTATTTAATTACTTTATCCATCTATTCATCTAAAGACTCAACAAAGTAATCTTTATTTAACAGTTTTTCTTAGAAAGCTATAATTAGTTCATCTTTTGAAACAGTGCCATCTCCATTTTGGTCTAGTTCTTTAAATTTCTTTTAAATATCTTCAACTTCATTCTATTATATCATTTAGCATGCCATAAAAGTTAAAAGTGATTATTTAAGTTTACTTTTGGCACTGAATTAAGAAAGATTCTTTAAAAATTGTTAATCAACAAGATTTGTATGATTATGTTAAATCATCCAAGGGTGATTTAAAGCTTCTTAAGCACTGATTCTTTAATCAACATTTTTACAAAGCATTTTTAATATCAGCTGTTTTGCAGGTTCGCTAACTTTAGACCATTCTGCAGCTAAAATTAAATGAAAATTTAAATATACTATGAAATGAAACATGACCTTTCACTATTTTTTAATAAATTTCTGCCTCTTTTTTACCATAAAATGGAGGATATCCAGCTAATAGAATAAATAATATCACACCACATGACCATACATCACATTTTTCATTATATTATTTAAGAAGAACTTCCGGTGCAATATAATAAGGCTATATATATTTTCAATTAATTACAGTCCCTAATCTTTTTGTCATTTTTTTATTCTTTTCAAATCTTCTTGATGTACCAAAATCTATTAATTTTAATTGAGCATCTTCATCTTAAGATGTAAATACAATATTTTCTGGTTTTAAATCTCTATGAACAATTTATTTTGTGTGACAATAAGCAACACCACTCAAAACTTAACTCATTATATGAGCTGCATCCTTTTCACTGAAAGTTTTAGCCTTTTAGATCCTATCAAAAAGCTCGCCTCCTTAAAGATATCTATATATAAATTATTATTTCTAACTCTGTTATAAGATAATAATATTTTTCATCTTAAAAAAGTTCACTTAATTTAACAATATTTGGATGATCAAGGTCTTTTAAAATATTCATTTCTTAAAATAATCTTTATTCTTCTTCTTCAAATAAACTATCTTTTCTTATTGCTTTCATAGCTCTGATGATTCCTAATTTTTAATATCGATACAAATACCTGTTCTTTTGTTGGTTACCGTAGAAACCTAACCATAAGCCCCTTGATTATAAATTATAGAATACCTTCTCCTAAGGCTTTACCAAGAGAATATACACTATAAATATCTTGGCGTTTCATAGGAATGAACAAATCAGGACTAACTTTAAGCAGAGATATTTTTTCTGGATAAGAAGAAATTTGAAATATTAATTACTTGCAGCTTCACTTTAATACTTTTTATCAGTCTAGTTAAAATCTATAGGTCTCGTTTCGATTTGATTTTCATTACCTTTATTTAAGAAATTTAATACTATTTACAACTTCCTAGGCACAACAATAGCTTCCCATAATAAATACAAAATAGGTAAAGATGTAAATTAAATAAAAGATTGAAATTAATGTTTATTAATATTTTTAGGTTGTCTAAACAACTAATCTAAAAAATCTTCGCTATAGAGACTAAAATCTCAATAGCAATATATATAATTTATAATAATAATATTGTATAATGATAAAAAACCCGAATCCTCTTAATGCAAATGAACCAAAGTTAGGAATTTAGATCACCTAGCGTAAGATGCTAGCAGAAGTAGTGAATAATAAGACTGTTGAGAATGCAAAGATAACTGATATTTGCTTTAACAATTTGAAATATAAAACTTAATTAGCTAGTATAGATATTTCTGGAGTCTTAAAAATTTGGGATGTTGCACAAAATAGATTGATTCAATAATTTCATGCTTCAAACATGTGGCTAACAACTGTAGATGTTGAAAAGCAAGAAGGAAAGAAAGTGGCTTGTGGAACTTTAGATGGGAAAGTTTTAGTATATGAGTAAATGTTCTAAATTAAAAAAAAGAATAAATCAAAGTAATAAAAAAGGGAAGAGCTTCAGCAAAGATAAGCCTAACATTGAATTATTTGGTCACTCAGGCTCAATATAATGTGTATAGTTTCTGAGTCCATAATATATAATTGTATAGAATGATACATTATATAGGCAGGATCAACAGATTCTTTAGTATCTTTATGGGATTTGGAGAATCCTTAGAGATATTTAGCTATTCATCAATAACATACTGGAGATGTTCTATCTTTACATGCCTATGAAAATGATAGCAATATATTTATTTCAGGCTCCAGTGATTTGACTTGTAAAATTTGGGATATAAGAGTAAAAAAACCTGTATAAGCTGAATATAAAGGTAATATCTAGATTAGAAAATAGGACATGAATCCGCAGTAAATGCAGTCAAGTTTATTCAAATGCCTTAACCTACGACATTTGTTACAGGGAGTGATGATGCATCTATCAACTTATGGGATTTAAGAATGAAAGATCCAATAGTTTCATTTTAAGATAGTTGTTACTATGATTCTATTTATTCTATTGCCATTTCATTGAGTGGAAGATACATTTTTGCAGCAAGTGAAAATTCTACTTTGAAGGTTTTTGATGTATTAGGAGATACTGATATTTATACTAATTTGGATGTTGGACTGTAGTAAAATGATGGGTTGATTAAATCTATTGACATTTCAGCTGATGGATATGCCTTGGGAATGGCATTGGGAACTAAAAGTAATCATAAAGACTTATTAGTGATTATGTGATTTTATTTAAATATATATATAAATTAGTTATATTAGAAAAGAAATTGAAAAATTATTCATTAATATGTTTATTATATTGCACTTAACGGTAGGAGTCCTTGCATAAATGTATATTTGATGCTATATTAATTTAGTAGTTCAACCACATTTGGTTATGATGATAAAGGAGTTATTTGTCCAATGGGAATTGCTGATTGTAAAAATACTTAATACATTCCTTGTGAATTCGGTTACTTTTTGTATACAGATGCTTTGAATTAAAATAATTGTTTACCTTGGTAAAAATATTTATTTAAATAGTCCTTATTTTTTGTTTTAAGATAAATTGAACATTTTATGCGGAGATTGTTTGGAAGATCCTTATAATTGGTAAAAGACCAGAGCTTGTACATATAATTACAGAATTCAAACAGGGTCTGAATCAGAAGTTTATTTAAAAGAAAGCGTTTAGAAAACAATATTTTATATATAAGAAAAGCCAACAAGTATTGTAAATCCGAATAGACTTGTAATTTTCAAATATGAACTTTAAATTTGCGAAGGATGCGGTTTTTTTTGTACTTTGAATATAAATTAAAATGGAGGAGATGAAGGTGATGAGAATGATGAAGGTGATGAGAATGATGAAGGAGATGAAAATGATGAAAATGATGAGAATAATGATGAAGGCGATGAAGGTGATGAAGGTGATGAAGGGGATGAAGGTGTATCTTGTTATGATAATAATCATTAAGATAATTTATACAATGGGATTTTATGTTTAGAACATTATTATTATTTTGATTTTGAATGTAGAGAATGTTAATCAAATTGTAAGACTTGCAATTCTAAAAGTTGTAAGACTTGTAATGATGGATATTATTTGGATAGCTATTAGTTTTGTTAGCCATGTTAATCTGGATGTTTAAAATGTGAATATTCAGATAATACTTTATTATGTTTATAATGTCAGAAGACGAATGAATTATATTTGGTTGAAAGCACTGATTTTTCATATTGTTATGCTTGTGAATATTAATGTGCAAGATGCGAATATATATCTTATGAAGATGGATACTTAGTATACGGAACACGTGATCAATACTTTGATCCTTACCTTAATTACAAATTGAGATGTAGACAATGCGTTTCATCTTCATAGTTTATCTCTGATGATGGAGAAACATGTGCTGATTGTGATATTTCTCATTGCAAATTATGCTATTATGAATTAGATGATAAAGGTCATACTACTTTGGATTATGATTTCATTCCAACAGACTCTCCAAAATCTTCAACAGAAATTTTATGTCATATATGTGAAGAAGGATATTATAGAAATGCTGATAAAAATGAATGTATAAAAATGTCTTCTACTGGTTGTGGTTCATATGATGTGGGTTAAGATTCAAAATGCACTTCTTGCTTTGATTCAAAAGTTTTAGATTTATAAAATTCAGATAATCCTTCATGCTTAGAAAAATTATGTAGCAAAATTATTAAAAACTGTGAATAATGCTTTATTCAAAAATCTGATAGTGATGGTTCATCTATGTCCTTATGTACCTAATGCTAATTAGGATATTACCCTGATATCTTTAGCGGAAAATGCTTGAATTGCCCAGTTAATTGCCAAACTTGTTGGCAATATACTCCAAGTTATAATTTTACTTCTTATTTACAAACTAACTAAATTATGACTAGCGATGATTTTTCTATTTTCACACTTGAAACTTTATAAGATCCAAAATGTACTAAGTGTGTAGAAGGATTCTCATTGTATGGTAATCAATGTATGGGGTGTACTAGTAATTGCTAATATTGTTATTCAGATGATGAAAAAGCATTCTGTTACTATTGTGGCTTTCCTAATTAATAATCAATAATTGCTGATATGAGTGAATGTTAAGAATGCCCAAAGTATTGTGCTGCCTGTAGAGATAGAGTAGATACTGATCCAATCGTCAATAGATACTTTAGTCCTGTTAGTGATATACTTTTAAAATATAGCAGAATGTGTTATAAGTTAGATCAAACAGCTAAATCTGATTGTGTGTTTCTAGATAATAAAATTGGTTTACCTGTTAAATGTAAGAATGCTGAGTGCCCAGGAACTAAAGAATTGAAATGTTTTATATCAGACACATTAAACATAAGTTTTGATTGTTAAACAGATTTAGAAGAAAAGTATAATAAGGCTAAATCTAAAACTTCAACAATTACCTTTAAGGATTATGATTCTTTTTCCAAATATCAAAATTATAATGAAAATACAATTAAAGAATTAAATATCAACTTAAATTTAATAGGAGAGTAATGCGAATTCAAAAAAGAATCTTAATTCAAATTTTCTTTTTTTTAAAATGTATTTTCATTATAAAAAGTTAAATTGTTTATAAAAAATGCCATTGTTGGTGCAAAACAATTATGGTTGGCAAATGGAATGATTTCATTTGATGGTGTATCAGAAGTGAATATTAATAATGTAAAAATTCAATTCAATAAAGATATTAAAAAGTCTCCAAAAGAATTTGGATTATTTTTAAAAAATTAAGATGAATCAAAATTTAGTTTAACAAATGTTGAATTTGAAAAAGATAAATATCAAAATCAAATACTTAATATTATGACTGAGAATCCAGTAAATTTCACTATGTCAAATGTTAAAATCAAAAATATTGAAGTTAAAGATTAAGTCTTCTCCTTTAATTATAGTTTACGTTCTCTTAGCTATCAAGATATTAAATTAGATAGTGTAGAATTAATTGATTGTGATTACAATTTTTCAAGCATAATTACTTTCTCTAATTTGGCTCCATCTCTATTTTTAAAAGTCTAAAATTTAAAGATAACTAGAAGTAACTTTATTAGTTCATCAATCATTAAATCTATTTATTAAACAACTAATTTATATTATTAAATTGATAAACTAACTTTAATGTTCAATTATTTTTCAAACAGTACTCTATTTTAATTATCTAATCTAAGAACCTCGTAATAATTTTCAAATGTAGACATATTATATAATAGATTTGTTAATAGTTTTGTATTTTTGATGAACACTTTCTAATTTTCGTAATTTTATTTTGATAATAATATACTTTAAAACAATTCCATCATATTTTAAACTGTTAAAGAGCTTAAAAGTAATGACTAATTGTAAAGTTCTTTATTGGAATATAAATTTGATAAGATCAAGATCATCAATACTAATTGTTATTCAATCAATTGCTTAATGATTATGAGTACTCCAATAAATACATATTCAATAACAACAAACATAACTATAAGCAATTTGTAGATTAGTAATATTGGTTTATCAGACATAAGTTAATCTAAATTCTTTCTCACTACATCTGCATTAATTTTTTGGAATAATTTATAAGATCTCAAACTAACAAACTTTTAGTTTGATAATGTCTAAGGTTTAACTATTTTTTATATTTCAACTATAAATTCCATAACAATTACTACTTTAAAATATGATTGGAGTTAATCAAATTTATATCAATAATAAGTAAGTCCAACTAATAATCTTATTCCAACATCAATGGATTGTTCAGATAGAAAAGTTGCATACTCTTCATTTTCATACATATTAATGTTTATTTATTAATTTTCAAATTTTGTATCTATTTCCGATGTCTTAATATAAAGATAATTATTAATAGATGCTTCATTATTTTACATTTAATCTTATGATGTAGCCTATTAAAATACTACTAATGGTAACACAGCTGAATCAATTACCTTATCAGGATTCTAAATATTGAATAATTCACTTGTGTCAACTAAAAAAGGTTTGTTTTCTGGATGTATTAATATAGATTCCAATTAAATTCAAAACATAACTATGAATAACTTAAACTTCCAAAGTAATCATCTTTAATAAATAACTTCTAAATAAACTATACCAATAGTAACCCTATTTTAAATATCGTCTCCAAAATCAATTATTAGATTAACATAGCTTTTATCTGAATACAATAGAGCTATCAAAAGTGATTTTGGTTTGATAAAAATTGATTGTTAAAAAATAACAATTACTAATGCAACATTTAGATATACCAACATTATAGATAGATTATGGGTAAAACTAGTAGAACCAAATTAAATAATTTCAGATGATGACATAAAATCATTTTTCGAAATAAAATCATATGGAGCTATTATGGACTTAACAACTACTGTCGCAAAAATATCATAACTTTTCATAAATAATACTTATGGAATCTAAGCAGGTATAAAACTTACTACTATTGGCACATCAACAATTTCAATTACAGATTCTCAATTATAAAATATTTTTAGTAGCTTAGAATTGAAACATTCCTCTCTAGGAAGTAGCTTCTATATTGATTCAACCTTATCAAGTTTAAATTTGATTATATCAAATATTAGTATCATTAATAGTAGAGCCAGATAAACTGGTGGTTGCATTTATCTATAAGCTTCTAACAAAAATTAAAATATCAGCATCTAAAAATCTAATTTTTAAGAATGCTAAGCATTAGATACTTCATTTATGAAAGTCGATTTTCTACCTGATGCTCTGTTTTAGTAAGTAACTTTAGAAGATGTTAATGTAATTGATAATAGCATCGATAAACTCATTAGTGTTGTGCCACAAATTTAAATATTTGAATTCTTATATTTTTTGCAAACTAGTAGTGTTTACACTTAAAAAAATGGAAGATTAATCATTGCAGATACAATAATTTACAATACAAATTACACATCTGTTTTAGCATTAAGCTAATTAAAATTTTTATATATAAACAAATTATCTATTTTAAAAGGATATTTATTTTATAACCCCTTAATTTCATTAAGCTTTTTATAATCAGGAGGTCAAGCATATATTGGTAATTTAGATATCATTTAATTTAATGAAACAGATTTTACATATAATACTCAATATAATTGTTCTTCCTTAACTCCTTAATCATTTACATATATCATTCCAGAATAAAATTGTGATCAAATATTACTATTTTAAGAACAATTAGACGAGTTGGGTGATTTAGATGAAATATATGAATATTACGATGAGAATGTAGAAAAGACTTATAATGGATTAAACTCTAACTAGAAATATAATCCAACAAATGTATAAAATGCAAAGTTTGATAAATCATCCAACATTATAGAGATTTTGAACACTTTAAATTCACAATTAGTTAGTTGTTTAATGAGTAACATCTTGTATTTGAGTAAACAATTAAATCTGGATTAATTTATGTCTTTGTTTTATATAAATGAAGTTAATGATAATCATGTTGTTTAATTAAAGAAAATATAATTTATTTAGAACTAATGTTTATAATGTAAAGGAGGATTACTTTAAGCTAGAAGTATTTCAGATTCTAAAATAAAAGAGTTAATTTCAATCAGTGAATTTTTCTGTTAATACAGTGTAGTAGGTTATTACGGTTGTGCATCACTTATATTTGAAGATTAAATTAATGAAGTAACATTGTTATCTGAGATTATTGATGAAAGTATTAAAGGATCAAGACTTTTACAATCATCTGATGTAACATCATTAAATCACACAATCTTGATTTCAGATTATCAATGTAATAACAACGTGGCTAGAGCTGGAACATGCTTGAATTTGAGAGGAGTTACAGCAATAATAGAGAATAGTTTGTTTAGTAGTAATAATGCATCACTTGTTGGAGGATCTATATACTTTGAAAATTTAGGGGAAAATGATATGTATTTGTAAAGTAATTAATTTGTTAATAATTATGCTTAAATAGGAGGGGCTATTTATTTATTGAACTATTAATTAAGCAATACTGACAAATTAGAATTAAGTTTTGATAAAAACTAAGCAGATGATGGTGGAAATGATATTTAAGAGTTGACAATATAATAGACATTGCAATTAATTAATATTCCTTTTGCATCTCAAACTTATTTAGGTTATGATGGAGATGAAACAGATGATGGTTCAATAGATAATAGTACTGTTGTAATTAAAGACAATATTACATTGGAATATCATAAGACTGGAAATTATCCAGAATTAACTGATTTATTAATTTTGCCATCAGGCTAAAGAATTTCAAAGTATTTATACTTTTACGAGGTTACATAAGAATAAGTGCCTTTTGAATGGGTGTTTAGAATAATAAATTTAAATAGATTTGGAGATGTAGTAAAGAATAGTAAACCAGAAGAGAGTTGTACAATAGATGGAAGAATATAGAATTCTTCATCATATAATGATTAATTATCATATAGTAACAACTTCACAGTTCCAACAAAAGTATATTATAATCCAGAGAAAGGTGGATACGATATGGATGATTTGATTCTAATATTTGATCCATTATCAGAAGCTAGTTTATATTTGGAACTTAGATTCTTATGTAATTCTGTTGCATTACCGATATATAATACAAAACCACCTTTTTAAATAATTGGATATAATAAAAATTATGAATTATATGCTAGAATACGAACATTTCCATGTTAAATTGGTGAGGCTTATGATTCTTAGTAATGCAAAGCATGTCAGAAATCTGATCTTGCATATTCTGTTGAAATAGGATCAGTTTAATGTAAACAAATGAATAG
>JPFM01000036.1:179033-280396 GCA_000733375.1 Paramecium sexaurelia
TACTGGAATTAATTTAATGTAAGGTTATTGGAGACCTATATATTAAAATAGACGAAGTCGAAAACTAGTGTAAATTTACCTAATAATTGTAATGGAGTTGGATACCAGGTAATCCATCCTGTTACACGGGACATGTTGGAGCATTATGTGAATCATGTGATATATATATGATATAAACTGAAGAGAGATGGGCTCCATCAGATCCATATAAGTGTGGTTTATGTAAAGATTCAGAAAGGTTCAATGTCGCTATCATTGTTGCTATATCTATTTTAACTATGATATCTACAATTATGTCAGTTAAAGGTACATTTGAAGCACTTCAATTATAAATTGTTGAAGATGCAGTCAAAATGTTAGGGAGAAGACTTAAATCAAATTCTTCCAATTTAGCTACTATGGTGTAAACACTTACTAATTATTTCTAAATTGTACAAATTGTAATGACTTTTCAATTACAAATTCCAAGTGGTGTTAAAACTGCTACATAAACAGCTGGTAATCCAACTGGATCTATGGCATATTCACTTGATTGTTTACTAATAAAAATCTCTGATATAGAACTATTATATTTTAAGATGATATGGGCTTTGGTTATGCCATTATGTTATTTAGGCGCAATTATTTTAGGATATCTTATTATTTGCATTATTGGAATTACTAAATTCTCTTAATCCATTATTTATACCGCTTTCATTTATATGTTTCTATATATGCATCCAACTCTTGTATAAGGATTCATCTCTTAAGCTTCAATAAGAACTATAAGCGGTTTACCATGGGTTAAAGCTGATGTTGGATACAGATATGATAGTGATGTTCATAGCTATTGGATGGCTCGTTTTATTGGACCTATGTTAATAATTTGGGTTATTTTTTTACCTGCTCTATTTATGTTTATGGTTTGGCTTAAGAGACATTCACTTGATTCGAAATAAACTAAAATGACCCTTGGATATTTTTATAGAGAATACTCTAAAGATAGTTATCTTTGGGAATTTGTGAAGATATTTTAAAAAGAATTCTTTGTTATCATTTTAGTATATTATGAAGAATACGTTATCATAAAAGGATTACTAATTGTTCTAGTACTTTTTATATATGGATGGTATCAAGTTTCAGTAAATCCATACGGTAGTAAAAAATTAAATGAAACTGATCGTTATTCGACAATGGTATGTACTGCAACACTCTGTTTAGGCGTTTTAATGTATGGAGCTTAATTAAGAGATTATTTCTATCTCTAAGTCATTATCTTAATAATTTTAGCATTTTTAAATCTTTGGTTTATTATAATGTGTATTCTTTAAATATTTTAAGGCTATCTTATATAATTCTAAGTATATATATCAATTTATTTTATAGGATTAATTAGATATCGTTAGAGAGAAGTTACTGAAATCCAAACCAGAATTGAAAGAGAAAAAAGGATTTGTTGGAAAATTACTTATTCATAGAGGAAACATGAATAAAAGAGTTAAATTTCTATGGGAATTATTAAAAGCAAAAACAATAACAGCTGTTAAACTAACAAAGTTATCTGAAGAAATTTCATTTGAAGATGCATTAGATTATGTTATCAAGAATTAAATTGAGGAAAATCAAATAATTAAAAATTAGTCAAAAAAATAATTTGAAAAATTAAATAGTTAAGAAAATGAATGAAATATATATATCTGTTTAAATAAAATATCATCAATTATCATTTTATTGTTAAATCTTTTTATTTTAAGTCAATTAAATATTTGGTTTCTATGGTTAATATTTTGAAGGAATATTATATGTAATGCTTGGATCATTATTTAATCCTTTTTTTATTTCATGGTAAGGATTACTTGAATTACCCTCATAACCCGTTTTAAAACTAAAAGTGTCTTTTTTTAATTCCTAATTAAATGATTGTTAAACATCAAAACCATAATTAGAGATAACTTTACTATTACATTCATTTTAATTTTGTAAAAATTCACACTATTATTAGTTGTTATTTTCATTTTCATTTTCATTTTCGATATTCATATTTTAAGGAGGAGAGTCTATTTAATTTTAATGAATTTTTTATTGATAAATTTCATCACAAAATTAAAATTGATGTCCTGTTTAATTTATTTGCATTAAGCTAAATCCATATTTTTTTGCAAAAATTTCAGCTTGTTTACATTTTTCTTATTCAGTTGGTATAAGATTTTAATGAATATTTATAATTTATTGATCAATTGATAATAAATTATTTGGATTTAAATTGAAATAGAATAAAAAGTATTAATTAAATTCTTATGCACCATCCATATTCAACTTTGTCGAAGCAAATATTATTGTTTATATATATACCATTAAGTCTTCTACCGGTTTGATTTGACCTTTACATTTATATATCCTGTAAGAATAGTCCTTTAATGCTTTACTATAAGTAATAATTAAATCTATCGTTTGTTAACATCTGAAATTTTGGGAAAGTTTATAGTATATTAAATCTTCTTAATTCTTATCTCTTTATTAATTCATCAAATATTGTTTTAACTAAAGTTCCAATTAAATATTTTCATTCATATACTTTGATTGCTTAATAATTGCGTATTATATAAGCTATTATAATTTTAATATGGAACTTTGGCAATTTTCATTGTTATAATTGTTTCTGTTACTATTACTTATTTTGGTAAATTAGGTCTTGTTGCTGAGCATCCCATGTATTAAATTAAAATTAATTAAAATACAAATATTTACAATAATCCTTTGATTATTTTTAATTAAAACAGTATATTTGCCACAATATTAAAATGTATAATAGTATATAAGTTTTAGGAAGTTCTTGAGTGACAAAGAAAAGTAAATATTCCTTCAATATATAGCGGAAAAAAGAAGATTAAGAAAAATCAGAACTAAAAGATGGAGTAGGAGGGGAATCGAGAAGAAATAATTTATCATGTATTTATTTATTTTTAAAGATTAGAATCTATATTTTCCATATAATAAAGTACATTGTGATAACTGTGAAAAAGATATTACAAAATAAGCACGAATTCTATGCAACGACTGTCCAAATGCAATCGATATTTGCATGAATTGCTTTTTAAACTTACAAGAATTTGGTATATTAATAATTAATATTGCAGAATCTCATTTAATTAGTCATTCTTACTCAATAATAAATAAATTAAATTTTCCTATATTTGTAGAGGATTGGACAGCCGAAGAAGAATTGTTATTACTGGAAGGATTAGAAAAGAAGGGATTTGGTAATTGGTAAGACATAGCTGAAATGCTTGGTGGAGATAAAACTTAAGAAGAGATCGCATAACATTATGATGATATAATTTTAAGTGGGAAATTTAGAAATGTATGTTTTTATAAAATTAATATATTTATAGATGCCACTATTATCAAAGAGAAATTAAGATACTCTTGAATTAATAAAACCTAAACGAGCATAAACCGCTCTTAAAAGATTAAAGGACGAACAGAATATTACTAAAACTGGTCGTTTGACACCTAATATGACTTCATAGAGTGGTTAAGAAATAGTAGGCTTCATGCCTAAAAGAGGAGATTTTGATATAGAGTTTGATAATGATGCAGAGTTATTGTTAGCAGAGATGGAATTTAATGATGATGATAAGCCTTACGAAATTGAAATGAAATTAAAAGTCCTTGATATATATAACATAAGATTAGATGAGAGAATTAAAAGGAAAAAGTTTGTTATAGAAAGAGATTTACTAAATTTAAAAAAATAAAATATATAAGATAAACAGAGATCTAAAGAGGAGAAAGAATTACATAATTTAATGAAACCATTTGCAAGATTCAATAAACCAGAAGATCATGAAAGATTAGTTTAGAACTTAATAAAAGAGAAGTAACTGAGAGCTAAAATAGAAGAATTGAGATATTATAGAAAGTTGGGAATGAAAACTTTTGAAGAAGTAGAAGAATATTTAGCAGATAAAAGAAAGAGAGATGAATAATATTAAAGAAGATAAAAACAAAATGATTCATTTGTGTATGACTCATAAAAACAAAGATTTATGTAAAGAAGAACTAGATTTATACCACTTATGGAAGGAAGAGATAAAAATAAATCAGGACCATCATTTTGTGAAGAGGAATATCAATTATGTCAAAAATTAGGATTAACTGAATAAGAATATTTAATACTAAAAGAAGTTTTAGTAAGGGAATCAGTTAAAAATGGAATCATTAAGAAAGATTAGGCACTACAAAACTTCAAATTAGATAAAGAACGTGTAACTGGAGTTTTTGATTACTTGGTTGTTAAAGGTTTAATACATGAGAAGGAATGAATTATAAATTAAATCAATCATATTATATTCTAAAAAAAAAAAATGAAATACATTTTAAATTAATGGCCTTTTTATGAGTAATAATTTATATAAATTATATACAATAAATGCATAGTCTTAATAGTGTACATTTGGATAATATCAATACAGTGGGCTAGTAAGATACATCTATATGCAAAAATATTCCGGTAAATAATGAATGCGACTCATCATCAATTATTTTACTTAAAAAAGTAGAAGCTCCAAGTCCTGATATTCCTGGTTTTAATCAAGTAATTTTTAAACCATTTTAAAAATTAATTATCTATTATCATATTGGATTGTTTGTTCGAAAACTTTTGAAGTACATTAAACCAGATCAATCATTCAAACCAAAACATTATTATTTAATCAATGATAAAAGCGCAGGTAATATTAAAGATTTTATCAGTTATGCTGGTAAATCTAAATCAACTGTAATGCAATATCCCAGTCTTGAGGAAGTTGATTTCTTTGTTAGATTGAGATATCGTTACAGATAAGGTCTAATAAATTTTTATTAAAAAATTATATACTTATTTGAATTAATCCCATTGATAGATCCATCATTTAAAATTAAAATCATTTGGGATATTCTACTCAATGTATTTAGAATTTATCTTATGTATATTATCCCTATAATAATAACATTTGAATAACTGATTGAAGATTATGACTATATAATTATTGTATCATAAATAGTGTTTATAATTGATTTACTTTTAAGAAATATTACAATTTATTATGATTAGGGTTTACCTGTTATAGATCGTTATTAGATAATAAAAAATTAATATCATATTACAAATCTTATAGAATTATTAGAGATATGTTAACTCTTTGCTATGTCATATTTCAAATTTGATTTTAATAGCCAATTCATATTATTTGGGGGCTGGCCTAAATTGTGGATGCTCTTATATTTTATTTAGTTGAAAAACCTTTTAAATTTTATAGGATCATGGCAATAATCTTTTTTAATGGGTTAATTAGCATCATCATTAATTGAATTATTTAAATTGATAGGTTTGTTACTAATAATTTAACATATATTTAGTTGTATATGGTTAATAATAGGAAAGTATCATCTATTGTTAGGAAATACAAACTGGATTACCTTTTTCAATTTGGATAATGTTTCATGGTCAGATTTATATATTGAATCCATGTACTTTACAAGCGTGACTATGTATACGGTAGGGTATGGCGATTTGCACCCAATAAGTAATCATTTATTTATCAGCTTTAGATATATCTGAAAAAATGTTCGCTTTTTTATTTGTTTTCGTATGTACATTTCAACTTTCTTTTAGTTTGAATACTATAGGTGAAATTTTAACAAAAATGAAAAACAACAACGATATAATTAATAAGAAATTAATTTTCATAAATTAATATATGCATAACAAAAAAATAAGTCATTAATTACAATTTTAAGTAAGGGAATATTTAAATTATTATTGGTATTAAGAATAAACATAATAAACGAAGGAATAGACTGATATTTTAAGCTAATTATCTGATGATCTAAGAAAATAAATAGCAGTTGAATCAAATAGTATTGTACTTAAGAATTGTGAATTTTTTAATAAAAACTTTTCAGTTGAATTTTTAAATGAACTTTTAAAAAATTTATAATTTTAATCCTTTTAACCTTCATCTACAATCAATATATTTAATGAAGATGATCATTTCATACATATTATTGAATCTGGTTAAGTTGATATTTATGATAAAACTTTCAATTAAAAAGTATTAATAGGTTCTTTTAAATCTAATGAACATTTTGGATTGAATGAATTCTTGAATAATTAAAAGAACTATCAATTTGAATACAAAAGTTCAGGATTTGTAAGCACTTTAGTAATACCAAGATCAAAATTCTAATCAATTTTATAAAAATATTAATCTGATTTTGAAACATTTTGGAATCTTAAAATCAATAACTATTCAGAAATAAAATGTGCTGTTTGTGAATCAAAGAGACATTAACCTGATTATTGTAAATAAGTACATTTTATTCCCGATAGAGAGAAAGTTATTAAATAATATAATTATTGTTAAAATTAAACTAGATAAAAATTTAGAAGAAATTCAATCAGAATAAAATAGTTATATCATGCATCAACTGATCAAGAAATTATAAAAGAAGCTGCTTACATGGTTAAAGTCAAAAATGATAGCATGTTTTTTTAGAAATATTAAATTATTGAAGATGAAACAACATAATATGAAAGTTAAGGTAACTTATCTATTTTTATATAGAATGCATAACCAAAAAAGAAATGGACTCAGTTGGAATTTTAATTAAAGATCTCTAAAGCAGATCTTATCTCGATTTATATAACAAGTCTCAACAAAAGTCTGAAAAAGAAATTGTGGAGTTGAAAATTCACTTTTCATTGGAATATCAAACATTAAAGTCATTAAAAGATAAATTACATCATAAAGATTTATATACAGAAAAAGATATCTAATAAATTGAATATCTGATTAAAATATTAGAACTTAAATTAAGTTTAGAAGACACAGTAGATCTTGATTAACAATAAGAATATTAGATTTTTAACTAAAAAGCTAACATAAACACAATATTAAAGAAATTAATTCATCCAGTTAGATATATAATTACTTAAACGTCAAAAAGCTTAGATTAATTTTAATTGATAAGTGGAAACTCATGGTTAAAATATATGTTCTATCCTTATGATTTTATAAATCAATATAGATATAATGCTAATAGATTAGGTTAACCAAGAAAGTCTATAGCTGTGAGATAATAAGAACGACGCCTATCGTCTGCTTTAATGAGAAAAAAACAGTAAAATATAAGATCAATGAAAAGATCCATATAAGTATATCCTATAAAATGAATAAATATAATAGTAAAATAATTACTAAAAATATATAATTATCTTTTTTTCTTAAAGTAATAAGAGAAGAATAGATTTTCCCATTCTCTATTCTATTTGATTCAGAAAATTAAGAATGAATTAATTTTATAATGAAAAAATTTTATAAAAAATTATAAAGAAAATTTGTTTTAAAATAATTAAACTTTGATTTCCATTAAAGAAATTATGTAAAATCATACTCATTAAATTTAAATAAAATTTACATCAATTTACTTTAATGAATAAGAAAGATTGAATATAAAATAAATTTATTTATAAATATTAAATAGAAGTAAAACTAAAATAAAAAATACAGAATTTATTACAACTAGCTTAATTTTTATCATCATATTTAAAATAATTAAAAGGTTTAATAATTGAAAAATTATGAACATTTAGTATTTTCTTTAAAATTGCTTATTTTGCATTAACAACTATTTCAGAAGAATATTATATAACTAAATAATTAATGTTATAATTAATATTAATTTCTGATGAGATAGCTAAGTAGTCCACTTACAACTCTTTAAGATAATCTATATAGTAGTAGCATGCCAAGGATTCATTCCAAATAAGAATAACGATTTCTACTTCCAACATTAAAATCAAAAGCTAACAATTTAATTGAAACAAATGATTAAAAATAACCAGTTGGCTAATTTTTTTCAGGTTTAGTTAAAGGTAAGACCATAATGGAATCAAAAAATAAAATTGAATTTCCTAAAACTTAATAAAATTTTTATCGTTTAATTTACAAAGCATAATATTCATTTAGACCAACAAAACTGAATCCAAGATAAGTTAGTATGGATTAACCAGCAATTTAAAAGAAATTAGGAGGACCTACTTTTGCATTTAGAACTATATAAAGTTCTGAAGAGTAATTAAGAAAACCAAATTTAGAAGTGATTCCAAGATAGTAAATAAACTATCTTGATGAATCTAAATCAATTAATGAGAGCTTAAATACTGAAATTAATTAGATATTATATGGAAAAAGGCAAAAAAATTTGGTTGTAAAATAGAGATTAAATCAAACGAAAAATAATAATGATACTAGCAATATAATTAAGGAAGAAAGTGAAAATTCATTTATATGATTAATAAATTATGACGGTGGTTTATATTTTTGTCTTCTTCTTAAAATTAAGCATATTTCACTCTTTTGGATAGTTTCATAATTATTTTGGTTTTCTAAATTAAAGCATGAATCATAACGATAAAATGAATAATTAGTTATCATTATTTTAAGTTTATTAGATGTGATTAGAGTTAGAATTTATCATTTCTTACATAATGTTACTTTTTGCAAATGACATATATTGATATGTAATATAATGCATAAATCAAGATGGCTAAATAGTGCTAATAATAGCACGATTTAATTCAATCTGAAGTGTCTGTTTAAATAGTTAACGATTAGGATCTTTTTCTTTTTTCCTAATTGAAATCTAGTAAATCTCTAAAACTACAATCTGAAATTGCGTCATCAATTATTATATTAACTATTCCTTTAAGTCCTTCTACTTTATATTCTTCTTATAGTTATTTAACAAAATCTTCATCATCCATCAATAATTTCTTTAATTCTGATTTCTAATCTTCTGTAATTTTGTTTTCTAAATGTAAATTAGAAATCAATTTAAAGACTTCTTTATAGAAAGTAGCTTATTCATCGGCCATAATTTTTATTTAATAATAAAAATTTGATCCATACATTTATCATTTAAATGAGAGAATAAATTAATTATATATATAATACATATTATATTATAACGTGGAAAATAATGGTTTAGAATTATATTGATAATGATGTGAAAGAAATTAAATTCGAAATAAAATTTATTTTTCTATTGATATTAAATAAAATATTTATTGAATAAAATAGAATGCCTATCTATCCAACAGCATCACTTACAAGTTCTATTCCAGCTCCAGTCAGTGTTGTTTAACCAGTAAGCTATGCTCAACCTGTCACTTATGCTCAACCCGTTTAATATGTTCCATAACCAGTTTAATATGTTACACAACCTGTTGTTTAATAACCAGTTGTTACTTAACCTATTCTTACTCAATCTGTTGTTGCTGCTCCATAATAGGCACCAATTAAGGGAGAATCAAG
Source organism: Paramecium sexaurelia (assembly GCA_000733375.1). Classification (NCBI taxonomy): domain Eukaryota; phylum Ciliophora; class Oligohymenophorea; order Peniculida; family Parameciidae; genus Paramecium; species Paramecium sexaurelia. Next base: position 188,372 of record JPFM01000036.1, read on the forward strand.
AGTTGAATACAGAGAATATTAAAGACCTGTTGTTGAAATGGAAACAGAAACTATTTAAGTTTAAGTACCTAAAACTAAATATGTGACTGATTATTATCCAGTTGAATATTAAACTGAGTACATCCCCAGAACAGTTTATGAATAATAAACTGAATATGTACCAGTCACTAAAACAGTACCTAGAGTTGAGTATGATGCTGTTGAAAGAGAAGTATAAAGAGTGGTATTCTAATATAAAGAATCATTTTATAGTAATATCAACCTGTTTAAACTGTTCCAGTGTAAACTGTTCCTGTTTAACCTGTTATTTAATCAATTGTTTAACCAGTCTAACCATTAACTTATTCAGTTGCTAGACCAGTTGCCTAAGCTCCAGTTTATGCATAACCAGTTGTTGCTCCTGCACTCACTTATTCAGGTGTTAGACCAGCATATTCACCAGTATAAGCCACATTCAATTCAACTTTAGGTCTACCCAAGTTATCCTACAGTCGGTGCTAGACCATAATAACCAGTGCCTTCTAATAAACCATAATGAAAATGAGATATAACATATAAAAAGAATTTGTACAATCAAAATATTAATTTCATAATTCAATTTTTAATGTTTTTTGTGAGAATTTAATAACCATTGATCATAACTATTACTTTTTTGACAAAAGAGTTAATAATATTTTATTTCAATAGTTTTAAAGTTTAAAATTGTTTATAAAGATAAGAAATATAGAAAAATATTTAGGAAATTACAGTTTAGCATATAAATAATCATGAGCACATCTTATAAAATTCTTTTTTAAGATTAAAATTAGCTGAAAACCTAAATTATTTGAGAAAATTAAATTTGATAAACTAGCAAGAGTTTTGATCAATCCCAGAAGAATTGTAAAGTTATCTTAGCTCAATTATTTTTATGATAGTAGGTTAAAAGTGATGAAATTTATTATAATTTTCGGATTTTAGGAACTCTTTATGAAATTCAATAATTAGCTAGGTAGAATAAAATTTATTAAATATTTCTAATAGAATTTAAATATTACAAAAAAAACTTTTTTCTAAAGGCTTTGAAATAGTGTAAATAAAGCATCTTTAATATCATGTAATTACTCTTCATTAGAATATATTATTGATTTTATTAAACAATAGTAATAGGATCATAAAAGTAATGAACTTAGATAATTATTTTTACTAGAATATTAGTATTTAAAATTATTTACCTTTATAAATCTGTTGATCTATTTGATTTATTAATACATCAATTTTAAGAATTAGGAAATGGATAACATAAATTAAACAAATTATCGATTGTTATATTAAACCTTTTCATATTTGTTAAAAATTTAATTAATTCATGAATCTTCTATTTTATATCTTAGGAGATCTTAGATAGTTATTAGGTTTAGAATTAAGATTTTCAAAGAGATTTAATTCGTTCTTATTAAATATTTCAAGTTTTATAATTCATTAGATAAGTCATAATTGTCTATTATAATTTTTTTTTCCTAAAATTTAAATTGATAAAATACTCTTTTTGGAAGAAAAATTTCAAAATATTTTAAACAATCCTAATTATTTAGTTCTTATTTAATTTCATGACTTTTAAAGTAGGCAATTTCTAAATATTTGAACATGTCAAGTTTGATTTGTTGTTTAGAATCAACTAGAATGACTTCTTCTTAAGGAAATAAAGAATCTAAATTCAAATCGTTTTTTAATAAATATATGCATAATATTTAGATAAGAAGTTGAATTCTGTTTTCAAAAGTTTCTTATTATTGTGGAAATCTATTAATGTGATCTGTAAGTTTAGTATATTCTTAAAATTCATAATTGTCATTATTCTAGCATTCCAAATATAATTAGGAAAATAAATTTGAATAGATTACCTAAAATTTCTGATCATAAGATTACACCAATCTGTTAATTTATGATTCAAGAGTTCTTAGACTTTTTAATAATTCTAATGAATTTGGATTAAATGTCTTGTAATTGATGTATTATGCTTTAAATAAACTATTTGAACTTAAAAATTAAATCGATACTGTTTTTTCTTATTAATTTAGCTCCAAAATATTAAATTATTACAACAATCTGATAGGCTTATTATTTTAAAAATTGTTTAAGGAATCCTTAATTTGTAATTTACTTTAAAATTTAAGAGAATTATTTAGTTTAATGGAGTAGTCTTAGTAGTTTTTATTGAAAAAAGAATGTACTTTTTCTTCAAATAATTGTATCAGAGAGGAGATATTTTCCATTTTATTTTTGATGCATTTTATCAAAAATTCATTTTTGCAATCTAGGCTAATATATAACTTAAAGCTAATATTGAAGAAACCTTTTTTAAAATATACTTTTGTATCATCTTGGTTTAATTAAATAAATTTCTAGATATTTAGAAATATTAATTTGATCTTATTTATATCAACTTTATATAAAATATTACAATAATTAAAAGTAATTTGATATTTAATTTCTTTGCAATGTATATCACAAAGGATATAATTTTAACTTTAACTAAATTTTAATAGAATTTAATTTTTTTTTTTTTTATTACCGTAAATAATGTTCTCTTTGTTTTCCAACTTATCAGCAATAAAAAAATTAGTAAATTCCTTGTCATTATAAATTTAATTGTAAATGATTTCATATATTTTTGCATTATTTTATTATTATTCAATTTCTTTTGATTAGTGTTATTAATAATTTAATAATTATTAAATTTGGTTGTAATTCATAAATTTTTAATAATAAGAAATATTTTTTTCAGAAACTACTAATAATTTATAAATTTAATAGAAAATCACATATTTAGAGGGAATTTCGCTCTTAAATAAGTTTCTAATTCTTTGACATCAATTGGCTTAGTAAAATAATAATCCATCCCTTAAGCAATAGCGAATTTTTTAGTTTCAAAATCACAATATCCTGTGTTTGCTATACATAGTCCTCTGGGAATCAAGCCATCATGAATTTTCTATTTTAAAATCCTCACAGTATCAATTCCATTCATTAAAGGCATATTTATATCTAAAAAAATAACAGCATAACCAGCACAAGAACAGAGTTTGCATGGCTTAAATTTCTTTTCATCACATTTTCGAATAGCTTCAATACCATTACAAGCTTTATCACTTTTAACTGAGAATTTTGAAAGAATTAATTACATGGAAATTATATTAAAAACTTCGTCATCCACTATTAAAACTCTACTACAACATTTTGAACTAATGTTATATTAAACAATTTAAGTTTTAAAATTAGTTTCTAGACTAGGTATTACAATTAAAGATTGTTTTTATAAACTAAGATCATTTTCATTTTCATCTTCATCTTCATCATCATTTTACTCAATATCTATATTGTCTTTATTTTAATTAATATCAGTAATTCTATGTAAAAATTATTGTTATGTTTCTGCTGAATGTTTCCTGATAGAAAACGTTTTGTAATTTTTTTATCCACTATGAATACCGCCACTATTACTCTAACTATGTTAACTGGCTTCATATTTAGAAGCCAACATTTATTTAATACTGGCTTCTGATGGTTATTATTCAACGTAATATATTTGATTAACAATTTTCAAATAAGTTTAACTAGTTTGATAAGCACTTTCATTATACAATTATTATGAATTTCTTATCGAAAATTAGAATTCAGTACCTTTGTTTTAAGTAGATTTGAATTCCAACCCTTTTTTTCCATGCATCTTTTATACAATAGCATTTGATATACTCAATCCTAATCCACAACCAACTGAATTTTAAGATACTCTTAACATTTTTTTATTATCTTTTAACATTTCACTTAATTTTTAAGATTCTGAAATACTCATACCAATTCCAGTATCTGTGATTCTGGTTTTTAATTTGTCTTGATTCATGGTAACTTCTATAGTAATTACACCTTCAGTAGTAAATCTGGCGGAATTGGAAAGTAATTGATATATGATTTATTTGTATCTTTCAGCATCATTATATATTTTCAAATCAATAGGACATTCAAGCTTCACTGTATTGGATCGAAAATTTAATTATTTGTCCATTAAATTTATTATTTCCATAATAGTTTAATAGGGACTAAATTCTTGAAGTTTAAGAGTAAATTATTGTAAGAGGATTGAATTGTAATCTCTAATGTTGCGTAGTATGTAATTTAATAATTATGAGTTGATTTAAATTGGATCAAAAAATATCTCTTTTATTTCTTTTTTAATATTAGAACTATTTAAAGCTTCTTGACTTATTGTCATTATGCAATTTAAGTATGTTCCAAATTCATGTGAAACTGATTAAAATATATTATATAGTAAAGAGCTGGAAATTGTATTATTGTCTAATGTTTTAGAATTATTAGCACTTGAATGATTTTGATGAACACTTATAGTATGAAGAGATTTACTAAATTAATTCTTTCTTTCTAATTATTACTCGATATGAAGTATAAGAAAATTCTCATATGATGACATATCACTTAATATTATAAAATTGAATTTAAAGTTCTGAAATTTAAATTGTTTACTTTCAATATCTCCTGCTGAATAATAATTAAGAGCCGAATTTTTATTCTCAAAGATTGTTTAACATATTGATTTTATATCAGGCTTGAGAAAGGATCTCTTTTTGGATTATGGACTCTATTATAGAAATGGCTATACCCCTATAAAAGTTTGAGTAACCCAACAGATAATGAATCGCATTTACATTCTAACAAATGTCTTACTAGTTTAGAATCACTCATAAGTTAATCTTCGTCAGCTGAACTATCCAAAAATTACAATAATTGCGATTGGTCGTAAATCACAAGCATTTTTTCATTAAACACAATAAATTTTTATTCGGTTAACCACGGACTAATTATATAATATCTTTAATTATTACACTAATTCCAGAATATAATTCTTTATATCAAATTTAATCGACATCTAAAGTTCCACCTTTGGAATAGGCATGGCATCTATTTCCACTCTTTTGTTTGGCCTCATCTTAAATGTAAGAAGGATCAAAAGAATCATTATAACTATAGTTTTGACCAAATCATAAATTTAGGATCCTTATTTAAAAAACTCTAGTATTAAAAAGTACAACCCTAAGAACATTCCTGGAAAATAGTATTATTGAATATTCAATCCCCATCCACATTATATAACTATTAAAACCTTCTATACATCAATATTTACTTGTATCAGATCTATTTTGTTCTACCATTACATGCTTAACATTCCAATGCTTATAGACTCACTAACAATTAAGGAACTCCAAAATTACCACTTCTGAGATTCCAAATTGATTAATAGGAGTTTAATCAAAAAATTAATATAATGTAGAACTAAAGCGCTCACTATAAATCCTATTTTATCTTTCTCCATTCTAAATATCAAATTCCAAATGATTTCAAACGATATGATAGTCTCAAAGAAAATCACGACTTTCATTTTTTTATAAAAATATATTATCGCTAAAAGCATATTAAAACTACTTATCAATTCTTCAATAAATTTAATATCCTTAGTAATACGGGTAATTCATAAGAAATTTACAATTCAAACATCAGTGATTAAAAAACAACTTTATCCTTTAACCTTTTGATTATTTCTAAATTACTGGAAATCATTTACACAAGTACTTTAATTATATGTTTTAAGAAAATCGTTATAACAGAATAATGATTAATTACCATTCGATTATATTATTATTATTAATATTATAATTTCATGATTGTTTTACTCATATCAATATCTACAATATTAGCCAGATCTATCTAAGCAAACAAAGATATTCAAATCTAAAGCTTAACTAATTTTAAACATGATGATCATCATCATAAATTTAAAATCAAAGTGCCTGGGACAGGAATAGTCTAACTAGAACCTTCGATAGGAACTGTAATTTTTGCAATTGAAATCTAAGATAAAAATGCTAATGTTGCTCTTGATAGGGCTAATACTTTAGTAACAAAGGCAGTTGATGAAATTAAATATAGTTTGTCTAGAGATAACTACACAATATAGACTGGAATCTTTTAACTTTCTTTGAGATATGACTACACAACAGGAGTTTAAGAATTGATTGGATATACAGTCACTAATTAACTTTATGTAACAACGAAAGATCTGTAATTGATTGGTAAAATAATTACTGTAGGTGTTAATGCAGGCTTAAATAGAATAGATGGAGTCAATTATTCAAATAACCAAGAAGAGACTGTGAAAGCTAATGATGAAGCAATTAAATTGGCCATATAGGATGCAGAGAGAAAAGCAAAATAGATAGCAGAATCATTAAATCTAAAATTTAGTGAAATACTTCACTTCAAATATTTGGATAATTACAATAATCCAGTAACGGATGTATATGGACCTAGAGCAGCAGGTATGACAACTAAAACTTCAGCAGCCCCAACTCCAATATTTGCAGCTAAGAATAATGTTAGAGTAGATATTGAATTGAAAGTATTATTAAAATGACAAATAAATATATAATAAAATGATTTTAATTCTGCTCTTTGGAATCTTTGTAGTGACCTATAGTTAAGAATGTACAACAACTATCAAAGGGATATTTTCTAAATAAATTTACGAATTTGAAAGATCAATAAATCAAATAAGAAATGAAGTAGCTCAAGCTAGACAGTAAAATCATTTGGGATAATTTGAATATGCTGCTAATATGTAAATAACTACATGGTCAATTGGATTATCAAGAGGTGCTTAAAATTGTGCTGAAAGATGTCCAGATTCTATCGATACTTGCAAAAACGTACTTTATAAATCATACTAAGTTAAAAGGGGATTTCGGTGTTCTATTCTATTAAAGAATGGTTGAGTCATCAGGAGTAGAATGGAACCCTTAAGATATTGTGAAAAAATGGATGTAAAATAGACAAAATGCTGAATAATTAGTAATAGCAACGATTTCATAATTTGGATGTGGGAGAGCAATTAAGAAATCAGTGGATAAATATATGGAATATGTTGTATGTTTTTTTGATTAAGTAATTCAAAATAATATTCTAGGCTCCTATAGATGGAAAAGCTCCTTATATAGTTGCTAATGAAAAATCAATTGCAAAGGCTTGTAGATTTGGTAGATCAAATTAATATAGTGGCTTATGTGCAAGTTCTTACAATAAAATGCTCATCATGAATCCAGAACATTCAACCAGAATATTCGAAAGTTTGGACTAGCAATAATCTTAATGATGATAACATTAAAAATATTAAATATAAGTTCATAAATAAACTTTATCACAAGAAAACTTAGGCTTCAACTATTATTTCTAAACCATATATATAAAATTTGAAATAGGTCATTTGAATAGAATTTCTGAAAAATAAAATATTGAAAATTAGAAAGTCTTAAATATAAAATTTTATTCATTATCGTATTAATTTCGATTATAAAAATTAACTTAAAAGAATTCATATAAATTGAATTTTTATTAAAATCTCTTATGTGTTTTAAAATTTATAGTTTAATAATACATAGCACAATTTTCAATAAGAAATTTATTAATAAATAATGTGTTTATTAGAATAAAGAAAAGAAGCATAATAATCTATTTTGTATTAGGCTAAAGATTTAAAATCCTTAATAAATTTTAGCCTTACTAATTCAATATTAGATTTTTCTTCTATTAACAATCAGTTCAATATATTTAATAAATACTAGTCTATTTGGTATATATATATATAGTTATATTCATAGATGATAATTTTAGAAAATATCATATAGAACAATAATGATCAAGTTCCATTAAAGTTTTAAAATTCAAATAGATTAACAAGTTTTTTGGGGCGCTTAGGATTGTATGCTTGATAATATGTAAAGCGTTATAGTTTGATGTAGGTATGTTAGGGATATAAAGAAAAAGAAGGGAAATGTTAATATTATAGAAAAAGTTAATTATGTTTATTTTCGTTATTTAAATTTGAATGAAGCAGCCCCTACAGAGTAGATTAATTATTTAGGATGCTAGACGCAAGAATTTAAGTGCTGTTGCCCTTCTTGATCCTTCACCTAAGTAAATCACCATCAGGAAGGCATCTATTGGTGGTTTAAAGAATAAGGAAAATATTAATAGTAATGATACTTAGAGGAAACAAAAAAGTTCTTAAAATGTTAACACTGAGGACATTAGAAAATAAATTAGTCAATTAATTAAAAAGACAGCTTAATCTTAAAGAACCAAATTGAAAAAGATTGATATTGGATGTCAAGAATAAATAGAGATTAATGATCAAAAAGAAGGGATTTTTGATGAGATTACCTTAAGATTGTTATATTAAAAAGAATTGGAATATAAAATAAATCCATAATTCTTTGATCATTAAAGTCATATATCTCCTTTGATGAGATCTATTTTATATGACTGGATTTGTGAAGTTTGTAAAGAATTCACATTAAAGCGAGAGACGTTTCATTTATGTATTCATAATTTGGATAGATATATGTCTAAAATTTCTATTAGTAAGTCTGAATTCTAATTATGTGGTTTAGCAAGTTTATTAATTGCATGCAAAATAGAAGTATAGTAATCTCTTATTTTAGGAAATTTATCCCCCTAAAGTTAATGATTTTTCATCAGCTAGTAATTATGGATTTACAGAGTAATAAATCTTAGATAAAGAATAAGATATTTTAACTGAATTAAAGTGGATGATCAACCCACCAACTCTTTATCTTTGGAGTTCTTGGTATTTGTCCTAATGGGATATATATTATCCATAATCTAATTTATAAATGAAATAGCCAACATAATCATCATATACCTTGTTTAGGCATTTCATGACTTTTATAGATTGTGCAATTTTAGATATCAAATTATATTAATTTACAAACAGAGAAATAGTTTCATCCTTACTCTATTTGGTTTTACTAAAACAATATTGTGGATGTACTTATTAAAGAATAGTTGAAAATAAAGTTTAAGAAAGAGATCTACTTGATTTTTAACGAATCTATAAACCATTTGTTGAACTTGTATTTGGATTTCAGTTTAATTAATTAAATAGATGTATTAGATATCTGACTAAGTTTTTAAACCTAGATATTGTTGTTGATTAACCAGGCAATACTAAGGTTGTAGCTGAAAAAGAATTATTCGAGGTTTATGAGTATTTCTTATCAATTTAAACACATAATCCAGCAGGTCTTTAATTCATTAGAAAATGATTGATATCATATACTTTAATAATTTTTATTGTTATTTTTTAAATGGCCTTAACAGATCAACTATGTCTTTGGTTCACCGTTTTAGCATTTCTATCCTATATAGCTATCGATGTAGCTCTTTAATTGCATATTCCCTTTGCTTCAATAGGACTACCATAAAAAGGTTAGATATGTCCAAATTAATTTATCAAATATACTGATTCATTTGATATGCAATGTGTATCTGATTGCAATGAAAAAGCGAACATTAAAAGATAAACTTTTCATTTACATCTAGCCAGAATCAATCAACCTAGTTATTTAGCTTGTAAATATTATTTTTATTTAAGATGAAAATTACATTTGTTTGCCAACTTAAGACAAAAATTTCTATTAATTAGAACCTTATGTTGAGAAACCCATTTAAACCTATCTCAGTTAATCTTTAAAGGATGATGTCATGGCAACAGTGTGCTTTATTTTTATTTCTTTGGCCATCATCTATCGAACCTTAGCATTTTACAAAGATTATGCAGAATTTATAGTCAAGATTTCTTCAATTATATCGCTGATTCTAAGCTTTGCAATCCTATTAATATTATTGAGGAAATATAGTACAGTTTAGGAAGCAAATGAAATGTATAAACTTCATTCTCATTCCTTTTAGTTTAACTTCAAAAGACACTTATTATGATTTATCTCAGATGACAGCTATTATGATGCTTAATAAAATGGATTTAGTATATCTAACTTTAGTTGTATTTATGGGCTTTCTATTATGTTACTTAATTTTTAAGCATACAATGGATAGGATTTAGTTTTCAGTATTTCCTCTGACTCATTGGTTCACATCCTTATATTATAATGAATATTTAAATACTAATAGAAATAATAATCAATAATAAGTAAATAATTAAGAAGTTAGACCACAGAAATAATAATGGCAATTGATCCTATTTTAAATTATCAACTTTATTCTTTTTTATACTATTAGCATGTAATTTTATCATTAAATATTCTAGGTCTTCTTTATCTATAAGTTAAGAGTCATCTTAATATGCATACGGAGAAACTTCCTTAATCTTTAATATTATTTTACCCATACTATCTTTAATTCTTTTTGTTTACTTTTCAATTTTGATGTGTCTAATTTCAGAATATAATTTATATTAAGAATAAAACACCATTTTCCCTTTGATTGGAAAAGCAGGAATTTAAGGTGTTAATTTAATTATTATGTTTCCTTTGATTTTTTTAAAAGTTATTATGCAATGGTTTGGAAAGAACTATTTTGAGTACTTAATATTGACAACTCTTGTAAATGGTTAAGAACTAATCAATTAAGGAAACGGGAACATAAATCAGTAAGATTAAAACCAAAATCAATAAGATTAAAGAGATAATGGACTAAGGAGATTAATTAAATTATGTAATAATACATTTTCAATTATTTTTTAGATGATTAATTAAATAAAGTAGCTCATACGATATCCATTTGTTTAGCTTTAGCTTGCAATTTTATGATGCTCATTTTTTAAGAAAATATTCCGGCTCCTTTTCTAATTTCTTTGTTAACATATGCAATTAGTTATTCTTATTTTATTCCGATTGTTGCTAGTCCACTCAGATATAGTTTCAGTACTCAATAACACTAAATGAATGAACATAAAAAATAAAATATGAAGTGTCTTTTAAGACTTTTAGAATAAAATTAGTAATGATTATTTTACATATAAATTTTATCAATATTATAATTAATTATGGAATAGAAAATAGAAGAATTGAATCAAAAATATAGTAAATTAATGAGTGAACAGGATAATTACAATACTAGATTTACAAAAAACTATTAAAATTTTTATTAATATGCAATAGCTGCTGGAGAAGAAGATTTTCAGAAAGGTGTTCAAGCAACCAAAAGACTTAAAAAACTAATAGATACATTGTCTGAATCATCAAAATTCACTAATTAGATCATTGCTAATGAAGCTTTCTAGAGGTAAAATACATATTGAAAATTAGCATTTAAATATTGATCACTACACTTTTATAAAGTACAAGATGGCAAGATAATAATGCAGGAATATGGATTATAATTGTAAAAATGCTCTCCTTATCTTTTAGTTATATTTGGAATCAAATTATAATTTTCTAGATATCAAACCTTTAAGTCAAATTTTTAAACATCGTTTAACTTATTATTTAGAAGAATCAGAAGAAATGTTTTAAGAAAACACTTCTAAATTATTAACTTTATTAATGAATGAAAATGACATATTTTTTAAATAAGATTATTAAGAAATTTAAGAAATGCTTATATAAAGTATGAATTAATCATTATAGTTATGTGAGAACTTTTAAGATTATTTCTAAGTTATTAAAAATTATTTAAGTATAAGAATTAATTATAAAAAGATTCAAACAATCATCAACTAATTGGGTTACAAAATTTAAAAGTAGTTTTTCAAGAAAAATATATTTCAAAAACTTAATTAAGTCCTTTATTATAAATATTGAAAGAACTTAAAAGCAAAACTAATTTACATATATTTAATGATTTATTATTGAAATGTTGTTTAGTAAATTAAAAGTAAACTCAATTGTCTGCTTTTAAATTGTTACTGGAAGAAGATGCTACAGATTAAAATGATTATATTGAGGTTCTCCGATATTCTTTATTGCACAATAACATTAAGATTGTTGAATTAGGAACTTCTTTAGCTAAGCATGTAATTAAGAATAATGAATGTAACTAACTTTAAGAAATTAAGCTTTTAATCTATTTAAATTAAGCATTAGAAAATCCTATAAAAGAAATTTCATAAGATTTGATTATTAATGTATTTAAGATTCAAAAAGAGGACACATCTATTCTTAGAGATAATTTCATTTTAATATTAAACATTTGTTCAATGTAAGCAAGAAATGAAATTGAAGTATTTAGAGTATATTCATGGATAAATTTGGCTAAGGCAATCAAATAAAAAATTAATTAAGAAGATTCTTCTATTTTGTAATAATTAATATAATTGTGTTAAACTGAATAAAATAGAAACGATGAAAAGAAAAGTTGCTTTTATTTTCTCTATTTTGTTGAATAATTAATTTATAAAAGATAAGAATAAGATAAAAGTGAATATTTTTTACTTGCTAAAATAATAAGTAAATTCGTAGGAAAATTTTAACATCAAGATATAGAAAATTACTTGATAAAAATATTCAAAATTTTGGAAATTACTGATGAACAACTCTTGTAATTACAAAATGAAAATAATCAAAGTACAATTGAAGTCCAATAAGCTTGGAAAAAATTAAGGCAAGATATTTAATTATCTAGATAAAATAATTAGAATAAAAAATGAATGATACCAATTAATTTGAAATGTATTTTTAAATTTTAATTTAATCAATAAATTTATCTAATTTCAAAAGAAGTATCTTCGTTTTTCTATCAAACTAAAAGTTAGTGCTGCTTACTTCGGTTAAAGTAACATTAGAGTCATTTACACAATTAAAAATAGTTTATATATAATTAAATTAAATAAATAATATCAAACTATTATATACAAACTAATCAAACTAATAAAGAAGATAACAAGAATCAATTATACAGGCTATTAATTTTAATATTATATTTTAGGTTGTTGAACTTCTATCTATGGCTTTTTCAAAAGAGATAAAAATGTTTTCAAATCTGGGTGTGGTTTACTTGGCCTACTATCTATAATTTTTCTTATTAAAATTTCTTATTCTCTTATTTTATCTTCAGCTAACACCTATAAGAATTTTACATACGCAACTATCCAAATTAACTCAACTCTCTTTACTTTTTAAACAAATCTAAAAATTCTTCGTTGAATTTTAATTGATCCAAACTATTCTAAGATCGAAAATGGGCTGATTCTTTTATATCACTCTAAATATTTTAGATTTTAGTTATATCCAATTTTAAAGATTTAGTTTTAGCTTCAATATTCCTTTCCAATAATGAAGAATCATCTTCATTTTCTTTAATTAAATCTTCTTCTTATTATTAAGAATTAACTTCTACTTATGATTATTAAGACAAATATCGAACATGTTTATTAAATTTAGTTTTAAATATTTAACTATTCTACTCCGATTTTGATTGTTTCATATTTAGAACTTCATTTTTTAATATTTATAATGGTATTTTACATCTCAGAGTTAAAATTTTTTACAGTCTATTTATTGCTAGACTCCAGTGATATGTTAGAACCATCTTTTTAAAATAAATTGATGGCTTTGAATTTTTTTTGACATGTATATGACAATTATTGATCTTTTCTAATAATTAATTAGCTTATGATTTCATTGTTACTTTAATATAATAAAAAATGGATTAAGCAAATTAGGCATTTAAAGAAATATATTTTAATGGAGAGTGTTATCAAAAAGTGAAAGATAAAATCGATTCACGTCCTTAAAATGAATTTGCCGCTCTTATGGAATCTAATGTTACTGATTATCTAAATGTAATATTTAATTAATAAGTAGGCAGTACAAAACAATATATACTTGTGTAGTTATAATGATTTAGATTCAGCAAAGATGTATATTGAATAGCTAAATAGCCAATGGATTAGAATATAGAATATTGCACAAGAATTAGGAAAATATTAATTACTTAGTAATGGCTTTAGAGTAAATATAAAATGAATTTAGATTTTAGAATATCATCGAATTAAGTTTTAAGATAGAATACTATAAGATAACAAGATAAATTTTGCATTAAGAGAGATTGGTAGAATATACAAATTGAACTAACTGATTGAATCTCATTTTGGTTCTCTTGTTTTTTAATAATTCAAACCTAAAATAACAACCCATTAGGATTTAATGACTAATTGGCTTACCTATAGTTAATGTGAGTAAGGGTTAGATGAAATCAAGGATTTTGAAAGAAGACTCGAATGTGCACTGACCAATTTACCAGATAATGAAAAATAATAACCTAAACTTCCACCAAATTGGGAAAAAAACATGGTAAATTTAATGAAAAAGAAGAAGAAGAAGATATGATAAAGCATATTATGTCAAATAATTTATCTAGAATACTCTAAAATTTATTATAAACAAATTATAAAATTTTCTAATATTGTTATAATATAAAACAATTATAATTTATAATTATTGCCTATTATATTTATTAATTTTTAATTCACCTTTTCATTTTAATTTAAAACCCACCTAATTGAGAAAGTTTTGAGGATAGATTATGACATTAATCATCCTCTAAAAACAAATTAGCATCGTCATCATCGCTATCAGAAGATTCTCCATTCATACTTTCTTCTGACCCACTTTCAGATTATTATTCCTTATTTGATTCATTCTTTGTTTCCGTATAAAAAGAGCCTGCTATCTAAATTAAATAAATATTTTTTTACATTTTTTACTGTTTCTTACACAATCAAGTTTTCTTAATCTTCTTCATCTGCTTATTATTATTCAGCTATTTACTACATCATTTAAGATTTCTATTTTTCAGTTATGATGGCTTATTTTAATAAAATATATTATCTCATAGATCTTCTTTTTGCTTTGGAAAGATTAATCTATTCCGGTAATACAGATGAACCTAAATAACTCAATCTAACCTAAAGAGTTAATTATATAAATACCTCTTTTTTTTGTTATAATGGAGTTCCAATTTCATTATTAAGGATTTAAAGTTATAAAAATTATGATTCCAAACATTCTGCTGCTGATGGTCTTTAACTTTCTTCTAAACATAGAACTTTTCTAAGAAATGTTTATGCTTCTTTGCTTAGACATACAAATTTTGAATTATTAAAATCAATTCTTCCTGCAGTATTTTAATTCAAAATAGCGCTTATTGTACTACCTGAAAATACAGGCTATTAAGTCAATAAAATGTAAGCAACAACTCCTGCACTAAATATATCAATTTTTTCATTATAAACTTTCAAATTGAGAACTTCAGGAGCAATATATCCAGGAGTACCATATTTTTTATATTCAAATTTAGGTATCTTTCTGGCTGCTAAACCAAAATCAGCAATTACAATAGTTGAAGAATCTTTTACAAGTATATTTTCTAATTTAATATCTCTATGCAGAATATTAAGGGAATGTATATGTTTAAGACCTTAAAATATCTGTTTCATAAAATTGCTGATTTATTGTTCACTAAAGTATGATTTTTCAGTTTTCTTTTTTTAGAATTCTTGAAATAATTCTCCTTTCGCATATTCATATATCAAATATATCTATTTATTATCTTCATGAATTTCTAGCAATTTAATTACGTTAGGATGATCAATAGGTCGTAGTAATAACATTTCCCCAATTACAGAATCTCTAAGTTTGTTAACTTTTATCAAGTCAGCCTTTTAGAAGGTTTTACAAACAAATTGCTTCTACTTATTGTCCTCAATGAGATAACCCTTTTTTTAATATAATGTACTTTTGAATAATTGCCATTACTAATTTAACTTAAGAATCTAAATCTAGTTTAGATCTGACCTCTTGTAATGCAAAATCTACTCAAATACTCAATC
Source organism: Paramecium sexaurelia (assembly GCA_000733375.1). Lineage (NCBI taxonomy): Eukaryota > Ciliophora > Oligohymenophorea > Peniculida > Parameciidae > Paramecium > Paramecium sexaurelia. The sequence goes on from JPFM01000036.1 coordinate 204,069, forward strand.
CAATTTTTTAATTATTTTTGGTCAACACAATGATACTCTTTTACTCTGTCGTAGGATGTTAATAAAAAACTCTTATCAGTACTTGATAGAATGTATATATTATTAAACAGATTGCAGTATTTTGTTTTTTAATGGCTAAATTTTATCAATTAGCCATCTTTTGTTAATCCATATTCATAATTTTGACTTTTAGTTAAATTCACTAATTGGGATTTAATCAAATATGTTGATTAAACATTGCCTGCTGTCCAAAATGTTGAAATTTTGAGTAGGGATTGCAAATTCTTATTTGTTGGTATATACAAGTAATCAATGTTTTGAGATTATTAGAGCATATATATTTAATAATTTTTTAATAAATAATGGGATCATGTGCATCAATGAAATAAAAAAAAATAGATGGAAATATTTAAATAGCAGCATATAAGTAAAAAAATAAATAATGATTAAAAGAGTTTGCATAACAGCTTTCATCTGGAATAAAGAAAGTCATAACTTATTTGATTTTGAGAGTCATTAAGCATGTCGTAAAGAGTTAGAACTAGATTTTTCAGGTAACCATTTTAAGTATAACTTAGCAACACTTTCAATGGTTGATAATTAAATTATAGCATTAAGTGAGAATGTATGTTTATATTATGTATATAATTATAAAGGAATATGTTAAAAAATAAGTTCAATTACTGAAAGTGGATTGTGAATAGGATTATGTTACTCTTTCAGGAATGAGTTAGAAATCTGATTAGAGAATTTGGGCAATATTATGTAAAAGACCAGAATTTGAGTCATTAAATGTATGAATAAAAATGAAAATAAAAAGGAATGGGAACTTTAGAGAGGAGATATTATCAAATTAGGAAGAATGAAATTATAATTGATTGAATTTAATTATGACATAGATGCATTACAATAGTAAAGAGACTAAACTGATATAAATGAAGACGAATTATAATCATAAGATTTGGAACCAGATGGTTGCTTATGTAGGATTTGTTTTTCTAAGACTGCAACAGTTTCAAATCCTCTTTTTAGTCCATGCAAGTGTAAATTATGTTAATTTAAATTATAGGTATTGGTTCTATGAAATACGTTCATCTTCATTGTTTATAGGTTTGGATTTAATAATCAATTAAAGTTAAGAATCAATAGTCATCAATCTAATATATTTGGAAGAAAATGGAATGTGAAATTTGCAAAATGCCACTAAAAAGCACATATACATATTAAAGATAAATTTTTTGCATTATGTAAATTCAAAAACCTTCTGTTCCACATATGATTTGGAAGATTACTTCAGATGATAAATCCAAAGAAGGAATTATCTTAGTTATGGAATTATAAGATAAAACAGAAATTAAAATCGGTCGAATCCCTGATTGTGATATTAAACTTAAAGATATTTCTGTATCTAGAAATCATGCAATTATTAAAATTATTAAATAAGAGGATAATTAATTTAAACTTCTACTTTAAGATAATAATTCTAAATTTGGAACACTTTTATATGCTTAATCTGATAAATTGCTAAAATATACCTTACCATCCTTATAAAAATAACTTTATCAAATTGGAAGAGTCTTACTATATATATAATTTAAAGATAAAGGAAAATCTTTTAATAAATAGTAATTTCTAATTAATGAATTTAGGTTCACATGTTATAAACATCCTGATAAAATTGTCGTCCAAACAAAAATCAATTAAATCGAATAAGCCACTATTATACCGAATGTAGAAAAAGATAAAGACAATCAAATGTCTTTTTAAACAAATAACGAATTACATTAGGAAGATATCGTAATTAATGTAAAATAAATATGAATACCATTTGACTAATTATATTATTTATTTATTAATTTATTTGTCTGTTAAATGATATAAAAATTAAACAAGTGGGATTGCATCATTGACCCTATTATCAAAAACAATTAATAGATGTAAGTTTACTTATTAATCAATTAAGAGGTGGTTTATATCTAGCTGACATAGATTGTGCATTAAGTCAAGATTTATTAAAACAATTATAAGTAGGAGCTTTACTTAGTGTTATTGATGAACCCAAAGTTATTACTGCTCCAAATATAATTCATTAAGTAATTAGTATTCCTGATTGCACTGAATAAAACATTTAAGAATTCTTTCCTAAAACTAATGAATTTATTGAAAGACACAGATAACATACTAATGTTATGGTCCATTGCTTCGCAGGAATCTCTAGAAGTGCATCTGTTGTTATTGCCTACATCATGCAAAAATTTAATTGGGGATTTTAGAGAACTCTTAACTCTGTTATATCAAGGAGACCTTAAGTTAAACCAAATTCAGGTTTTGTTAAATAATTGATTTAATATGAAACTTAGAATAGAAATAGATCATCTTCTCAGTAAAATAGAATTATTAATACTATAAATACTGTAATTGATAAAATGCCATATTAATCAGATAGTAAAAATAATAAATACTTTTAACCATCTAAATTAGATTTAAATTAATTAGAAATGGAAATTACCAAAAGACAGTAAGATTTATAAGTTCTAAGAATGAAATATTAACAACTAAACGATAAGATTGTTAATAGAAATAATATCTATGTATCTGCTTTTGAATGAGATGATTTTAAACACTTATATATTATTTTATTCCATTTTTATTTCATCTCTTTTTCCATCTATTTTCTAACCCATTTCTATCAACATTAATTATGGATTATACTATTCATTTAATAAACTACATTTACCTTAAAGATAGTAATGTACAAAATAATTACTTTCTTTTAACAATTTAAATGCTTTGTCAAAGCTTTTATTTGACAAATCCAATAATAAAATTACATCTTAATCTGTACACTAAGGATATATTTACTATAGTTCTTCAAACAATAATTAAACTAATTAATATCTTTTGATACATAGTTCTTCATTTTTCTAATAAATTCTCACATATCTAGGACGAAGACTTGAACTTGGAAATTAGAATTACTAACATTATGTACCAATATGAACATTTTTCTCTTTCTTCAATATTTATTCATCTTTTATAATCACTTTATTTTATTTTTATTCAGACTTAGATACTTTACTTTTACTTTTTTAATTTCTAGTTTAAACTTATTAAATTATTGATTAACTTGAATCCTCCTCATAAACCTTCCCTGATGATAGTAAATAATCTAAATCTAAAATTTTTGATGGCTTAAATTGCATGGTATTACTAAATCCTATAGTATTTTTATTATCATTTTCAACTATTATTGAATTTCGAGATGCAAAATACTACTAATTGGATAACTCTCTGTTTTGAAAAGATGCAATATCATATAGATAAGGAAATGTATAAAGTGCAGCAAGCAATTCAAAATAACTTTGCTTGCTCATATGATAATTTATTTATTATTCATAATAAATATGATCCTTTAGATATACTTTTTTGTATAATTAATTTGTAAATATAAATTTCATAATCAAATTTTTTTATGCATTTTGATTAAAGAATGAATATCTTCCAAAACACGAAGCTTATTTTATGTGGTAGCTTATTCTTATTTCACTTATAACACCTATCTTGATTGAATCTCTCTTTCACTTTCGTAAATTCTAACTTTCTCTTCAATCTATTAAAATTATTATGTAATCTTACTTATTTTAATGAATACTAACTTTATTCAATTTACTATTTGTACTTTGCAGATTTTTATGCATGTTTAAGAATCTCTTCTTCCTAAGCTTTTATTTTTTATTTCAATTCATTTTCTCTATTCTTATATTCTTTGATTTCTTCTTTACTTTAAGCTAACTATTTCACCAGATGGTCAATCTTAATCTCAATTTCATCCATTGTTTTATCATTCTCATGTTTTGTCAATTAAATATCATTTTCTAATTCTCTATTATACTGTTAAGATTTAGTTAGTTGTTCCTATAAATGCAGAACTTAATTTTTAAGCTTAATTATAATATTTAAGAATACTTATTCTATGGTACGAAAGTCTTATCGAGATTACAATTCAAACTCTTCAGTTTTTTATTTTTTTAATTATAATGCAGATTTTTAATCTTAAATTTCAAGAACAAGACTTTAGATTCTATTTTCTGCATTTAATAATTTGTTTTACTAATTATCTATTACAGATTTAAGTTCAGAATTGATTTGTTATAATTTCTAATAATCTTATAGTTATATTTATTGATTTTTCTCTTCATTATCAATTAATCTCTAAAAATCTGTAATTTTTTAATTTAAGTTATCGATTAATAATTTTTATTCATTAATTTTTTACTTTTTTTTTTCAATTTAATCCTTATAATTTGAAACTCTCTTCTCTACTTCTGCTTCTTAAGATTATATGATAATTTGTTGCTATTTTTCAATTTTAGCTAATTAAGCATAAGCCTCGTCTTATTTATATTTTGATTAATCTAACTATTATTTATAGTAGTTGAGTTATTAATTTAAATACTCTATTTAAGATTATTAATCAGCATCCCTGTATCTAATATCTTAATACATTTATTCAAAATATCTAATTTATTCATCTCTATTTAATAATTCATCTCTTTATTTTAATAATTCTCCTTCTAATTCTTTATTTTGTTCTTCTTAATTTTTTCTATAATAATAATAATATATATCATTACATTTCATTTGAAAAATCTTCGCATAATTTTTATACCCTTTCAAGTTCTCTTCCAAAATTTTATCCTTATTCTTCATAAACTGTTTCTGCTTATTTTAACTAATCTCTCAAAGCTGTTAATTTTTATTTTTTATCTCCTAATTTTTATTTTAACAAGTGATTTTATTGTTGCAATTCTTCAATCAACTTTTCAGAAGTCTCTGCTTTAATTTTAACTTCCTTAGTATTAGCATCTCCTCTATTTATAGAATCTAATAATTATCTATTTTCTTATTCTAATGCTTTAATTTGTTTATCTTTGGTTGATAATTTACTTTCTTATTCTTTATTAACTGTCATATATTCTTTAAGAGTGATCTAAAAGGAATCCATAGAAAATAATACTTTTAATTCCTTATTTAAGATTCTAATTCTTTCATATTTTTCTCTCCTTTACAATTCCTTAGCATTCAAAGTATCCCTTAATCTACTTATTTATTCTAAAGATCCACTTTATCTACGTCTTTCTCTTGATGAATCATCTCTTATTTTATAAATAAATGAATTACTCATCATCATTGACTTTGCTTGGTCTTGATCTCCCTATGAAATATGTTACAGGTTATTGAGGAATTGGTTCATATTACATGATCTAATCGATTTGTTGACTTGTCTTTTTATATCGATCCATGAGTTTATTAACATTTCTCTCTAATCGGTTATCCATTATTTAAATTCAAAATTATTATAATTCAGGTTAACTTTATTTTCTTAATTCTTACGAATCAATCATTTTCATATCTGATTCCTCATGTTACACATCTTGGAAGGGATTCTTCTCTTCTTCAGATAACTCTAATTTCAATTATTGGGATAGCTTTAATTCATCTTCGTCTTGTTCCTCTAACTTCTCTATATTGGCTTCAAACTTTTTCATATTAGATTTTTATTAATTATCTAGATCATCATCAATAATTAAATTAACTAATTCAGATTCTTTTCTATTATTAATTACTAATATTTCACTATGTGACATTTTTACACTTTCAGGCTAATCACTTACAAAATTGAAATTCTAATGTTATTCTTCTTAATCGTCATCTTCTTCACCTTAACTTACATCAAAAGGAGAATGTATTTATTATAAAAATATTCTTGCTGATCTATTTTATCTTTATATTAAAGCATAAAAATGATCTATTTCTATTTTACTTAAATAGATTTCAACTTAATTCAATACTTCCAAATAAGCCTAATTATAAGCATCATATATTTACCTCTATAGATATATATCCACTTGTATAAGTATCTGGATACTTCTTTATTAAAATATCAGAAATCTCATTCTTCTTTTTCATAATCTATTGATTAATATTACTTAGTTATTCTAGAGTTAAGATTTAATAATTTTCCATCAAAGTTTTGAAGATACTTCTTACTCTGGCACTAGTTGTTGTTTCTGTTTCATTCTCAACATCTGCCAAATAAATAGCTGCCATTTCAACCTGTTCATTTGATGATAAACCAAAGATTCTATTTGATAAATTTTATTTTAATTATTATTATGTTAGTATTTCATCTGTTAACAAAAATTCCTCCACTTATTATAACGATATTTTTAATCCAATCAAATTCAATTTCACTTATCTAGCTATTGCTAATATATCATTTTTATCCACATTAATAAATTTCTTTTTTTACAATTCTATTTCTTCTTACAACTATCCTTATTCTTCTGGTTATTAAGGTCCATTATTTTTTATTAGTATCGTTCTTTTAGATTAGTATCTTTGTAACTTTTCTAATTCATGTTCTCTCTACAAACCTTCAAATTACCTCTTCTAATCAGCCATCCTCTTCTCTAAATTCTCTATTTATTCTTGATGATCTGCTTAAAGTTTTTACATTTAATTTTCCAAGTACTTATTCTTTTATCTCTCATTCCTTAAATCAACCATTGCTTAATCATAACCCAATTGTAATTATTCTTCAAACTTTTTATTATCTTTTTATTAAGGTCTTTCAAGAAATAAAGTATCTTTTTTTTTTAATTCTGCTATTTCTAATAATAATTATGCATTCAGATTCTTTATTTACTTATATTTATTTAAGATTGCATTATATTTAATGTTCATTTTACTGTAATTATTCTAAATTTAATTAATTTTTCAGTACTTATGTTTATACAACTGTCTATTCTAATTACTAAATTAATTAAGACATTCTCATATTATCTTCGCTTAATGACATACACAACCCTTCAACATTATTTTTATTCAATGGACTTTATAATTAATTGATATATGATATCTATTCCTATAACTTTTATTGCAATTTGATATTGTTGTCCTATATTTATTTCATTTTATACCTCCAACTTTGTAATCTTCTCTAAAAATCCTTATTTTATTCTGGTATAATTTTTTTAAGGAATACATTCCTCTTTTAAAATTGATTGCACTTCTCTCTTGAAATATTAATTTTACGATTAAAACTATCGCAATGCTAATTTTAATTGATTGTTTTCTTATTTCAGATTTTAAATTTCCTCATATAGACTCTCCTTGTCATGAATTATATATTTGGCTCTCATTCTACTGGCTTCTGCATTGTCAAGTGTTCTATTTCTAGAAAATAAATTAAATCTATTCAATTGTTATGAAGATTGCACTTATTGTGATTTCTACATTTATGATAGTGACAGCATCCTTTAATTATATAATTAATTATCAAAATACAACATTTATACTACCTATGTAAAATAATTGCATTCTCTCAACATAAAACAATCAAAACCTTTTAAATAATCAAAAATGCTTCGTTTCGCTTCCATCATTTCCTATATTACTTTTATTAGAAAAACAATCAAATAAATTATAATTTAATCACTCTCAAACAATTACAACTTCAATTCTTATCCATTTTTTATAATCTACATAATTATCTATCTAATTATCATCGATATATGAAACAGATTTCATTTTCTTTATAAGTTCTATAATTAATTAGTTGTTATCATATTAAAGATTAATTTTATATATGTGATTTATAAATATTAATTAGGAACCAAAACTAATTAAAAATACAAATTTCTAATTTTACTAATTAAATCACCTTTTCAATGAACTCTCCACTCTATTACAAGTTTCATTAATTAACTTTATTATCGTATTCTCTGTTTCTTGCCTCTACTATCTTTCTTCAGCTAATTATAATTATAAAATGCTTGTTATCTCATAAATCATTGCTTGCATTTAATTCTGAGATTCTTACCTCTATTATTTCTCAATGTTTAGAGTCTCTTAAACTTGCAGCACTTATTCTCCTATCCTACTTATAATATTTTAACAATGTATGTCTCTTTCATATATATTATGCTTCTTACCTATCTCTTCTTTCATTGTCAACATTCTCTCTTAATGTATTTATCTTATTTTCTATATCATTCGAATATTGATCTTAAGTATCATATCTATATTATCTCTATCTTGCTAATTGCATTCTTATTTAATAAGATTGCTAATCCATCTATTATGTAAAACGTATTTAATTATCTGTTCTCTTTATTTTATCATTCATTAATTCAGTCTTAACTTACGATTCTAATTATTTCAATTCATTCTTTCGAAAATTATCAATATTATTCTATCAATAAATTTTATTTTAATACATTTTTAATTTATTGTTCATTTATTAACATATCTCTTATCTTATTCAACTGATTCTAAAATGATATAATCCGTTAATCATCATTTTAATAAGCTTTTTAATACTTCTCATTTATCAAATTTAATTTCTCCTCATATGTTTCTTTTTTAAATGAATATTATTCATTTGTCTACAATTAAGAAAGCTTAACACTAATCTCTTCAATTTTTGTTCTATTTGGAGAAACTAAGAAATCAAACAATACTTCTACTTGAACCTCCATAAACTTTAGATATTTGTAATGAAGAGTTTGTGTTTTTAGTTGAATTTGGTGATTAATAAATTTTACTATTTAACATTAAATAAATAAAATATTCAAAAAATTATAGAACTATTTAAATCAATCTAACAATTATAAGCCTAACAAACTTAAAAATTAAATGGAAAGCTATTCTCATCAAAAATAAAATAAAAAAGTAAATATTTAAGCTAAATCTAAAGTTATAATAAATGCACTAATAATAATAAATAATCTGTTTGTTTTTGAGCTTTATGCTGAGAATATTTTAAGAAGTATTAATTATAAAATTTTTACTTTTAAACCTTTTTTTTAAATTCATTTTATAAAAAGAAAATACAACAACTAAATTAAAAAAATACTATTAATGAGTTAATTAATTTAACTCCTCCATAGAAAGAAATTAATCTAATAGATTATATAGATTATTAAAAAATAAAGAAGGAATGAATTATTCTTTTATATCTAGTTAATTACATTTAACTTTTGTTTTCATTAATGTAATTTAGTATTTTTGATATATAATTTGAATAAATCTACTAAGACAATTGGAAATATTATTTATTTAAATAGAGCATTCAAGAAATAATTGATAAAGAATAATACAGAAGCGAGTATGAATTTAGATAGTTAAATTTTAAAATGAATCTATTGTTAATCAATAATTATGCATTTAAGTAAAATAAATTAATTTTTTAATTAACTTGAAATTAAATAGCGGCTTATAAAAATGCGTAATAATATTTTTACAATTATAAAATTGACTATGAAAAGTTGCTTGATTATAAATTAGTATTGCATATCTCATTCGGAAAAAAATCAAATTTTTAAGAGAAAACAGAATGAAGGTGAATAATCAATAGAATGAGACTTATGATGAAATATAAGGCTCATTTTCATTAGAAGATGATTAAACATAGATAAATTGTTAGAGAAATTCGATTGATGAGATACCCGCAAATTAACTTAGGTATATTATTCTAATTTATTATTAGTGGAGATGAAGCAATAGAGAAAAGTTTTATGTAATCTATGGGGCATTCGTCAGTTTGGAATCATAAAAGTTAAAAGACACCAATTCCTCTTACATCTGTAATTATAATGAAGAGTATGGTTGGAGTAGGAATATTAGGTGTTGTAAGATTTTTTATTAAAAAAATAGCCGTATGTTGCTTCCAACTTTGGAGGCATTTTAACTATTCTAATTTTAACAATAATATTTTGTATAGGAATTTTATCGTCAATTTTATTACTAAAATGCAAAAATTTATCGAGAAGAAGTAATATTTCAACAATAGGATTTTACATATTTAAACATAAATGGATTGTTATTGTAATAAACTTGGTTATAATTTCATCTAATTTAGGGGTATGTTTAAGTGAATTAATGTAAGATATAAAAATATAATTTATTAGAATATTTGGTGATACTTCTAGTAATTTAGTAAATTATTTTTCAGGGTAGAATTCAACTGAACAACCTATATATTTATCTCGACCAATGTTAATAATTATAGCAAGTGTTGTATTATTTCCATTTTTGATTGTCAAATAAATAGAAAAGTTAAAGTTTGTAAGTTTATTTGCACTTTTATCAATTGGAATGTTCACTTGTTCGATAGTGTACAACTATTTTCTAATCGAGAAAAAAGATGATACATTTTCTTGGTGGTTACCAGAGAATTTTTCTATCATAAGAGCTATGGCATCTATGCCTACTTTAATTTTAGCTTTTTGTTGGCAATTCAATTTATTTCCAATATACAAAGGAATGGCTGAAGTAACTGATAGAAATTTAATACTCTCTACCTTTTTAGGATTTCTTATGGGGTCTATACTATATATTTTAGTAGGAATTTTAGGATTTGCAACTTATGGAATAAAAGTATAATTTTATTATTAGATAAATTTAAGATAGAGCCAAATTATTTATTAAGTATAGACTATTCAGATGTAGGCGGTCCTTTATTTGTATTGTTGAACTTGTCTTTTGTGCTTTCAACAACTTTGACAATACCATTAATGTTCTTTGCAGGCAGAAATAACTTTATATAACTAATTAAATAAATATCAGTAAATAATTTATATAATAGTTAGAACAAAAAAAAAGTGACTTTATCATCAAATAAACAACATTTACTTGGTGATTAAAACAAAAATTTAGACTACAATACTTTAATAAAATTAAAGAAAAGATCATAAGCAATCAGATTTTATGGAATAAGCATAATTTTATTTTTGATAATTATAATAGGAGCAATATTCTTAAGAAATTTAGGGATAGTTTATAATTTATTAGGATCTATAACATGCAATGCAATATAATTAGGACTTCCAACATTGTTCTACATATTCTTAGTTAAATAAGTAAAGAGAATGAAGTTTAGAGATAATAAGAATAGAATTTTCTATTACTTTGTTTGTTTTTTATTACTGACTAGTATATTTCTAACATTTTTCTGTGTTACAAGTGAATTTGTGTGAATTGATTGAGTATTAATTTATAATTTAAATAATGATAATATATTTAAGTCTATATAATTAGAGAAGAGAGTAGAAATATAATAAATACATGATGACAACTTAATATATAAAAATATCATTTTCCTAAACTTTTGATAACCTCATTTGTAAATTAATCTGTAGTGGCATTTCCACCAATATCTTTAGGTTTAATCTAAATTTATAAAAAGATATGATTACATTTTTATCTTAAATAGTATGTTAAACAGCTCTACAAATTTAATCTGCAAAGTTAGGTAAACCTAGATGTCTTAATAAAAGAGTAGATGAAACAAGCATAGCAGAAGGATTGACAACATTTTTACCTAGAATTAAGTATAATTATACCTGCTATATCTCTTCCTGTATGTCTACAACCTTAAGAAAAGAGAGCATGATCTTTACCAATTGATGCTCCAGCTGCCATACCTACTCCTCCAGTTATACCAGCAACAACATTTTACACAATGGATCCATATAAATTTGGCATCACCATTACATCAAATTATGTTGGATTCTTAACCAATTACATACAACAATTATCAATGATCATTTCTTCATATTTTATAAATGAATATCTTTAAGCAACTTCTCTACAAGCTTACAAGAATAATCCATCTACTAGCTTCATTATATTAGCTTTATGAACAGCTGTGACCTTCTTTCTACCACTTAGATGAGCGAATTCAAAAGCATATTCAGCTATTCTTAAAGAGGCTTATTTTGTGGTCACTTTTATTGATTCAACTACTCCAGGATATACTTCATGTTCCACTCCTGAATATTCACCTGTAGATCATATTTACATATAGATTACCTTCAGTATTCTCTCTTATTACTACTATGTCTGTATTATTATGTCTTTATGTGATTCCTTCAACTGAAAATGCAAATGTAATATTAGAATACAAGTCTAAATATTTATAGAACTTGTAATTGTCTGTATATTTTTAATTCTTCTCAGTCATCACTCCTAAGAGAATGCATTCATTTTTTCTTAATTGCTTTTTTGATTCATCATTCTCAAAATTGAAATTATCTAAGACATCAAACTTGATTGGAACATGTAAAGCTTCAAACACAGTTCTTACACTATCTATTAATATTCCTAATATTTAGTACTTGTAATTTCAGGTCCAATACCTACTCCAGGAATCAATGTAACATTTTTTAATGCACCTTCTCCAGGTTTTTATAAATAATTTTAAGACCAAGCACCTCTAAGCTATGTATTTTAACGAAAAGCTGATCTAATGCAATTTCTCATAAATAAATTTTTATAAAAAATATTTGATATTATGATTATATATATACAAACCCCCCATATCCTAGAATAATTCATATTATTATAATTTATTATTATATAATTTTATTATTTATGTCATAATATCATATATATATTATAACTCTATTAGTTAGTCATTTTTTATTCATTTATCTCTGGCTATACAAGTAAATAAACTAGCAATCCTTTATAGAACAGTTCTATCTGTACTATTACTTTTTTATTAAGGAAACATTTATTATGGATGATAACTCGCTTATGTTTCATCTGAATACGAATTTGAAGATTCTTCCACTTTTGTCTTATTATGATCTTCTCTAGTTATAAATGGATGCAAGAATATTTGATTCAAAGAAATCCTTTCATTTGGATTAGGGTTTAACATCCTTAAAATTAAGTCTTTTGCATTTTGGTCTACTATTGTAAACTTGGGCTCAGTGAATATCAAAATCTATTCTATCATTTCTGCCTCAGTACCTACTTTAATATGAAATCTTTACCTGTTATTATTGGTTTTTTTTCCAACATCCAATAAAGCAAACATCCTAAACTCCATATATCTACTGAATATGATTATGGATAATTCCTTAAAATTTCAGGAGCCATGAATTCATAAGTTCCACTAAAATTACTAATTATATCTATGTGAGTAGCCAAACCAAAATCACATAATTTCACATTCTTTCTATGATCTATCAACACATTACTAGGTTTAATATCTCTGTGAATTATTCCTTATTAATGGAGATATTACAAAGCATTACATAATTGTAACACTACCTATTTTGGATCAATTTACAAATTTGTTGTTAAATGTCCATATTCTAACTTTATTTAATTAATACTTGCATATTCCAATATTAAATATAATTCATCATCTTTCTCTATGAATTATAATAATTAAATAATATATTTATGCTTAAGTAGCTTATGAATTTTCAGTTCTCTATTGCCAATATATTTATTTATTTTTTTTATTGCAAAATTATATCCATTCAGTTATTTTAAATAAACTTACCCAAAACTTCCTGACCCTATCAAATTCATTTTATCGTTCAATTAACTTAAAGATAGTTTAGGAACTAATTCAAATAAACCATTACAGACTAAATAATGATATCCTTCCCTACCAAATTACTAATCAATTCATACCAATCAAAATCTCTACATTTCGTTGAACAGTAAAAAGCATTTGAACAGCTATCACAGGTTACTTGAGTTCCATTTAATATTGAATTATAAGGGATATCCTTACTGCATTTAGAATTTTAACAATTCATTTCAAGTTTCAGAAAGGAAAATTTATTAAACTAAAATAACAAATACATTTTAAACATATTATTTTCATGTACTTATAATCATTACACATATATAATCTTAATTTTTTCTTTTTCCATTCCTTAAATTTTATTTCTACTCCATTCAAACTTTTCCTTCACATTCTAGTCCCTAAAATCTTAGATCATCATAATTTTTCTATTATTTAGAATCTACCCAAATTCCTTTTTATTAATTAACACAATCTTATTGTCTGCTGCTTTTAATATATTTATGGATCTACATACATTCTTCTAACTCTTTAAGAATTTTATTAATTTATTATTAACATTTTAACCAAAAAGAATCTTAATTTACTCTTTCCTACTAAAGAACATTACACATAATATAAAAATGATCCATTCTAAACTTTGTTATTCATATAATCATTGAATAAACTGATTTAAAATATATTTTATTTCGGTTTATTTACAAATTAATTTATTTTACACTTAATAAATCACCTTAGCAAATTATTATTATTTCTGTATTTAAGTATTTATAAAATATATCCCTTCTTCCAATTAAACTATATAATAATAATAATTAATCAATCTTAAGTTAACAACAGATTTAACAGATCTAAAGATTTTTTTCCTTTAAATTAAAAATACATGTAGACTTAGCAATTGTTACTTTAGAAGTTTTAGATTGAATATCTATTTTGATATAATTTAACGATAAAAAGATTATAGTGTTTATAAGTATATAATTAAGAAATATAATACATAATATGTGAAATAAATGTAAAAATTTATTACTTTCTTAATAAAAAGAAAGATATATTGAATAAATTTATTATTGATTTAGCTCTAAATTTATATTTATTTTTAATTCAGATAAGTCTGTATACTTATATGAATTCTACACCTGTTGGAACACGAGTCAGAAATAATGGAGAATCAATTTCAAATGTTGCAATCAATAAATTACTGCTCCCAAATAATGTCAAATTGAAAAAATCTCATTGTAATTCTTAAAGTCAACAAATTTTGGATTAACAAATAGATGAAAATGTATTTTATATTCCAAAATAAAGTTTGAGAAGAGTTAAATATTCAGAGTAAAATAGTAAGACAATTTTCTATTATTCTTAGTTATAACAAGCTCAATAGTAGGCAAATCATTATAGTCCTAACTAATTGGTAAGTTATTGCATGAAAATATCATTCAATTTCATAAAATTAAGTCTCGAAAGTAAATTGACGTTAAAGAATTAGTTTAAACTTCAAAAGCTTATCAATTTATAAAAAAAGAAGGAAATATAAACACAGAACCAAATTAAGATAAATAAACTCTTCCTTTTATGCCTTAGTTGAAATAATCTTAAATTAAGGATGATTTATATAAATTCACTTTTTATAGTCCTAAGAGTTAAGAAAATAAACTTAGATTGCCAAAAGAATTTTAAATTCAACCTTGTAGTAAAAAAAAATATTTTATATGATTAAAGCACATAATCTAATATTATATTATTTACAAAATATATTTTTTATTGTAAAAATCTTAAAGAAATTTAATGTCTGCAAAGAAAATAACATCTCCTTTGAGTTAAAAATGCTAATAAACTTATAGAGGCCATGAAATTAAGACAATGTTAAAATTAGAATGTTTTACAAGTACTAATGCCAAAATAAATAAGGTATTCTACTCTTAGGGTTATTAGTTATTAGAGTAGCAAACATCAGTTAACTTATGCTACAGATTAAATATTATAGAATTGTTTAACAAATAAGGAGTTGACAAAAAATATCGATAATCATAATAGAGAAAAAATAATTAATTAATTACTTCTAGAGAACATAAAATTGAAAGAATAGAATGATAAAAAAAATAAATTAATAGATATGTTGATTGAAGACAGAATAGATATCAAAAGAGTTACTAGCCTTCATATACCTCATGAAAGAGATATTTAACAGTCAAAAACAAATTTTAGACTTTAAAGTCCAAATCATATGGAATTTACATTTTATAAAAGTCCTAGCAGAGCTTTACCTAAAGAATTCTAAATAACTCCTTCTCGGAAAATGTATTTTTGAGAAATAACAATATACTGATATTTTCATTATTATTTGCTCTATTATTATGCAAATTCAAAAAAATATCATCATCAGACATTATTTCAATATAGTAAATAAGAAGTATCGCATATTGAACACTTGTAAAAAATCAGTAATTAATTAAATTAGTTATAAATAAAAATTGATTCATATTACAAATGCTTATTTTTTATTAAGTAATTAATTATAAAACATATAAACTTCTAAATATTTTAACTAAAAACTAAATTCTCTAAATATTAGACAAAATAATAAAATTTTCAAACTAATTTTTTCGATGGACAAGGATTAGGAAACAAAAAAGTTGATACATCAAAGTGAATAATAATATGTATAATGTAATTCTTCAAGTGATGTAAAATTGGAAGAAATCGATTCATTTTGGAACTACAATCTTAAGTAGAGCGCCTTTGTTAATATAGAAGAATTATTTTAAATTTAAGCAGAGGACAATAGCACATTAGAATAAATCTCATCAAAGATGAAATTGTACTTAAAACCACAAATTGAAAATGTAAAACTTAAGTTCATGAATAGTTTTTAAAAGTAAATCGTAGAAATGTTAAACTAATTAAATATCCAAAGGCTCAATGGAGTTCTAATTAGACTATTTAGAAAAGGGTGGGAAAATAGATATAATTTTAAGATTAATAAGCAGGAAATCAAATAAATGAAAATTAAGTAGTTATTCACAATATTGGACCATAATTAATACATTAATATACAAATTATTTAAAAATAGATCAAAACATAAAAGTAATAACTTGTGTCTAAAATAGAGATAAGAAACATAAGATCTAAATTTTAAGTACAATTTTACTTCAGATTTAAGAGAAAAATATAAACTTGATATTCTTAAAGTTAATAAAGATATATGGAGATCCTAAGATGGAGTCTAAGAAATGATAAAACTTAATAAGAAATATTCACTTAATCAATTGGATTTTAGTAAGATTATTTTAATTAATTCTAGTTCAAATTTATTCTTAGTTTTTATATTTAATTGAAAAATAAAATATCTCCAAATTAACATTAGATGAAATATCTGAATTCCTTTAACAATAGATAATCAAAAAAAATGTAAATATAGATATTAATATAAATTCATTGATTCAGATTTATTTATAATTAGCAAACAAACAATTTTCTGAAGTTAAATAAACGATATTTTAAAAAATAAATCTTATTTAACAATTTGATTTAACAGCATTATAAAATCTATCATTTAAATCATTTAAAACAAATGATTATCTCTAAAAAGATTTTGCATTTATTTGCAATTCATGTTCATAATACAAAAACTTATGTAAATGTTAATTTATAAATAATTTGGCTTAAATAAAAAATTTCTTAGAGTTTTGTACTATTTTAAATTTCAAAGGGAACACTAAGAAATCTTAATGGTTTTTTGATGTAAAAAAAGCAAATGCCTACAATATTTGTGGAGAAAAATGTTATAAAAATATAAATAATTTTGATCTTTTAAAAAAGCAAAATAATACAAATCAATTATTAGAAGAATATTAACCAATTACTATTGATAGAGATCCTTGCTTATTGGCTAAAAATTATAAGAAGGATTGTTTAACATTCTTTAATCAATGTAGATATCGTTATAAAGAAATTAAAGAATAATATTTATAAGCATTAAAATAGATATAGGAAAAATAAGATAAAGAAGCTCTCGTTAATTATCCATTTAATAATGCAAATCTATATATGCCATGTTGTCATCAATAAGATTTTAAATGTGAAAATTGTAGTTGTGACTAATTTTGTTCAAAATATTGCGATTGTTAACAAGATTGGTGCTCAAAAAAACTTAAAGGATGTTCTTGCAAGGATAGATGTTCTTTAGAAAGTAAATGTTCTTGTAGAAGAGACAATGTAGAATGTGATCCTTTGTTATGTAAATGTTGTAGTCATGAATCGAATTTCATCTGTTCAAACACATAAATTTTGATTAATAACGTTAAACCTACTTTATTAGGAAGATCAGGAGTTTGTAATGGATTAGGAGTATATTCAAGAAATTACATAATGAAAGATGAATTAATCATTTTATATATAGGAGAGGTGTTGATTGATGATGAAGACGAAATTCGAGATTAATTTGACGATACATTTACATTTTATAATTATTAATTAAACGAAGATAAATATTCATTGGAAAGTCGTTTCTGTGGAAATGAAAGTAGATTTATTAATCATAACAGTCAGAATTTGATGAATTGTAAAACTCGATAAATATTCTCCTCAGGTACTTTAACAATTTAATTCTTAGGAAAATTTCATTTAGCAATATATGCTCTCAAAGACATTTAGCCAGAATAAGAAATACTTTTGAACTATAATGAAGGTGATCAAATTAATAAAGATCTAAATAATTGGGTTGATATGAATTCTTAGTATTGGAACTATAAATGTACTACTTCCATTGGAACGAAATGATTTAAATTTTTTTTTTATGATAATTTAAAGTAATAAAACTAATTTTATTATTTCACCTTTATGGAGAAATAGAGAGCTTCTCATAAGTGGATAAATATTTTCTCAGATGATTGAGAGAATTATTGCAAATATAAAGTAACTAGTAAATAGTTTCATAAAATTACTTTATATTTCTGAATTAATACTTGCATCAGTTATAGTAATCTTTGAGTAAAATTTTCTTATTTAAAATGATAGAGATTGACAATCAAATGTAATGTATCTTCATATTTTGTTTGTTATTCAAGTAGACTCTATTCTTTCATATTACAAAATTCGATAATCGTCTTTAAGTTAGCTTTCTTCAAAGTTTGATAATCTTCATATTCATTAGGTACATAACCATAACAGATATTTTTGTTTAGTTAAAATATCATCTGTTTTAGCTTTTTAAGTCCATCAGAGTAGATGAGAAGAGCATCTTTATAATATTATTCTAAAATAAGATATTACTACTGTTTACATTAACAATTTAGGTCGACTTTAAAAACTGGACTAGAAAATTCATTTTTTGTGACAATATGATATTAATATTGAATTTAGGGGTCTTCAATGTTGATAAGAAATTTCTATTACGATATTCCATCCTTATTTTTCATTCGAACTCTTCTTTAAAATTGGCCCATTGAGATTTACGATCCAGCAATGTAAATTTGAAAATTCTGTGGATTTACACATTGAAAACACAATTTTCTATGGTTCCATACATCAATAGAATGTTTATTAGTTACCCTGTTAGGCCCAGATTCCCAAAATATTTTTTAAACTTAATCATACTGAGAAATGAAATATTTGTATTCAAGTTCATGGTAAGCTACCTCAACTATCCAAATATCGTTCTAAATATGAAATTAAATTATACCTAGGTCCAAGTCATTCGAATTGCTTGTTAAGGATTCCATTACCCTAAATATTTTGATTTACCAGTAATGTATAGAGCCTATCCAAATTCAGCCTTATATTGGATTTATAATTGGATCATTTTTACTATTTATTTATAAATTCAAAGGATTTAATTGTAATGGTTATGATGCTAATAATAATACGTAAATTTTATACTAGTATTTTTTAATTAAAATGATATAATGTGATATTATATATAAATTAACATAAAAATTGTACAATATCCTACATCAATATTATAATATCTCGTTAGATATTGTATATATATATACATATATATATAGCCCAATGATGAAAGATGAATAATTATTTTTTCAATAAAATTATTTTGTTCTGAAGGGTTTCGGTTCATTTGGATTCATTTTTCTAAATGTCATTTTTTATTTTGGATTTGTATTCTGCTGTATTAATTTAAGATTAAGTTAGTCAAGTTATTGTTGTCTGAATTCGTCATCTTGTATTTTAGTGTTCAATTGTGTTAATAAATCATCGTTGGTGAGATGTAGATGATCATTTAAAATGTGTTTATAAGTGCATCGAGTTTAATGTTCTGGACATTACGCCCATGCAAATTTAAATAATAACTGTAGATTTCTGGGGATAGATTTTAGGTCAGGTTATTTAGTTAATTCTTGAATCTCGTCAAGGTGTTAATCTTGCCTTGTTAGTCCTCTTTCCTAAATCTTTTTCAGTGTGATGAGTAAGTTATCAAGTATTGTAATTTAATAATTTTTAAGGAAAAAACTTAGAAATGTATCTGGAGTGTTTGGAGATAATCTTAAGAGCTATTTGAATATCTTTTTTCTGTATTTTATTAATGATTTCTTATTGAATGCAGATGCTACAGCCATTTATATAAAATATGGTTCAATGAACTATCTATAGAGGTATAATCTATAGGAATAATCAATTGTTATAGATATTGAATTTAACTTGAATTATAAGTAATTTATTTTTGTAGATACATTCTTTACATGTAATGATATGGTTCCATTATTATCGATTTCTACACCAAGGTATTTATAATTGTTGACTATTGGGAAGTCAAGTATTGAATCATTCTTCAACTTATATTTAATTGGCATAATGCCACTTTTCTTTGTATTGACTCTCAAGTTCCAAATTGTTGATAAATTTTTTATAACATTCAATAATAGCCTAAGTTTAGTTTATCTGTTAGTTAAACTAGATCATCTGCATATCCTAAAAACTTAAAAGAATTATTATTTCTCAAAGTCAATTCCTTGAGGAACTCATCTAGGTAAATGTTAAACAGGGCTGGTGAAATTGGAGAGCCTTGGGGTACTCCATTCTACAAGTATACTCTATTATTTACGTTGTATTCATCCACAAGCAAAATCCTACTGTGTATGGCATTTAAGAATTAGGTTTCTATTTCTGATAATATATTTCTTAGGTTAATTCCATACATTTTTTAAGATTCTCCAATTGCATTATCTAATATATTAGTGTGTGATGTAGTCAAAAAATATTGCTTTATCATAGGCAATTTATTCTTAAAGGCTTTTGGTTTAAAATTAATTTAATTCACGTAACTCTGGGATAGGTTTTGGTTAATATATATCACTTTTAGACATTTTGCTCAATTTTAACCTGTACATATTTATGCAAAATTAGAGTTTTCTTTACAAGTTTAAATAATTGTTATTTATCTTATTATAAATATGATTGAAGTTATTTTAAATAGTTATTATTCTAATTGTATTTGATAGGCTGGATTCTGATTCTACTTTTGGATATTATTCGCTTTTTCCTAAGTGACTTCTTGTAAATACTGTAAAATTCAGTAAAAGATTAAATATTCTTATTTTCTTAAAGTTTTTGGCATTATTGTATGGCTAAAGCTTTTGAAATAGTGAAAAGTTCATTTCTTTGCTAAGTTTATTTTTGATTAAGCTCAGTTGGTAAAATTAGTCCTATTATAGGGTGATCAAATGTGTTGATCCATTTACTGAATAATCTTGGAAGATTATTTTGTTAGATAAGAATATGGTCTGTTTAAGACTGAATTACTTTATGTATTTACCTTCTCCTAAATTTCGTCATTCTGTATGTTAAATCATGCATGTAATTAATCCTTAAATCCCCACAATTAAAGTCTCCGAAGATAATCAATTTTTGAATATCTTGCAATTATGATATAATAATGGAAATTTTGGACCAGAAATGGTTTTTATTGAGATAAGCTGTGAAAGTAGGAGTTAATCAGTATCAAATTGATCAAGGGATTTATAATTTATAATACTGTGATGTCTGGTTGATTGATAATTTCATCAGTATCTTAGAAATAGAATGCAGTAATGTCCTTACTGTACAATTGATTATTTACTCCAGTCAAAATGCCACCAGAATTGGGGCTGCCATTTTGAAGATGATAGTACTTATACTTGACTGAGTCCTATAATGCCTAGTTTCTCACCTCCTATAGACATATAAGATGGGCTTTTTAATTATCAGGGTTTATGTATTTGCCATCAATTTCAATTTCCATTAATTTTAAAATTTTTGTGATATTTATTTTTGGAAGGTGTTTTTCCTTCATGCTTGGAATGAATATGACTTGTGTAAGATAAGGCTGAAATAAATGGGCCAGTGCCACATTATTCACAATATATGCCTTCATCATCTAATTCTTCTTGAATTTTATATTGTGGTTATGGTTAGCAATTGATATGATAGATATTGTATAAATAATTAAGATAAATTTTCGAGCAGTTCATTAAGTACGATAGAAAATAAAATTGCTGAATTCATCTTGCAAAGCTTAGACAATATTTTCTGATATTGGAGTTTCTGTTTTCGTGTAAGTTGCTAAAAAATGTGTAAATATATTTCAACATTTTTTATTCTGCAATATAAATATATCATCTAAAAGTGATAATATTTGCAGAGCAAAAACTTGTCCATTTAAGAAAGCTACTATAATCATGATATGAATATTTAGCCCTATTTAAGTGATTTCTAATGCAACACTTTTCTTAAGTGTAAATATGCAGACCAGGAATGGAATTTTTAATGGAGAAATGTTCTTTTTTTTTAAAAGCTACCCATTTCTAACAAAATCAAATCGAGAAATTTATATATATTAATTCATAAAAAATTCCTATAAAATAAAATAATTTTCTTGAGGTTTTAAACATCTGGAATTATATTTCCAATGATTAAGACAACTTTTTATTTTATGTGATAACTATATTTTTTTCAAATTCAAATTCCTGAGCAGTGCACATAAATTATAACAATAAATTTTTTGCATTATTTACTATTTGAATTCCGTTTCTAGCTCCTATAGAAACACGATCTTCTATATAGCAAAATAGGAACTGTTTCAATACAACTAGGACAACTAAGTATTTTATTCTCTGATACGTAATAAAATAAATATTTAATTTATAATTACTTCACTAATACCATAATATTAAAACACTTACCATTTTCCTCTAAATTATCAATTTGATGAATTTATTAAAGAGGCTTTTATGAAGCAAATTTGCAATTAATCAATTTAGAAAAATTCATTTAACATTAATTTAGAAATTACTAGCACTTTCAATATTCTTGCAAAACTTTACCATTAAAGTGAATATTAAACAGGTTTTCATAAGAATTCAGCTTATTCTAAATGGGATTAGAGTGAAAACCTTTCCTGATGAGTGTAAAGGCATTACCTAGCGTCATATTATTTTATGACTTTCTTCATTTAATTCAATTAAGAATTTATTGATTATTTATATAATAATTTAACAATGTTTAAGATAATATTTATTTTGCATCAATTGATTTGTTATATATATATTTAAAATCAATTATGAATTAGAGCTGTCATTTTGTTTAATTATTTTATTACTTTATATTAATTCTTTTAATTTCTAAAATAGTTTAGAATAATTAATAAAATATATTTATTATTTATTTTTATTCAAAAAAAATTTAAAAAAAGAAATAAATATAATCTGAAATTTAACCTATATGTCCAACTTAGTTAAAGTGAAAGGTAATGAATTTTTGTTACTTTATTCTTTAATTTTATTTAGATTATTTATGAATGGTGTGGTCATTCAGATTTTATTGTTATATAAAATCTAGTACTTCTTGTTTGATTGGGAATATAATTAAAATATATTAGTTTTAATTATCATTTCAATCAGTACTTTCTTATTTTCATAGGTCTATACTGATTTCATAAAAAATTCTTTTACATTTAGCTTAATTATTCTTAATAAATATAGACATATGGAATTAACACATAATTCAAATTATCTGAATCGAAATTTGAATTCTTAAAAGTATGCTTATTATTATTAATTGTATAACTAAAGGCTGTGAATAAAAATAGTATTGATTATAAAGTTCATTATTAATAATATAAAAACGAAAAATGGATATTAGACTTAGACAACAATCAGCCATGACCTATTAAGAATACTTAAACTATTTCAATAAAGAG
Source organism: Paramecium sexaurelia (assembly GCA_000733375.1). Taxonomy (NCBI): domain Eukaryota; phylum Ciliophora; class Oligohymenophorea; order Peniculida; family Parameciidae; genus Paramecium; species Paramecium sexaurelia. The sequence goes on from JPFM01000036.1 coordinate 227,655, forward strand.
CCTGAGTCTCCTAGGATTCAGTAATAATATATTTAAACATGTAGTCCCAAAGAAAGTCCAGTAGAACCTTTATCAGATCTAGAATTGAGCCCTGTGCAAGAGAAACATCGAAAATAGCTTTAGGTATAGAGCCTCAAAGTAATCAGAATTAATTCAAAACTATGATTATCAACTTTAAATAGCAAAATGTGTTTAACTAAAATTAATATATTTAAGATATGTAAAATATATTTGTGCTTAATATAAGAAACTTAAATTTTTTATTTCTTTCAAACTTATATGTTGGTGAAATCTGCACTTTTAACAACTGCTAAAGCTTATTCACTAACTCCAAGCTCTCTAGTGAATTCATTCTTTAAATTTGTATAGATGTCAGTTTCTTCAGCATATGTATTGTTTTCTAATTCAAGTTCTGCAACATATTGTTTTCTATCAGCTTCTCTTTGATCTCTAAAATCACTTAATTGATCGATTTTCTCTAAAAGAATTAAGGTATCAAATTACCATTAGTAGCGGTCAAATCGACATTAACTCTATTGATTTATCTTTAGAATTCAGCATATTCAGCATCCTATTACTCAAGATATTCTTCATGTTCAGTTTAAGCATCAGCCTCAGCAGCTGTTTAGGCATTTATTGAATCTACAATAGCATTTCTGAATTCATTAAGAGCACCTACAATTTAACCAATAATTCCTTAATCTGAGAAGTTTTAATTAGAAGCTAATGTGATTAGAGCTTTGATCATAGGAGCCATCTTAGATCTAGATTTGATTTTTGATTCAATATTTTTCAATGAATTTTAGAATCTTTTGATTTAAAGAAGTGAAGGGTTTGTTAGGGATGAAAGCAATGCAAGAGCATCATCAACAGCAGCTGTAGCATCGTTTAATTCTGCAACTTAAAATTCAAAGTCTTCATGTTCTTATTCTCTAGTAAGAACTGCTTCTTCATAATTTTTTCGATTGGTTTCTTAATATTCTTAGATTTATTCAATTCTAACTTAGAGTTATTCTCTTCTTGGGAAAAGTAAGTTATCCAAAGTATCTTATGTATTGTTAACATCTATTTATCAATTTATTTTCTTACCAATTACAGCATCTTAAATATCTTATTCATATCCAATAACTAATGAATTGTGTTCATTTGTTCTTTATTAGAAGTTAAATTCTAATTCTTCTAATTCTTCTTCAAGATCATTAATAAGTTCTTCAATGGCGTCAACCAATTCTTGTACTGGTCCTCCAACCATGGAATGAAGTTCAACCAAATGGAGTAGTGCATTTCCATAAGTACTTTTTTTTAAATCAGCAGTCATTTTTGCTAAACTCTTCTCTTACACTCTGGCAGTGAATGCAATAGAAATCAAGACAATAAGCAACACTGTTTTCATTAATAATAATATTACAATAATTGAGGAATAATATTGTTTAACAAAAACGACTAGTATGTTTTAATTAAAATACAAACTAAACTTATTTCAGAATTTATCCTTTAAAGATGTTAAAATCAATAAAATTGAAAAAATTAGTATTTTTTGATTGTATCTTACTTGAATTAAAATATTTGTAATATAAATAATTTATAAAGTTTTTCATAACATACAAATTTGGTACCTTAATGATTAAACTAAAATATTTTTGAAAATGACAAAAATTATTTCAATATATCATTTCACTTATAATACTAATATTATATAAAATGTTGTAATCTAGTTCATTTTTAATAAGTAATTATTTTGAAAAAGTCTTCAAAATTCACCATATCATCCTTATCAAAATCAGCTCTTTTTAACATCTCATTTAATTCATTTTCATCTATAATTTCACCAACTTCTCTACAAATGTCTTTTAAAGATTCTAATTCTAAACAACCTTTATCATTTGGTTTAAGAAGATCAAATACTTCCTTTAAATTCTCTCTAGATTTAATATCTGATAAACGAACTGTCATAAGATCTAAAAATTCATCAAAATCTATTCTTCCATCATTTTTATTTGTTTATGCTATATCAATTAAATTGTTTAATAGTTATTCATCAGTTGCAAATCCTAATGATGCCATCACAGTTTTTAATTCTCTTGGATCTATTTCTCCACCACTTAAAAAAATTATTATTATATAAAATACCCATCCTCATCAAAAATATCAAAAGCTTCTTTAATTTCTTTAATTTCATCTTCTGTAAATCCTGGTCTTTCATATGATTTTATATTGAAATTTTTATTTGTTCCTGCAGTAGGAGTAGCAATAGATTTCTTTGGTTACATTAATTTATAAAATGAAATAAAGACCTTTATTTCTGAATGTTGACTTGTCTCCTTAGCCAAATAAAACAACAAATAAATCACCAATATAGAGAACAAAAACTCCATAAAAAGAAACTTAGAAATCTTAAACCAGATTCCTTTCTCCAATTGAAACTCAGCCTACCCGTTAAACATCAACAATCATCACTGTATTTATACAATGTAACTTTTTGGCAATAGGAACTAATTTCAAAGAGAAGTGGAGCAACAGGTAGATCTTAAACATAAACGGTTGCTGATTAAGAAATTCCAATTAAATAAACTTCTGATTTCTAGACCATTTACTAACGTAGTTTGAAAGCAAATTATGCTCCTAAAATAACTCATATAAATGCATAAACACCTCCAAAATAATTAAGTGCTCCCAGTCCAGCCACTCCTATAAATCATTAATTCATTTCATAGAATGTAGAAAAGAATTAACCTTTTCATACCAATGTAGTTAATAAATAGAAAGAAAAAGTTTAAATATATATTAGGCTAAAGCCAAACCTAACAAATGAAAAGTCTGTTGTTAAAAAGTTATCTAATCAACATCTAGCTGTTCATACTTTTGAAGATACAAACAGATAGTTTGAATTTGATACTATTTTAGATAATTCCTCTTAAGATGAAGTATATAATTTAACTAGTAAATAAATTGTTTCGGATTGTATTGCTGGAAAGGCAAATGGAGTAGTTATAGTCTATGGATAAACAGGATCTGGCAAAACTCATACAATGGGTCTTCTAGAATAATCAAAAGGTTTAATATAATTAGCTATGGCTGATGTTTTTAAATAAATTAAAGAATAAAATGAAAATGGGATTAATTTTAAAGTAGAAATGAGTTTTATACAAATTTACATGGATAAAATTTATGATTTACTAAACAATAATGGATAATAATTGTAAATTAGAGAATCGAAAGATTCCATTCCATATATTTAAGGAGCAGTCTAAATCTCTATTGAAGATTAAAATGATGGAATTTAGTTAGTCTCTTTTGGAATCAAAAACAGAGTAGTTGCATCTCAAGTTATGAATGTCAATTCCTCAAGATCTCATACACTTTTGACAATTTATATTAAAAAGTAAGTATAAGATAAACTTATTTCTTCAAAAATTGCTTTTATAGATCTTGCTGGTAGCGAAAGAAACAAAAAATCATTATCAAAAGGTTTAAGACTTGATGAGGCAACTTATATAAACGAATCTTTATCAGCCTTGGGCAATGTTATAGCTGCTTTAGGATAACCCAATTAACAACATGTTCCGTATAGAGAATCTAAATTGACTAGGACTCTCTAAGGATACTTAACTGGAGAATCTTAAGTTTCACTAATATGTACAATTACTAAATTAGCTGAAAGCACTAATGAAACCCTTCAAACACTTATGTTTGCCTAGAGGTGTAAAGATGTGGTTTTGAGACCTTAAAAACTTATTCCTATTTAAGATGAAGAAACTTTAGATAATGGAGACTTATTAAAATAGATAGCTGAACTTAAAGATACTATAAAAGAAATGTAAGATTAATAAAAAAAGCAACAATTACAATAAAACTAACCACTGAAATAATAAGATAAAGATTTCTTAAAATTTCTAATCAACATTATTCTTAAACTAAAGTAGTACACATTTAGTAATTTATCAAATTGCTAGCTTTAAGAAAAACAAGCATTGGCTGAAAAATTTTTACAAGATAGTACTTATTATTAAACAATTTAATTTCCGAAAGAAATATAAGTCATGATGATGGATTCTATTTAAACATAGGAAATTGATTAGTAAAAAATTGATTAATGTCTTGATGGTAATAAAGAGTAGATTAAAGACCTTGCTAAAAGTTTTACCTAAGATATTCATTATTTAGTTTAGGCATTTAAATAATACTCTGATATGCGTTATAATTATATTATTGAAAAAATACTTGAACAATATCGATAAAAAGAAATACAAGTATGGGCAAAAGGTTTGGCTTACTTACTAATAACAATTAAATAGCTTTTAAATTAATTATATGAAATCAAACAATTTGACATTGCCTCTGATATATATTTAGATGGAATTAAGTAATAATTATATCATTTAATTAACGATAAAGGTACAATGTATAAATCTCCATAAAAAATTTGTGATTTGATAGAAAAGTTTTATTGCTCCGAAACAGATTTTAGTTTTAATTAAATGAAAAAATTCTCTAGTAGTCTAAACATTCCTTCACAAACAATGTCAGATAAATATAAATAAAAGATAGAAAAATTAATAGGCACTTATGGATAGGGAATAAAAGTTGTAAAACCTACAGAACCTCCACCAATATACAACTCTCCATCTGTTAATGTTTCTACATTGATTCAAAGTCGTAAGTTTTAATAAAATCCATTTAATGATATATCTTCTTTAACTGAATAATAGGCTGCTTCATCTGTTGAAGAATCCAATTTAAGAGAAGAAGTGCATGTAATACCAAATAATGAAAGTTTACTCTAAGGAAAATTGAGATTCAAAGAGGATGAATTGTTAATTTATACTAGAAATTAGATGGCTGCGCAGATGGCAACAAGAAAAAAATAGTTAAAATGACTTATACTTTTTTCCTAGCTATTTTAGTAAACAAGCATTTAAATATATTATAAATTTTTCAGTTTCTTTTTATATATATTTTCATAAAACTTGAAATATATGGATTATTCTATGGCTAATTTTATCATCCACTCTATCAAATTAATATTAAATTTTTATAAATCTATTACCAACCAATTAAATAGACAAATTGAGATATAAAATTAAGACTTGCAGTAATTTCAATTATATAAATTCTCACATATCTAACTCCAAAGGTTATTGCAATGAAAAAAACAATATTAAAATAATTACAAGAATATAAATTTTAACTCTTTTGATTTTTGAGAATTAAAAAATATATACTTAAGTTTTCCTAAAATTTAAATTAACTTTGATTAGTCATAAATTTTAGTAAAATAAAGGGATTTAAACAATTTTTGGGAGATTTTTATATTTATAATTCAGAGAATTTAAAATTTAAAAAAAATAGATTTTATCATATTGACTGTCTTTGGTAAAATAATACATAAGAGTTCATAGATTTTTAAAGTTCATCATCTACGACTTTATTTGAATATTCTGAAACTCTTTAATCATTAAAATTATACCAACAATTTTTCCCTTTTATTAAGCTATGATTAATAAATTAATTTTACCATGTATAATGTCCACTATAAATACTGTATCCTTAATGATTTATAATTGCATACAATTTATAGTAAGGATTCTAATCGCAAAATCCTTTAAGAATCAAACTTTATTCTATGTCAATAGCATAATTAGATCTGGTTTACCTTGAATCATATCTTTTTAACTATATTACTAATACAGCTGGCGCTGCACTTAAATTTGTTCTTCTTGTTAAAGGACTTGTTTTTTAGCACTTTCTGCATTTTTCTTAAGAATTTAATGACTCTGGCTTAAAATAATCAGATATCATTTAACTCAGTTTACAAGCTTGCTCTATGTAAATAGATAAATTAATAAATTATTCAGTTTATTTGCTAGAGTTATTGCAATTTTAGCAATTTATTTAATAAGTTAATTATCCCTGGAAAGGTTATGTTAAAAATGTTGTATTTACAATATCCAAAAAAACATGGAAGAATTCGATACAATCTTATTAATTAAAATTATCGAATTCCCTATGTTAGTTCATTAATTTTTTAAAATGAATTATATCATTATGCTCAGGTTCTATTCCTGCTTAAATGCTAAACCATATTTTATAAAACTGTTTAAACAATTCAGTACTGTTTTTATTGTCTTTATACTACTTCATAGATGTGCTAATGGCAGGAGTGCTGAATAAACATTGTAACATAGAGTTTCTAGGATGCTTATTGTTCTTGCATACATATAACAAGTATTGCCAATATTTTCAATCCCAATCCTAATAGGATCTGGATCTTATTGCTTTAAATTCATCTACTCTTAATTTCTTGTAACAACGCCACTTCCATAAATTGAATTGGTTGTTCTATACATGTTTAAATTTAAATAAAATAATTAAAATGTCACCTTTCTTCAGAATTTAGAGATTTAATCAAATTAAGTTGATTTTATTTTTTTTTATAAGAAACAAATAGTGATTCATAATCAAAAAGAGAATTAAGAGAAAAAAATTTATTATATTATTTTGGTTAAATTGTTTATATTAAAATTAAAAGTATTACCTAAAATTATTTAGAATATATTATTTAAAAATAAAAATTACATAATCAGAATTTAAATTTTTATTCACTTATATTCTATTTGTTTAATTCTGTCATTTTGGAACTCTAAATAGAATTCAGAATGATATATAATTTACCAAATGTTTCATAACTGAATAAAAATAATTGAAAAATATACAACAAATTATTATTCTATATTAAGATGTTATAATTACTCTAAATTTCTACTTCACGATTCAATAATTCACACTATCTTACTTCTCAGAGCTTATCTTGATTTTAACGTAACTACTCTTGTATATGCCTAAGTAAACTTAACTAAATGCTCCATTCCCAATATTAAAATCATTCATTATATATATTTTAAGAAAAATACCATGTTTATAATATAAAATATTAATATATTTATAACTTTTTTTTAAATTAATAAATATTTATTTAGAGTCTACTTATATAGTATTCAGTATTAATATGTATTTTAATTGATAAAAGTTACATGTTTTATAAATCTTCTTAATTAATTAAATTATATATATTAAACTAAATAATCATAAATAATAAGTCAATCTGGCAAACAAAATATAAATATTAATGTGTGTAAAAATGTTTCTGCTTAGGTTTAGTATGAAGAATATGGAATAATCTAAAATAAAACGGTTTAATTTGGGAACACAATTATTTTAAGTAAAAATTCTATTTATGGACTTCCAAGAGTAAATACTAATCCAAATTCAGTGCCAACCATCTCCCTTTCAGCTAAAAATGAAATTATTAATTACATTAATTCAAAAATGATTCATCTCCACTCAAAATTAAAACATTATTCTCCCCAAAACTTTTTAAAAAATCTTCTTTTGATTTTATTATTTTTGGATTCAAAGGTACTTGTTCTGTTTTTAAAATACTTTTAGATTTGTACTCCCATCTAGCCTTAAATGAATCTATAGTTGTATCTCTAAAACTCATAAACTTTGTTAATAAACAAGGAATTATAAAATGAGATATTCTTTCTTCTTCTTCATTTTCATAACTAATCCTTCCTGAAATGATTTAGTAAGGAATACGATTGTAGTTAATACAAATTGGTACAAAAATTTATTAACTTGGATTCAATATCATTCTTCCAAATTAATCCCTTATTTAACCTTATTTACGTTTTTAAATTGGCTCTTATGCCCATAAACCCATACAAGAGTCACCTTCAAATGAATATTAAAAGTTTTATAGTATTGTCTAAGTTTTATTTCCAAAACATAAACGAATTCTTAAATAATAACGATTGGTAATTTCATGATAAATTAAATTTGAATCAAATCCAATTTATATTTCTGTAGATTCAAAAATTGCGCATCTGTTCCTTATGTTAGCTCTTTTTATTCTATTTATTCCTGAATAATTATAAATTTCATCAAAAATAGCAAAATTTCTTTCATCATAAGGTATAAATTGCCCTTCGTAAACTTTACAAACTAATCCTAATTCACCTTTCATATAAAAGTCCTTTCCTGAATATTATGAACTTTGACTTCTATTATCGTATTATTCTTCAAACTATCCTTTATTTGGACTTTAAAAGTGTTCTTGTGATTTATTTATTGGTAATTTTTTAAAAGGAGGTGGTTGAATAAGCCTTTCTTATTGTTAATAAGGCTAATTCTATTATTTATTAGTTTAATAATATTATTATTATTATTATTATTATGGTTATGGAGTTCTACCTTAGGTTTAAGGTTAATAAGTTTATTAAATATAAGGATGATAGGGTGCAGTCTGCTGCATTGATTTTTAAATTTCAGGCTCTTTTCTTGTAGGATATTGAGTTTATTATGGTTAAGGCTAAGGTTATCTTTTTTCAGGATATTGCGGTGGTTTTGGAATTTGTTATTATTATTATTATTATTATTATTATTATTAATATTATTATTATTATATTTTTTATTCAGGTTATGTATTTGTTTATTGTTATGTAGGTTTTCCTTAATTTGCAGGTGGTTTAGGTTTTTCAGATCCTGTAATTAATCTTGTCGCTTATAGCACTTCATAACGAAAAATTTAATAATTTTCATTAGTAAATCCTTATGCTAGCATTTATTTATATGCTTCAATTAAAGTTTTATTAATTTTGAATCTATAGCCAATCTAGGTTCTTTAACCTTCCTTTAATTCATTTTGACGGGCATTCAATATTTCTAAATTCGGCATTATTTTCTCTGCATCGTTAAAGAAACCATCGGTTACTAACATTAATTTAACAATTACATAATTCAATAATCTCTGTTGCATTTTCTTCTCCTTTTAAACTTTATTCTATACTCTCTACCATTTCATTTGTTTGATTAAACATATCTTAATATATTTTGTTCAACTCCTCTAAAGTATAATCACTCATATTGTTTTTTTATTTTTATTATTCAGTTGGCTTAGTATAATTTTTTAATTTCTATTCTTGCTCTTCAGTTAATTCAAATAATTATATTTCAACTTTTGGTTAGAAACCTTGGTTGCATAATTTATCAAGAAGCTTTCCAAAAATTGTTGGATTCCCATTCTTATCTATATCATATTTTGTTCCCCAATATGAAATGCATTCCATCAGTACGTCATAAAACCCCTAACTATATGCTGGATCTATTAATTCAATCAACTCTAAATTACCTTCTTTTGCTCCAAATATTTAAAATCCTCTCTTCTCATATGGTTTTTATTTATCACATAATGCAAGTTTCTCAAATATTTCAAAGAGATCTTTTATCTTTATGAGACTGTTGATGAATAGCTATTTCTTACTCAATAACATCATAATCTTGATTCTTTGATTAAAGATATTACTTTCATTGCAAAAAATTTTTATTTTGATCGTCCTTCCAACATGAATAAATTCAAAATTGTTTCCATCAATTATTTGAAATTCCCAGCTTCATTTTCACTTTTTAATTTGTCTGCCAAATTTTAAAGCTATTCCTCCCCTTAAAAGCCTTCCATTATTTCTTCATTTGTAACAACCATTATAAAATCAAATTATTAATAGAATTTTTATTTGTTATACACATTAGAATTCTAGCCATTTCGCCACCATTTTTCCATATTTCATATATAAATTACAAATATTTCAAATTCATATTCATTTTTTTCTTAAAAATGCTTTACTAATTATTTTATTAACAAAAATACATTTTTGTTTATTCATAAAAATGAAATTTTCTAAATAATAAATATATGATAGAGTTTTATAAATAGCCTAACAATAAAATAAAAGATTTATTCTTCACTCTACTAAATTTATTCCTGGAACAGTTGTCTTTTAAGCATAACAAAAAAATAAAATTTTATCCTATAGTTTTTTAATATTCGAAAAAATTGTTTATTTTTAACTGTAAAGGAAAATTAGTTATTATAAAATAGGATTTGGATTATTGATGTTGAATTCAGTAATAGTAGAGTATTATAACAATAAAATATTTTAGAAGCATCAATGTGATATATTATTAGTAATAATTTACAAAGAAAAAATTTTAAGAATATCATATAATTAATTTAATTAAATATTTATGCCAATCGTATAAGGAAAAGCAAAATTATGGCATCCAACATAAGAAGAATAAGTAAAAGTTTGAGGTATATTAAAAGGATGCCTATGATGATAGAATGATTGCAAATATTGAGCTAAAATCATTGGACTTTGATGATGAAAACTTTTCACCAGTTTTCAATAGAAGCAAGAAAGAATTCTTTTTATAAGCAAGTGAAAGATATAAGCATGATTTATCAAAAGTAATACAAAATTAGATAAATTTAGTTAGCAAGACCATTCTAATCATATACATGCGAAGAATTTATAAACAAATACATTTACATAAAACCAAATCATACTTACTGGAGAGAATGGACAGTGACAAAATGGTTATCTGGATTTGGATTAGGTTATTTGGTATTAAGAGAAGTAATGAATTTATATTAATAATTTATTAGTTACCACTACGTAATTTTTACGCAAGAGTCTTTGTTATGTGGATATTTTTAGCAAAATTAAGTGATCATTTTTCATCAATATTGCCTTATCATGGTAAAATAGTAATATCTACTCAATCTGATAGATTTACAAAGTAATTAAGAATATTTATCATAATAGCAAAGATATTAATTAATATCATAATGTGTGCAGTGCTTTAAATTTCTTGGAAATGCCTACTTTCTAAAATAGAATATCAGAATCACTTGCATGGAGAGCTAAATAACCAGCTCACTTGTTATATAATGATACAAATTGGTGTTTACATATTCTTAAGAAATGGCATGGTCGTCCTACTCATATTGCACATTGGGTATATATATTATAAATATAATATTTAAGGATGGTACATTCAATCAACCATTGGAAAGATTGGCAGATCCATATCACAAAGATGCTCATTTTATCCATTGGATTTGAGTAATTTCATATATAAAAATATATATTTATACAAATTTTTATACATATTTCAATATTGTTATAATCAATTTTTAAAATTACATCATAATTGTAGATTGCAATAAATGATTCAAATAAAATGTATGTATATATACATATCACAATTCTGTAGAACGTCCTTTTAATGAATAGTGCTATAATTCAAATTTTTAAGTGTCAGTCAAATGTGTAGATCCTTAATTTTATTTAATATTTTAATTTCTATTCTTCCAAAATATTAAACCTATTCCATTTAAAATTTAGAACTGAAATCAATACTAAATGAGATACACATCAAGCCAAGATAAAAGCAGTGCGCTTGATTTTTCTTCAGGTTAACCATCATGTGTTGAAAAAGCATTGCTATAATAAGGATTTTTTAGAATCAACTAATAAAAATAAAATGAAACTAATATTTTATCTCAATAATTACAAAAGCTACATTTGCTAAGAATCTGTTTACTAACTAAAATTCCAAACAACCTATTAATTTTATATTTTATATTATTATTATTAATTATTCACATATTCTTAAATAAATGAGTGCAAGTATTGCAGATAACGCATCAGAAAGAGATGAGATAGAATTTTCAGAAGATGAACATTTAAGTTTCTTTTATAATATTGACTAAGTAAAATCATTCAAAATTATACAGATATATATTGAATTACCAGGAGTTATATCTAATTATGGAACCTTTGCTTAATCTTTACAGATTTGCAGATAATTGAGTAATTAGATTATTAGAAACTCTATTGCGGAAGCACAAGAGAGAGTATATATTAGATTTACATAAAACAGTTCATATAAAGAAATATTCCTATTAACGCAATTAATGAATTATGTGCTCAAACTAATTTAATTTTAAATAGTGAGTTGAATGATGGAGGTGTTGAAGTCGAAACTTGTGAATTAGAAGAGGATTAGGAACCAGTAATAAACAAAGATTAATTTAGGAACCAATATTTAGTGATAGATGGCGAAGAAATAGAGTTTTAATGATGTCTGGTAAATTTATATTTAAGATCTCTTTTTTATAGAATTAGAAACATAAGAAAAAGTTGATATCGATGATAAATTAAATAATGATAATAATAGAAATGTTTCAAAATCAAAATTGTTTGATACTAGAAAGAATACCGTTAGACTACCTACAACTCCTCCTCCCCCAAATTAGTTTGAAGCTAAATTAATATCAATATATTAAGAAGAATTTGAAGATGAGTTTGAAGATAAGTTAAGAAATGCTAAATTATATGAAATGAAGAAGAAAAATGAAATTGAATAAAAAAAGAAAGAAGATAAATTATAAAGTCAAGTATTATTTTAAATATTATAAAAAAATAGATAGAAAAAAAGGATGGTGGAACTTAAAAATATACATATGATTTTGATGGTAAGATCATATTATCAAGAGCAATAAAAATGGATAAATTATAGCCTACTAATTAAAAATTAAGAGTTGAATTAAAAGATTAAACTAAATAAGATTAATAAACTGCCATTAAAAAGGGTGGAAGAAGAGACTCTGTTAAATTAAATAAACCCCAATGTCCAGAATAAGAAATACCAAATAGAGTATTTTATTAACATATAAGGTTATATAAGAACGTAGGGATGCTGCAAAAGAAGTAATGGGAGATAAAGCTTTAAGACTAGATAAAACTTCTTAATTTCCTTATGAAATATTTACAATGAATAATGGAGTAAAACTATATTTTGAACACAAAATGAAAGAAGGGTTAAGACATTAAATTAGTGATTCAGCAGAAAATTTGTAAATTAAATTATCAGGTTCTAATTTACTAGTAGGTGATGATACATCATAATTTGCATCTTAAATTAGATTAACTAAAGCGGAATATCAATTAATTACAGATGCCCAAACTCTATAATAAACTAGACAATAATTTATGCCATCTGAAAATATCAACATTCCTGATCATGATTAATAAATTACTCAACAATCTATTTTATTAAAGAAAAATAAAACAAATCTAAATAATATCAATCATCCAGAATCTAAATAAGTTTAATTTAATCCTGGATTATCATCTTTAAATCCTTATAAAAGAGATAGTCCTATATAATAATCAGCTTAAACAGAAAGAATATAACTCAAAAATGTTAAAATGATAGAAAATCTATTAGTAACAGGAGTTCCTGATACCCCTAAATCCTCTAAACCTGATTAACCACCTTTATCATTACCAGATAATGCATCTACGTATTATCCTTTATATAATTAAGCAATCCTATTGATCTCTTCAATTAATAATTATTAACTTAGAAAGAATGGGGTAAATAAGCAGGAAATAAAACATCCTATTTCCCTCCGGTTAAATAATAAAAAAGATCATTGGAAACTAAAGCATACAAAGGATCTCTAGAATAAATGTAAATAAATATAAACTAAATAGGTACAAAATGCCAAGAGAAAGATTAGTTGCTTAAACTGGAAGGACTGCAATGAATTTTTATAAATAGAATTCTGATGGTAATTATATTAAATTATCCAAAAATATTAGTGAACAAAAAAAGTGGAAAATCAATTAGTGATGGATTTATGCAAACATTTTATACAACTCATACAAAATTTAGCGAAAAACTTAGATAATGATTTTATATATTAATAATTTTAATATAGGAGTATAAATAAATAATAAAACTAACATTCTTAAATAAAAATTAAGTACTATTATTATATATTATCTAATTATTAATATTATGGAATCATGGAAACTTGGAATACGTAAACAGTAATTATATTTTAGATTAAATTAGCGTTTAGCTAAATATCAACTTATTTATTTTATTTAAATGTTTCAATCTATAATTTTAATTCAATAATCAATTATAATTTTATGTAAATTAATTAAGCTCTCCCTGTACACTGTGCTTATTGCTTTGATGTTCTTCTAGCACATCTATAAAAAAAAGATATACCTAAGCCAACATTTTAAGAATTTGATGTTCCTGTATTTGTTACTTTTAATACAAATAAAGATGATTTGAGAGGGTGTATAGGAACTTTTTAATCAGGTCCTTTGGGTTAATAATTAGCAAAATACACTTATTTTTCAGCCTTTAAGGATAGTAGATTCCCTCCTATATAGATGAAAGAATTAAATTCCTTAGATGTTGGAGTGAGTTTATTAGTAAATTTTTAAAAAGGAAAGAAATGGAATTAATGGGAAATAGGGAAACATGGAATTATTATTGACTTCTAGGAGGATAGAAGAAGTAAAATATGGTTTCATTTTAGAATATGGAGCCACTTTTCTACCTGAAGTAGCAGCTGAAGAAGAATGGGATATAAATACAACATTATAGCATTTGATTGCAAAAGCAGGATATAAGAAAAATTATTAAAATGCGTTAGATAAAATTGATTTAACTACTTATGAAACATCAATAGCAAAATTGACATATTTTGAATATTTAGAATTGTAGAAATGATAATTATATATATAAATTGTCAAAGATGATATCAATGTTATTGCTTTATCCAAAATTAATTAGAAGAATAATGTTGACAATTTAATAAATAAAAAGGTAAAATTATTGCAGAAATCTAAAATTATTTATATATCAAAAGATAAAATCATGAATCTATAATAAATATGATTAAATAATAAAAACCCATATTTAATAAAATTGTACTTGTCTTTAAATTGTAAAATTAACTGAAATTTTAGAATAATCGAGATTAATTTAGAAATCTAAGCAATCTAAGAATACAATCATAACTTTTTATCTATAAAATTATTTACAATTCTAAAGTTATTATTTCTTTATTTCCATCAAATCATAGTTTTTTAGAGGATTTAAGCTGCTTATGTATCATCTTTTTTAATCTAAAGAGTTTCTCTCATATGCTTTATCAACTAATTTCAATTATTCAAAATGACTCTAAACTTTTAATTCTAATTTCAAGTACCATTTTAATCGAAAAATATTTACTCTTTCTAATAATAATTTTATGATATTATTCATACATTTTATATTTTATTTATTAAATGCTAAACAATTAACAAATAATAAATTAATAAAAAAGTACAAACTTTCTATTTCTTAACTTAATTTACATTTTACAAATTATTTTATATTAAGAGATGTACTAAAATAAAATTATATTGTCTTAAGATTGATAATAGTAAATCTAAATTGTCATTTATAATGTTATGAAACTAAAAAGAAGATAAAACCATGAATATTATCTTATTCTCATAATATATTATAAGTATTTCTGATATTATAATTAGATGTTTTAAATAATGAATTTTATAAGTTTATTTCATGTAATCATCTAAAAGATGATGATTAAAATATTAAATAAAATAAGTTGATAATTTTATTAGGAATATAGATTAGTAGTCGTATAAAATTATTTTAGCTTTCTCTTCGAATAATAAAGTTAGAAAATGATATTCTCTGAAAGATTGCTATTTCAACATAATGAAAATGTATAAGGATTGAATGGGAATGTTAAAATTAGAAATTGTGAAGATTGAGATCAAACTTATTAATGTTGAAATTAACTGAACTTTGATATGATGATACATATACAATAAAATTAATTGTAATACAAGGATGGATTGAGCTATAGTGTTAGATTGGTTAGTGAGATAGAATAAATTAGTTGAATGAGATATGTAGAAGTGAATTTATGATATAAAATCAAATGATGATACATCCGCAGGATTATTTAGCATCTTATAAGGGTTCCTCGACATTATATATTTTCCAGTTCTCTACTTCATGTACTTATATCAAAGATTATTATTTGTCTAACTCATCTATGAATACAATTCTATGTTTTTTTGATCCTTGAGTAATAATGTTCTTAAATTTATCACATCTTTATGAAGTCTAGATATCTTTTTTGGATGCTTTCAAAATACCAAATTTTTGGGTATTCATCAAATAATTAATATTAATATTGATCATATTTTTGTAATAAAAATACTCAGCTGAGTTATGGATTCTCTTCTTAAACCTATTATTCTTCTGGGACTGGTTATTCTTAATGTTAATTTAAATGATTTTCTTCTTGTTAATATTCTTATAATTATTCAAGTATTTCTTCATTTGTTTTTTCAATTTCTTATTTTAGTTATTGAACTTGTTATTGAACTTGTTATTCAATTTGTTATTCAATTTTTTATTCAACTTGTTATTCAACAGGTGCTTCAACTATTTATTTTTATTCTAATTTCTATTCTTTTTATTGAGGTTGAATTTTTGGTTCAGGTAAATTTTAAAATGGGAATTATTATTAAGGAACTGATTCCATTCTTTATTTCAACTCTTCATTACTCATAGGTCCTTACATAATAAGCTATTCCATAATAGATTGATATTTCATATCAAGTTATTTCATTTAAAGATTAAAATCGCTATTAGCATTTTAACTATAAACTTAAGTGGCATATTATAAAATTTTGCTTCCGGATCATCAAAATTGTTTAATCCATATTATTCTAAGATTTCTTTTCTAGTATGAGTAAATGATTTTACTTAGAAGAGTCCATTTTGAGTGATTACATAATTTCCATCATTTTAGGACTTTAGAAATTGATCTATTCACCTTTTTCTTATAATTCTAACAATTTTTCATTTAATTTTAATGCACTTTCAGTCATAACTTTTTCAAGTATTTCAAAAGTCTTAGCAGCAGTAAGAAATTGTGGAATTTCAGTTTTCGGATCTGGAGATAAGCCTGAAAAAGATCTATCAAAAGATTCTTTCATTTGCTGTTATAAATCTTTAATAGTAGGATCATCACGATAGACATGTTAACAATAATGTTCAACTTATTATTTGGTCATTTTAAATTAGCTATAGACCATGTCTTCAACTTATTCAATTTCTCCCCTAAACATTGCTATCTTATAACATAGAAGTCGTACGTTATTCTAGTAGCATCATTTTAATATCCTCAGGTCTTGCTCTTCCCATAGATTATTGTTTAATATTAATAGCAACTGCAGCAAAATTTTGAAATACAGTGAAAAGCTCTTTCTTAAGTTCCTTCAAAACTTTAATAATGGTTTCCCTATCAATAATTTGATGTTCAAGTGGTAACTTCCTATTGAATAATTTAAAGATACGTACCCATCTTACTTCTTGAGAATTCTGTAAAGTAGAATGCTTGCCCCTATTAAGACTGCAGCTCCTGTCAATAAAACGAATGTTTTTTTGTTTTCTACTTTGCTCATTTCACCACAAATTTAATAATTAATTATTTTATTAAAATAATATATAAGTAAGATGGATTTGAGCAACTGGAGAGAAATAAATGAATATTATATTATATAATCTTATAATATCATTCCATTTTTAACTCTGGAATATACTCATCAGGATTGATAGGCAATGGAACGGATCTTTTATATCCTTTAAGTAATTCTACTAATTTATCTATGCGTTGAGTCAAATCCTCTACAATATCTCTAGGTGAAAGATCTTCTTATTTAAGTAGATGATGTAATTTGACAATCAAAAAACCACCAGAAGGAGAAGTCATACAATCATGTAATCTATCCATGATATCAACATCCTTTTAAGCTTATTAATAGATGGAGTCAATACACCCATTGATAAGATTAGTAGCATAGATATCGTCTACTCTTTCATCGTCAAAATATCTCTTGGCTTTGATTCTATCTAAATATTTAAGTGTTTAGTTAGGAACAACATTTTTCATATAGAAGGATTCCATAAAATCTTTTGTGGATGATTGATTATACAAAGCTTCAATTGTTTTCTCTGTAGTGTATAATCGTAATTTGATTTTATTAGGGAAATTCCTTCTTTCAGGTCTGTCTATTTTAATAGAATAGATAATTTCAGGCATAGCTATCTTATTTACATAGATAAAATAAGCTGGTATTTTAGATCGTTATTTCCAAAAGTTAATTTCTAAACTATATTTGTATTCTCTATTCTGTTTTCTCTTTTTTCTTTAATGAATATGTTCTGACTTCACTTTATAAAGATCATTTTTTTATTATTCAAATATTTCTGGATCTCTCATACAATCCATCAATTTAATAATTATCTAATATGTTTCCTTAATGACATCATTACATACTACTTTTTTCTTTTCTTTTTCATCTAACAACAATCTTAATTAATCTATAAATTAAATAACTTTCGGATCTTATAGAATTACTTAAACTCTTTCTTTCATAAAAGCTATATATTCCAAAGTCATTTCTAAAACTGCTTAAATTACCTTTGGTTTAGATAGCATTTGTAACCATTACCTTTCAACTAATTATTACAATATCTCTTCCAAAATAAAATCAAAAGTCTCTATACTAGTATTTTAATCAAGCTAGTATTAATAATTGATATCAATTCCTAAATTCATCAAGACTTCTTCAGTTACCAATGAACAATAAAACTTTTTATTTGGTATAATTTATAAATCTACAACTTCGTGAGGTGTCTTTGCTTTCCTGTTTATCTATAGTGCATAAATTAATTCAGGTAATGGAGTTTTCTGTTACAAATAGAATGTTAATAATTATCTACATCCTTGTTTAAAATCAGTTGCTGCTCCTATTTGTTTTTATTTCTATTTATGTCTATGTAATTAATAAGTGGATATCTCAAGAAATGAATTCCTAAACTTTCCTAAAAATGTTCCATCATCTTTATCACTATAGTCATCATTCTCTAAAGATTCAATATACATTCTTTTAATTAGTAATCTTAATTTTTATCCCAATTTTAAGGTATCACCATAATAATCCTTCTAATTTTTTTGATTAATAATATGAAATAATAAATTAGTGTAGAGTATTTAGGAGTTAAATCCACTCGTTACAATAGATTACCAAATCTCAATTACAATCACTATTTAAAGTACACAGAGAGTATTAACTTAGTCTCTCTTAAGAATTACGCACTTCACGTTTTAAAAAGAATCAAGCTTCACCAAAATTAGTAATTGAATTCTCAATATTCAAGTAAGCTCTCTCCAATAAGAAAGATGATTCAAATAATTATTATAATCATACTACAATCTACAATGTCAAATAAAACAGAGATATATCCAAAGCCTCTATGTACTACTACCATTATCAATCCATAGTAATTAAGAATTAAGCTTTGCCAAATATAATGAGCTCTAAACTAAACTCATGGTTTCTGATTTCAAAAAAAAAGTTGATGCCTTTCTTAAAAAAAGCAATTACAAAACTAATGCGATTAGCAGTAAAATAGCTTCATCATTGAAGGAATTGGAATTACTTCAATAAATAAAAAATGAAGAATTATTGAATAAATCTTTATGCTCTAATAAATATACTGTTAAAACTGAAAGTATTTCTTTTTTATTCATTTTAGAAAAATCTATGAAAGCTATTGAAATTTTTATTCTAAGTAATAATAAGGATGTTACCAAATAAGTTATATCAAATGAACTCATACAACACAGATTATTGAAAAAGATGGAAATATTTTTAAAAGATGAAAAATTAAATTATGATTTAAAGTAAATTCTTTGCTATATTAAGAATGAATACGATGATAGAATAATATTCTGAAATTGTTAATAGAATACATGAAAAGGCTTTCACAATTAAAATTCCAGATAAATATATTATTCAAATGAGTGATTACAACGAATATTATTAAATTAAAGAAGATTAAACTGATAACTTTCTTCAAAAAAAATTAGAAATCATAGCTGATTAAATAATTTAAGAGATTCAATAATCTTAAAAAAACACTCCTAAAATTTTAAGCCATAAAAGTAGTTAACACTATGATCCAATTATATAAAATTCAGTTTCTTAAATTGAACACACTATCAAAACCGAACCAACTATTTTAAATGATTACGAGCTTGATCAATAAAATAATACATAATTAGAATAATTAATTTTTGAAAGGAAGATTTCTAATAAATCAAAGAAATAAAGAAAAAATAACTAATAAAGTAAAAATGATATTAATCAATCACAATAATCTAGTTTGACAGAAATTCATGATTCTTCTTACAAAAATTCTAATACTAAAGATAATGATGATATAAGAAAGAAAAAATTAGAAAAATCTAAAGGGATAGATTAATCACAAATAGATGAGGAAGAATAAGAATCTGTTTAAAAAGAAATTGAAAAATTAAGAAAATAAAAGTTTATTAAAAACGTTAGGGCATTCAATTTGAAATTCAGACCAAAAATACTTTCGAATCATTAATCTTAAGATAATAAAAGTTAATCTGAAGATTCAATTATTTCTGCAAAAGGCAAACAAAAAATCAATAAAATTTAAAGTTTAAGATTTGAAAATGAAACTATAAATTTAAAAGAAATAAATGAAATCATTAAAATAAAGAAAAAATAATTATATGAATATTAATTAGAAAAACAACGTTAGGAAAATGAATAAAAAGAAGCACTTGAAAATTTTATACAAAATAAAAATAATGGTCAATAACGACCTTTAAATTTAATTGTTAATGGCAAACCATTTAGTGAATTAAAGGATGCAGCAGAACTATGGGATTCTAAAAGAAATTCTCCAAGATCCTTCACTAAGTTAAGATAGAATGTTCACAATTCAATTGCTACTGAATAAATTATTTAAGAATAACAACTAATAACAAATATTTTAGGATAAGATCATAATTTAGTAGATAGTTAGAATAACAAGATTGAGTCTACAAAAATTTTATAAGAAATTAATACTGATAAATCTATTAACTTTAAAAAGATTATAAATAAAAAATTGTTAAGCTTTGAATAAAAGTTAAATTAATAGTCTCTAAACATATTTGATATTTTATTAGCTTCAAATTCAGTTTACGATGTAACAATTGATGATTATATAATTGGAAAGCCTCCAAAAAAAGTAATCAATCATCCTAATTTCATATTCTTACAGGATCAAGATGAAATACTATTTACTCTATAGTAAAACCATTTTTAATATATTTAGAATCTTATGGAGAAGAGAAGTATAATAAGTGATTCCTATTCTTAGTACTATCAATAAATAAATATAAGTTTAAATCGATTCACATGATGAATATGTTTAAGATTATTTAGAAGGAACAGACAAGGAAGAAGATTAAAAATAAGAAAATGAAGATTCCTGAATCTGAAAAGCTATTTACTTATAAATACACTAAATTTCTAACTTTTTAAATCATATGATATTAAACAATTTTATCAATATAAATAATATCTTAAAAAAATATTTACTGATCTATTTTAAAATTATGGATTATTTAATTTATTATATATTGATCTATTAAATATATAAAAATCAATCACTGCTGCAAAGTGTAAATTTTTTTTTACCAACACACTATCCACAATTTGGACAATAATGAACTTTGTCTTTACAAGACTTTAGTACAAAGGGCAAAAAAACTAAAGGCAAGAAGAATATAAAAATAAAAAAGGCAACAATCCATGTTTATGGACCTACTCTATGTTACATGAGAGTAGTTCCAACCTTTTTACAAAATTTACATTAAATTTGAATCGGAATTATCGATCCATGAGCATCTAAAGGTATATTAGTTCCATTAGACTCTGTATTGTATAGAGGAGTAACTAGGAAGCCAGTTGGTATTGGAATGCCTATATTCTATAGAATAAATTACCACTTTAGATAAAATGATTTTATGTTGGAATTCCAACGAAAACTTTATCTGTATTTTCCTCATATCTAACATCTGCTAAGTTTGGATATTATATGTTCTGTAATTCAGATTCATTTAGTTGAGAATGAGCCAAATGAGACATTATAATAATGATTTAATTTTTCAATAAATAATTCCATATATTTATATACATGTTTTTACACATTAATGAACAGAATTATAAAATTTAAATAGTTTCTAATTTTCTTAATTTCGATAATTAAATATTTCGTTTATAAATTTTAATAATTAAATATTTTGTTCTATATATTTTATTTTTTATTACCTAATTAATGCAGCCTGTTTGTAATTTTCTAAACTAAATAAAGGTAACTAAAAGCATTTTTAAAATTACATGATTTGTAATGTAACTGATCAAGCAGAATCATATGCATGTTATGGATGCTAACATTATTCAATTCTTGAATCGAATAATACTCTAATTGAAATTGTATTAAAGAATATCTATTAATAGATTGTCCATTTGATTTAATTTACTGTGGTGGGGCTTTCGTAATTAGTGGGGTTAGGAGCTGAAATTCAAAAAACATCTATACTAATGGGTTTGTTAAAATATAATGAATATGAGGCTACCAATATTACATAGTATTAAATTTTCAATAATTAGTTTTATTTCAGCTGGGTCAAGTATTATCTATTTACTTTATCTTTTTCTCTCGAAAAGACTTGATCTTGTTGATATATGGGCAGTCTAACTGTTGTTTACTTCTATAGTTATATTGACTGATGTTGGAAACTTTATTAATAGAATCATTTATGATTAACTAATAGTTATAATAACAATATCTCTAGAAATGTTTTAGATCATACTTCTGATTTGTGAATAGAAAAAAGAAAAAGATCATTAAGAATATTTAAAGAAAACATAATTATTTATAAAAGATTTGCAGGGCGAAGAAAGAGGATTTGAAACACAATCTCTTATAAGTGATCAAGAACAACAAAATAATATAAAAGCTAATGAGCGCTCCCTCATTTATATTTTTGCAGCCTAAATAATATTGCAGGCATTATTATTATTTGGAAGAGGTGGAAATTCTTTATAATTTTACAAAATAGAATATGCTGGCAATTGGTATATTTTCATAACATTTGTATTCTACATTTTCGGATTTGTCATAACATTATTCCTCTATAAAAAATAAACATAACAATATAATCAGCTTCGAAATCATCATAATTTCTATGAGGTTAGGGCTAAAAAGTACAGTGTATTATTGATTATAATTGGTTCAATCTCTTTTTTTTTTAGTGGGGTAGCTGGAGTAGGAACTGGCTTGATTTTAATTCCAATTTGCATAATTATTAAAGGATTTCGGATGAGCATTTTTAAGGCTATCAGAACTATGTTTGTATTACAGTGTCTAATTGATATTTGTGTTATGGCTTAAGTTTATTCAAGTAATAAGATTTCAAATAAAACTAGATTACAATGCTCTCAAATTTTATGATAAACTAATCTATTTTTTAATCGGAGTTGTATCAGCTTTTTTTACAAGTATTTTAGATTTCTGTTTTTTTAAAGAAAAAAACTAGCGTAAATTACTTTTATTAATTTGCTTTTTATTTTCGATTGATTCTTTGATAGGAGTCTTCTAAGCTATATATTTTAAAAGCCCAATTTAAGGGAAACCTTATTTTTCAGCATCTATTGATGATTGTTCTGATAATTGTTAATATATAATCAAATAATGAGTTATAATTGATCTTTATTTAAGAATACAAAATAAAATCAATTAAGGTTAAAAAATCTAAAGGAGTGATGTAAGTATTAAATTCATAAAAACCTTAAATTAACATATATACTATAGTAAATTTATCAGAAAGAGTGATTTAGCCTATTAAATCTATCGGATATTCCTTTTAAAATGCTAATAGATTATATTTTTTATAAATTTAATATATAAAATCTTTAATTTTATTAAAGTAAAACTACTTGCCTTTTCTATTTCTTCTTTAAGAGCTTTTTATATTATAAATTCTTAAAAAAATTAATTAACCATTGCAAAATATAATAGCTCTTGAAAACATTCTTCTCTTATTAATTTAAAAATTTATCTAATAATCAAAATACATTCAACTTATTACTCATTTGGATGAAAATTTTTTTATTTTTGAAATAAAGTAGTGATTAAGAATTTCTTTATAATTTAATCTTTTTTTCAATGAAACATTGAAAAACTAAATACATTTTCATTAGCAGTATATTTGAGCCAAAATCTATAGTAAATAATATAAAAATACTTAAGAATTAATCTGAATTACATTTATATTGGTTTGCTAAATTAAATATATTAGTCAGCTTCACTAATAAGATAAACAAATTAAGTTTTAAGAAACAAATTGATCATTTAAACCCAATATGTTATTGATTTCAAAAATTATATTTAAGAAATTTTTTAATTTTTATCTGGCAGATTCATTTTATAAATTTTTTATTAGTTAGAGTTTAGAAATAACTTGATTTCTGAATACTAATATTTTATTTTATAAATTAGACTTTCACTATTTTATTAATCAGTTAAACTTAATTTCAAAATCATCTAAAGCAAAATTTTATTCTATATAAGTTATTTTATCATAACTTTTAATATGCCTAATTCTATAAATAAAATATTTTCTTCTCTATCAAACATTTAGAAATTAATTTAATGTAATAAAAACAATGTTCGGTAGATTAGTTTGAGTAATCTAATTTATTAGTTTATTATTCAAATTTAGCTATAAGATTATGATTATTCTTATTTAGTTTGCAATTAGCTTCTAATTTATGAAAGTACTCAAAATTAATTTAATTTGGTTATTTGGAATTCCTTACATATTAATATATAATATAAAGCAAAAAAATTTAAGGCCAATTCTCCTGTTTATATTTAAAAAAATAAACCCTATAAACAAAATAAAGAATAAAAATATTGATACATAGCAAGTTATGAATTAGCAGGAATAAAGCGAAATCGAATTGAAATTGTAAGCTTTTGAAAAGTTAGGGGATAATCCAACAGAAGTTGATATTAAATATGTTAGCTACTTATTTAAAATACCTCCATAGACTGTACGTTAATGGTTAGAGGAAAAGGCTGGAATAGATTTTTAGATTGAAATATCACCTGCTGAAGATATGGAATGCTAAATGATTGGATGCATCATGAAAAAAAAATAGTTAGTAAATTAATAAGATTCAGTCAAAGAGGAAGATATCATTAATTAGCAAATCAATAATTCATTCAAGTAGTAATCAACTCAATCAAAAGAAAATCAGGCATAAAAAAAAAAAAAAAAAGTTGAAAAAACAAAATAAAGCAATACAAATAAAAAAAATTATAAAGCTTTATAGAAATAAGTAAATTAAGTTATTAAATAAATAAACTCAACATCAAATGAAGATTGTAAAACTCAAGAATAAAATATATAAGTAACAAATTAAGAATTGACCTAACAAAATTAAATAAATGATGATTCAAGCAAGCTAAATAACAATATAATTTTATCGTCCAATAAGGATAACTCTATATAATAATAAATCTAAATTACTAAGTAACATATATAAAAAGAAAAAAAATTAAATTAATAGTTTAATTAAAAAAAGAAATAAATTTATTAGGATAAATAAAAAAATTAAAAAGAAATCATTCAAAAATCATTAGTAGAATAGTCAAACCCAGAAAATAAAGCACAATAAAGTAAATGCCTAATTATTATCGATGATGATGTAAATTTGAAAAACTAAATAACGGCAAATACTTCATAAAGTTTAAATAAATTAATTGCCTATGACAAACAATAAAACTTATAAGATTTGACTCATTTAAAAAAGAAAAAAACAAAAAACCCTTCGCATAGAGAAATATAGATGGAGTGTAATAAGCCTGAAAATGGCGTAATTAAATAGAGCGAATAAAAATAAAGATAGAATTAAATAAAAACGAATCTTTTCAAATAAAATCTCCAAAATACTCAACATATATAATTTCTATAAAATGTTGAATCAATCTTAAAGTAAAAAAAATAAGATAGCCTACCTTAACAAATAAGTTAATAGTAACTGTAATAATAATAATAATAATAATAATAATAATATTCAAATCTTTAAAATGGAAATTAAAACTAAATATTGAATTTTTCAGGATAATCTTCTGATTAGATACTAAAGTAGAAGTATTAGGCTGAAAATAAGTCCCATAATAATCAATTTTATAATGTGACTTAACCACTTCAAAAGAAGGACTAAAATTTAAATAAAGAATTTTTGAATATATTGCAAAACTAAACTTAATAGTAGCCTAATTATTTGGCTTTAGCTTGTTCTAATTAAGCAACGGTGCCACAAATGAATTCAATGGATAATGGATACTAAAACCATAATTAGTTGCATTAAACAACAATATAAAAATAGTAGAATTAAGAAAATTTGTTAAAGAAATAAAATTCAATTGGCGTTGATTTCCAAAATGACCTAAATTAATCACTCTAAAAAAATAATATGGAGAAATAATAATAATAGCCTTACTAGTTTGATTTGGTTCAAATGTTTGATTAAAATTCTCAAGTATTAGTATAGGCAGTGTAGTTGATGAATACATTTAGTAATTACCAGGTTGCTTTGATGGACAAACTAGAGATGATTTATGAATGTGTTAATAAAAATTGATATAATTTATTTTCATATATATATATATATATAAAATGAAAATTATTGAGCCAAAAGGCTTAGAAGATGGAAGAGTATGATTACTTCTACTACTAGGTTACGAGTCTCCATTTTCTGAAATTTGAGTTCATGGAAAAGGTTTGTTTTGTGTTCAACCTTCTTGGTATAATTTTGGCAGCGATCTAATATGAATTGGAATTTGAAGAATATGACTCTGATGATCCATTCAGAGATGTATAAAATTAAATTAATAAGATATCCTAATGGCTGTTGTGGATGATAGCTGGTTCAACTATGCTTTTGGTCTATTTTACATTTTATCGTTATTAGGCCAAAATCTAATGGTTAAAATCTAGAGGTGTAATTGGACCAAGAGAAAAATTTTATGACATCAATGAAAACTTCTATATGATGGTAGAGATTATAATATATTGCCTAATACCTTTATCATTTACGGAAACCATTCGGATTTCATTTTATAATGTAGCTTAAGGAGCAGAAACATATTATCATATAAATGAAATGCTTACACTTTTAATGGTCAGCAGAGTAGTCTTTCTCTATAGGACTGTCTTAACATTGACTTTTTGGTCAAGTAATCGAACATTAAGAGTTTGCGATCTATACTCTTGCGAGCATAACTATTTGTTTGTGATAAAATCTATATTAAAAGCATCCCCTTATTTAAGCTAATTTTTAATGTTGTTGTCACTAATTTTTGTTTTTGGTTATCAATTAAGAATTTGTGAAAGACCATTAACAAGAGTGAATGAAACAATAGATAATTTAGGAGTTTACTATAATAGTGTTTGGTGTATCATTATAACAATTACATTTGTTGGTTACGGAGATTATTATCCTAGAACTGATTTAGGGAGATTTGTAGTTATTATAGTGTGTGTAGTTGGAATATTTTTAATGTCTGTTATGATTGTGACATTTATTGAATCTCTAAAAGCAACTCCCATTGAAAATTAGACAATGTCTCTATTGGAAAGAATTCGTTTGAGATAAATGGTTAAAAATGAAGCAGCATAAGTTATTAAATTAAGTATGTAACAAGCTTATAGATGGAGGTAGAATTTTAATATAATTTAGAAATGGTACCTTAACAGAAAAAAAATAACATCAAATAGAAATCGATTTAAGATAAGCTTTACATAATTTTAGATTTGCTCTATAACAATAGAGCAAGTTTGGAATGGATAATTAAAGTGAAAATATTATAAATCATATTGGATTTTTGGGATTAGATTTAAAATAACTAAGAAATGAATAAAATTGGGATTTGAAAAAACTGATGGAGAAATTAGAATAATAGGAGTAAATTTCAAAATAATTGATGGAAAAGATGAACTAGATACTATCAGAAAAGAAGTGACATTTTTTTGATAGGTTCCAAAACTCATGAAATAGCAGTATAAACATTTAAAGCTAAAATTGAGTTTGGAACTGAATGAAATATAATAATAATATAAAAATATAATAATAAAATGAAAGGTAGAACAGGGGGTTTAACAGCCAAAATGAGCAACGTATAATAAATGAATATAACTTAAATAGTAAAACCAAAATAGAAGATAATAAGAGAATGATCAATTAGTAAGGAAGGCTGATTAAAATAAAATATCACTTGCTGAAATATTCATGGCCAATTCTCAATAATTAGGAGGATTGGAAGATGGAAAGGTATAAATTGGCAATTTATTATTAGGTAACGAAAATGTATTTTCACAAATTCTTATTTATGGAGTAAGTTTGTTTTGCGTTCAATTTAATGGGATTAGGAATAAGCGTAATATAATATGACTTAGAATTTGAAGAATTTAGTGACGATGATCCAATGAAAGATGTAATATTTTAAAGCTAATCAATAGATTTCATTATGGTTATTGTGGTTAGTATTTGTTTCTTCATGTATATTGGTTTTTTTAACTGTTTATCGTTATTAAGCTCATATCGAATGGATGAAATCAAGGAAATCTATGGCTCCCGGAGATTAAATTTGGCACACTGATGATTGGCTACCCATGTTGATAGAATTAGCTGTTTATTGTATCATTCCTCTTCCATTTACAAAAGGAATCAGAGTTAACTTTTATAATTCAATCTAAGGAAGCGAAGCTTATTATCATGTTAATGAAATACTAGCTTTGATTATGATTGGGAGAGTAATCTATTTATATAGAACTCTACTTACTTTAACTTTTTGGTATAATAACAGAACATAAAGAGTTTGTAATTTATATGCTTGTGAATCTAATTATATGTTTGTAGCTAAGTCTTTATTAAGGACAATGCCATACACTGCATTATTTATAGCTTTAATTTCTTTAATTTGTATTTTTGGATATGCTGTTAGAATTTGTGAAAGACCATTATCTAGAAATGATTCCACAAGTAATAATTTGGGAGTATTTTAAAATGCTTTATGGAATATCATTATTACTGTTACTACTGTTGGTTATGGTGATTTCTATACTAGAACTGATTTAGGCAGATTTGTTATATTTATTGTTTGTGTACTCGGAATCTTCGTTGTATCAGTTATGGTTGTTACCTTAATTGAATCTTTAAAGGTTACTTCTCTCGAAGGTCATGCAATAACTGTTTTAGAAAGAGTTGCCTTAAGAGAAAAACTTAAGCATGAGGCAGCTTTAGTTATTATTCTTACTGCCAAAGCTGCTCTTGGATATAAGTATGATAAATTCAAATATTATTTTAGAAATGGCACTTTGACGAGAAAACAACATCATTAACTAATAGTTAGATTAAAGCAAACTTTAATTAATTTCAAAATGACTCATAGGTAACACAAAACTAAATAAGATGAGAATAGTTTGAATGAAGAAATCACTAATTAATTCAGTCTCTTAAAAAATGACTTCAAATAATTAATGGACAGACAATAAGTCTTGATTTCATCTAATAATTTGATCTATTAGAAACTAGGATTTGATAATAACAAATCAGTTGTCAACATTTGACAATTTATACATATGATTTAGCAATTTAATGTATGATAATATTATTTGTACTTCATGATCAATGTATGTTTTTACCAGCCTTTCTTTTAGCTAATCTAGTTTCAAGACTCTTATTCTTTTTTATGGATGGATCATTCTTAATAGCAAATCTTCTATTTTTTGCAAATCTTTAATTGCACTTTGTTTTATAAGATTAAATACTCCTTTCAATGATGTGTATCTTTGATTTGGAAGCCTCTTAATGCCATTTCTGTGATGTTTACGGGCATTATGATGAGATGTAGCATTCTTAGACTTGGCCATTGATGATAATTATTTAAAATATTTATTTAGATTTTTCAATATTTTTAAATTCCTTAATTTTTTATACAAACCTATTACTCCATTCGCAAAGCATCATTTTATAAAATTTCTTTCTCTATAATACTTCTTTCTAACTGCTTAAATAAACTCCAAATTCTTTACTATTGGAAGTCCTGAACCTCATTCTTTATTTTTATCTACTTTTTAAATTAACTCTTTAATTTTTATTTTTGCTCTTCCTTAAATTATTGTCTATTTTCTAAAAACTGTTTACTTTATTCAATTTGTTCACTCAAATACTATTATTCATTTTTATCTTTAATTTTCTTACTCTATAAAATTATGAAAAATTATAACTTATCTTTCATCTTGCCACTCTAATAATCTTTTCGTAGCTTCTATTTTTTTAATTTATTTTTAAACTAACTCTAATTCATATTATAACTATTTTTCTATCTTTGGATCATTCTGTTATATCTTTTCGGCTATTTCATTCAAATTTGGAGTTTCTTATAACTAATTAATATTTTTATTTTTGGCTTCATGTTTTTACCTAACTCTATTTACAGGAGATTTAGATTAAGAAGATTTATGTTAAGATATTTTGATATTTTAATTATTTCTTGAAGTATTTAATTACTATTATGGTTATGTTTTAAAACTTTTTACACTAATCTAATCTTAAAAGCTCATACATTCATTAATAAAGGATTTAACTTATTATTATGTCTTTGAACTTTATAAGGGGGATTTCGATTTAAAATACTATTTTCTAGATGTTGATTAATAACTTGATAAATTTGGACTTTTTGATTATTTTCTATGATTAGTTATTCCTTTCTAATAGGAGTTAAAATCTTTGAATCTATTCATAATTTATGAGGGAGTTTCTTAATCCTTAGGAATAGGTAGAATTTATTAAATTTTTTCAGTTAATATTTAAGTGTCTTGTTCAAATTAATCTTCTGAGTCATCATCTTAAAAATTGTTGCTTAATTTGGACAACATATAAGACTTTAGTTCATTTGAACTCTTTTCTTGAGGAGTCTTTAGTTATTATTCATACTTTTAATTGAGTTTGATTATCTTATAGAATGAAGTATAATAATTTATAGACAGAGTCAATATTTTTTCTAATTTATCTGCAACTGAATTTACTTATACTTTTAATTCTTCCCTATAGTATTTTTTTGCCTCTTTAATATTAGAAACGTTGATCTTCTTTTTTATTAAATTTTATTAAAGACTTGATAAGATTGAATTTATTGATTCAAAGCTTTTGCAGAATAGGCTCTAACTAATTAACCAATCTCGCTATTGTAAAAATAGATAGTCTGTTGTGATAGATTTATCGACTCCAGCAACAAAGCATAATAAGCCACATATGCAATTGTAAAGTTATTAGGTTGGTTTAAGTATATAAGATAAATCCTATCTCATCAGATGTTTTAATTTACTTGAATGTCTTTGATTTAGATGATTTAAAAAGTCTTGAGAATATTCGCATAAGTTTGTTCGGTTTCTTCAATCAACTTCATATATGATGGAACTTTCACATTATCCAATCGAATCTACAATTTTGATTATTCAACGACTCCTTTCATAATAAATATTATATAAACATATATTAAATTATTCAACATTCTTGCATTGATAATTAAAAAGAAGATTGAATTATTTTGAATACTAATAAAATAAAAGTTAAAAATTGTTGTTTTATTTGAATAAAGTCATCATTTTTTGATTGATATCAAAAATGTTTATGAAATAAATAATCATCTTATTATAGGATAATATAAAGAAGAAATCAATATTGTTAGGCTTATAAAGATAATTTTAAGTATTTAGATATGAAATTAAAAAGAGAGAATAATTTAAATGGTGTTGATGAATAAGAAATATAAAAGAATATCAACTTATTTTTATTTTTTTAAAGATATAATAGCGATAAAATTATTGTGAAAAGATATTGGAAATTATCTAAAATGAGAAATTGTGGAATATAAATTGAATATATTAGAACTGTAATTATTATTAAATAAAAAAATGAAAGGTGAATCTACATAACCTAAAACTTAAACATAAGGATCTGCAATAAAGAATGATAAACCCTTGAAATAAGTAAAGCAATCTAGTCCATTGAAACACTAAGCTGAACCAGAAGTAGTATGGCCATTTTTTGCTCCCTAACCGATGTAGATCAATTAAACAAGATTTTGGGAAAGAAAAAATTGCAAGAATGTTCATCCAAACAAAGAGGATCTTAGATTTTAGGCTATAATGTTAAGAGTTGGAAAAAAGAAAAAGTCAACAAAGGGTTATTTTTTCAAATTAAGTAAAGATGGAACACTTAGTTATTACAAAAAGGTTTCATATTTAAATATAAGTAAGGAATCTGATAAAGTTGCAAAAGGATATTTATTGATAACTATGGATTATGTTGCTCATCTGTTGGAACAAAAAAGTAAAAAAGATTCGTTACTTATTGTTTAAATTGAAAAGTATTAAGGACTCTCAGTTTCAATCTTTGATGGGAAATCTCAATTAACCCTTGAATTTTTTAATCATTTAAAAGATTATTGCATAGTTTCTGGAATGGATAAACTTTATACACAAATGGAACTATTAGGAAGAGGTTCATTTGCATCAGTAAATGTTATTTTGATTAATTGTATAGGTATATAAAGTCAAAAATTAATCTAATGATTAAATGTTTGCAGCCAAAACATATTTCAAAGAAACATTTGAATAGTCATAACATAAATCTAAATTTGTGGTACCATTTGTTCCTTATTAAAGCTGAGCTTATGATAAAGAACGAAATCATGGTTTTACGCAAAGTCATACATCCAGGCATAATCAGATTATATGATGTGATATAAGAGAAGGAGAAATTAATATTGATAATGGAATTAGTTTCAGATGGAGATTTATATAGTTTAATAAAGGAGAAGAAGAGAATACCTGAAAAAGAAGCTGCAGTCATGTTAAAAGGTGTGTGTGAAGCTTTACATGAAATGCATATGTATTTAATTTTTATTTATTATTAAATAGAAACGAATTTGTACATAGAGATCTAAAATTAGAAAATATTATGATGAAATCAAGAGATTAATATATAATTAAATTAGTTGATTTTGGATTTGCAGAACCTATAAATCATAAAGAATTAGTATCTAAAGCAGGAACTCCTGGGTATATTCCACCCGAAATTTTTAAACTATTTCCATATACTGACAAAGGAGATGTCTTTTCAGTTGGAGTTATATTTTACTCAGTAACATTATATATTAAACTTAGTTAATATCTGGGATATCTTGTTTTAAAGGAAAAAATTATCAAGCAGTTCTTGAAGATAATAGAAAATGTGAAATTAGTTTTTCTAAATCAGTTTGGAATGATATTAGTAGTGAATGCAAACATTTACTTAAGAAAATGCTCGCAAGAAAATCAGCTGATAGATATACTTGTGATGATGTTTTAAAAAATGAATGGATTCTAATGCATACATCAAATGAATATGAATAATAAGCAGGTCTTTATTTCTTTTATAATATTTAGATTCTGAACTTGAAAGAAGAAATTCTTATTAAACTATGAAAAAATCTCATTATAGCCATTATAACTCTGTTGATGGATCATAACCTGATTTTAATAACGATTTCTCTTATCATACAAATGATTTAAAATCTTTTTATCATCGTAATAGTTAAAAGACTGTTAAAACTTAAAGATCTATTTAATCAATTAAATCTAATAGTATTCTTATTTCTAATCTTTTTTTAGATGATAAAATGAAATAATCTATGAGAAATAAATCTGCTCATACCAAATAATAGTAATTTACAAATTTTAAGAGTTAAACTCTAAAATAAAGAAATAAAAGCGCAATTCATTCAAATACTGGAGAAGGAGGAGGAGATTAAAAAAGTGTTAGATGGGTGGATAAAAAAAATAAAAGTGATGAAGCATCCTTTGGAGATAAAAAAGAAAGTAATATTATACTACTATATTTATTAAGATGATTCTGTAAGGACATCAGTTACTCTTAAAATTTTTGATGATTTTGAAGCCATAAATTAATCGAATGCAACTTTTTTGAAAATGTCTCCAATATTGTTTAATTTATAGAAGAAACCTGACCCTGATGTTAAAATCAATGATGCTATTAAAAAGAAAAAGTATTAAGCAATTCATTTAATGAAAATAAAATGATATTTATAAATATAATCATTAATTTGATATTTTAATATAATTTCTTAACTAACTCAATATCCAACAATTAAGGGCTTTATTCAAATTAATCAGCATTTTCTAATATAATCTATTCTATTTTCTATGTTGATTTATTTCCTATTTAGAATTTTAATATATTATAAGATTTAACCCTTATCCAAAGTAATTCCTCTATTTTCTTCGTCTTTATGTCTCATCATCTAATACGTAAGTATAATTAATATGGTTATGTATTGATTTAAATGATATTAATTGCTTATTCAATCAACAGTATTTGATGACGCGATTTATCTTAATTTTATAGTATAGTTTAATAATACCAGAATTTGAATGAATTTTATTTTACAAGACGCAGAATGAATCTGATATTAAAAATTATGAATAATAATCATTAACATCGAAGCATCTTGACAGGAAATAAAAATCATCATAAAGTTAATACATCCAATTTAGAACCTATTATAGAAGTCTAGCCAAACAAAAAGCATTATTGGTAAAATTCAATGCTCTTTTCTGATATGTGTATTATATACTATTCATCCTTATTTTAGAATCTCAGATTTTTGAATAATCACTAAATTTTGACCATAGTTCAAATTATGTGCCTCAAATAAAAGAGCGATTTGGTTTAAGACAAAGAGTTAAAACCGAAATAGTGAAACCCAAATATGGATCATAGTTCAAGAGTTAGAATAAGGATCAGCTTACAGCATATTTTCCAAAATTAAAAGAGAGAGCTCAATCAGACAAAAAAAAAAAGCTACAAAAAGTAATTTCATAATTGAATATATAGCTCTTGAGGTTAATATAAGAAATTCATCAATTAGAGTAAAAGATTTATAGAAATCACTAGATTATAGTAGAAATCCATAAATTTAACAAAGAGATTTGACTCCAATATAACTTAAAACGATTGAAGTGTCTAAATCAATAAGTTAATTGGATCATATAAATTAAGAAGAAATAATGCAATTTTCATTTGGATTTTAGTACAATAAGATGAGTATAGAAAAATAAAAATAAAAATTTCCAAAAGACATATTTCTTGGAAATGTTAGAAAGGTCAAAAGAATATTGCAATAACAATGACTTAATATAATTCAGTATAATCAAATTATGGTTCTAACTTGTAATATATCTGCATTCATTCCAATTAATATTATGTTTCTATCTTCTAAATTTTAGAGGTTAAAATTCTTAACTAAATTATATTTAACTTAATTTACAACTTTTGATTGAAATTGATATTTTATATTTCCCATACAACAGTTTAATTCTTCTAAATTCTAGTTATTTAATCAAACATATGCAATCATTTCCTTATTGATTGTAGTAGTCTCCTCCAATCACAATCTTTTTTTAAATATAGATAATAAATATCCAAATTATAAAGTATAAAAAAAAAATATAAATATAATATAACAATATATTAAATATGAATCAATAAATTCTTTAGAAATTCATTTAAGGATATTCAAGATATATCAAATAATTTAATTGCATATATTATAGTTGAATCCTTTCTTTTATCCAATATGTACAGAATCAAATACAATAGAACTTTTACAATAGATTGTATTTAAACTATACTAGGTACTTTTTTATCATAAAAAGTTAATTTTTACTATCTTCTACATTCTAATTAATTTCTAGTTATATCATAATTCAATAAAAATCATAGAATTTGTAATAATATTATCTGTATAAAAATATTTATTTCTTAAAATTTAGATGCCTTTCTTGATTTTCAAACACAATGAATTTTTTTATCATTATTTAACTTTTTTATATTAAAAATAATTATAATTTACTTGAATGTTTATTCTAAATTAATTTTCTATTTCTGTTAAAAATTATTTGCATGAATGAAAATAGTGTTAACTTTAAAAGTAAAAATTAGTTTTGTATAAGGAACTTTATGAACCTAAGATATTGGTATATTTATGTGATAAAAATAATTTCTTGATTTAAAATTAAGGCACGAAAAAGATAAGTTATCGTCTTTGGTTATGTGTTTAATTTCAGAAAACATATGATTTCTATAAAATTGCTAAAAGATCAGTATTTTAATTGATATTTAAAAATAAAGTATAATATTTATAAAGTTATACTTAGAAATAATAATGAAAATAATTTGAAAAACATATTTCATAAATAAATTTAGTATTGTATGCACACTAAAAGTTTTACTAAAAATTCTTTATGCTACAATTCGCTTTTCTATAAATCCTTCATTAATTGATCGCAACGTTAGTTTCCATTCAATTAATTCAATTAATCTAAATTTTATTCTCTTTAATAATATATTAATTTTATTTAATTAATTAGAACTTCATTTTCGCATTCTTATTTTTGAGTATCAATTTAAATTTCATCTATTTCTAATTTTTATAAGAATTCTTAAAATTTTGAATCTTTTAATAATTCTTCTTCATAATTATCAGTTATATCAACCTATAAATCATTTTTAATACAAACTATGTATTTTAATAGTTGAGGATACGATCTTTTATGTTCTGATTCGTACTACAAGAATTTCTTGAATTTTTCTATAATATCATTTGTTTATTTTAATTAAGCTGAATTATTACTTTTAAATATCTTTTCTCTCAGTCTAAATAACATGGTGCCAATTTTTAATACATTT
Source organism: Paramecium sexaurelia (assembly GCA_000733375.1). Classification (NCBI taxonomy): domain Eukaryota; phylum Ciliophora; class Oligohymenophorea; order Peniculida; family Parameciidae; genus Paramecium; species Paramecium sexaurelia. The sequence goes on from JPFM01000036.1 coordinate 264,152, forward strand.
GTTCCATATTCCTCAAATTCTTCTTCAGAATTCACATCCATATTCATAATTAATTTAATTTGAACACCACAAATTTTATCTATTAAATCAAGTCTTTATTAAAATTCTGGACTTAAATAAATTTCTTCAAGAGCAGCAATATGTCGATGATAATTTTAAGTTAATTTTTCAATATAATTCACAAAAACTTGATCTGAATCTATTTATAAAATTTAAGGGAAATGTATCAATACTTACAGATAAAATTATTCATATTTTGGTAAATTTGAAGTTAAATTTATTTTTTTGATTTTTAATTATTCCACCTGTGTACTAATTTAAGGAATTTAACTCATCTATGCTAATAGTTTTACAGTAGGTTTAAATACAATCATTCCAAAACTATATTATACATTGTAAACTTAACTATTTCTAATAATTTTCATAAATCTAAGTAATTCAGGTATTAAAACATTTTAATCCAACAATAATTATAATAAAACTCTGAATATTAGTTTTGTACATTTTTCTTATTTTGGTCTAATAATTTAACAATATTTTGAGAATAATTAATAAAAGTCTGATACTATAGTTATAATTGATTATGTATTTTTCTCCAAATTGTTAAACTTTAATTCTTAACATTTAGTATATAATTCTTTGATAGTTTAATAATCTTTTGTAGTATTAAAATGCATAAGAAAGTCTTATAAGCTTATAATTTTTTGTTTTAGACTCATCAAATGAATTAATATTAATTTTTGATCAGAACTTTATTCTAGCTAATTGCAAACTTAAGTTTTTTCTTATTTTTCCTAATTATATTTTAATAATTCTCTTTCCAATTCATTACAGTATTTAATGTAAACATTTTGATTGTCTACTTTTAAAAAGTTGATTATTTCAGGGAAAATTATATTTGAGAAATGCAAATTTATTAAAGATTTTCTTATTCTCTCTTTAGAATCATAGTTATCCCTATTTAAAATCATGTTCATTAGTTTTTATCCCTTTAATATTGGATCATCACCTAAAATTTCAACAGTTTTTTTATCAAAATTATTCTATGAATATGATTTATATTAATATTAAAGATCTTCCATATCATCTAAAATGGTTTTAGTTAATTCCTAAAGTTCTGACTTCTTTGACAATTCATACAACATTTGTCTTCGTGATTCATATTTCGAATTTTTTCTTAAAATCATTTTATTTATTATTAAATACATTATGTAAAATTAAAAGAAGGAAAAATATACCAAAATTAATGAACATTATCTTTTGCTTTCTTTTAATCAACTAATAAAATGTTTTCTAAGCTAAAGAATTCCAAATATCAATCGAAAACTAAAATGATATACAAACTATTAGAATAAACAGAATTGTAATAACTCACTAAAGAAATCATGGATAAAGATTTAAAAGAATGTTGGTAACTTTGCTAAACTTCTAAAAATAATTTTAAAGTAAATCCAATCCATAAGGTGCATCTATTTCTATATAAAATAGATGATATCCTTCACCATCCTTACGATTAATTTATGAATTAAAGAATCAAATCTTTACTAATCTAATTATTTGCTTAAGGAACCTCAATACCTTAAATATTTGGATGCATTTAATTTAAAGGAAACAAAGTAGTAATATCATGCAATTTCACAATTGAATAATAATTGAAAACTATGATAAAATTAGATTATAAAGCAGAATAAATTGATACTTATTATAAAGAACTTTTAATGAATTCCGAAGAATTATTAATTCAAATTACTTTAAATTATTTGTATGAAGCCATGAAAGAAGAAAACTAATTATTGCTGAAAAATACTTAATAATTGGATTAAATTTATAAAATATCTAATTATCTCAATAAATAGTAATTCTCCAAGAATGGTCAAAAAATAATAGAATTGATATAAAGTATTAAAAAAAGATAAGATTCTTAATCAGGACAAATTATGTAAATAAAATAAATCGAAAAAAATGGTTAACATTCATTAATTAATTGGAAATAGCAGAATATAAAGAGTAATAAAAAATAATTAATTGATTCGAGATATTTAATTGAATAGAGATATCTAATTGATTAGAGATAATTTATTGATTAGATATAGTTTATTGATTAGAGATAATTTATTGATTAAAAATAATGTATTGATTAGAGATAATTAATTGAATAAAAATAATTAAAAAAGGAATAGAATTAATAATAAATTGAATAGAAATAATAATTAATTGAATAAAAATAATTAAATGACTAGAAATAATTAAATGAATAGAAATAATTAAATGAATAGAAATAATAATAAGAATAGAAATAATAGAATGAATAATAAACAGATTGTTAAGTAAGTGAATAAGAGAAAGGGAAATATTTCATTTTAAAAATATTGCTTTTGCTTTTATTAAAATCAGAAATTGCTTTACCAGATATAATCAAACTTTTAAAAATAAGTTATGTATGTAAATAATAGGATATGGAAGATAGAAAGGGTTTTATTAAAGTTTACATCACCTAATAATTGATATTTTAGATTAGTTTAATGGTCAAGATTAAATAGGATGCAGAATTACTATAAATTAATTCTTCATTGTCATATTATGATGAATCAAGCATAAGGACAGTTAAATAAGCAATATAATAGCATTTTCCTGAATATGAACATGCCAAATTTAATCAAGTTATAAAAGAATCACTTGAATTATTGTTGAAAAAATTTGATGAATATTATGAGTAAATACGTGCTACGATGTAGGACAATAGTGTTTAAACTGTTTTGAAAAAGATTTTTAAAATTTGCGGAAAATACTTTTAGAAGATTGATGCTGGAGTTCTTACATTTTAGAATGCTTAATAAAAATTTTAAAAAAATAATATGTTAGAAATTGGATATTTACTTTATTAAATATAAATGAAATTAGATTAAAGGAATAATAGCAAATCTATAATAAAATATTCGAAATAAACATTAGAGGAATAAAATAAAGATTAATAATTGATGTAACAAAGATCTATTTATGAAAAATAATTAATCTAATATGGGATAATTAATCCTATATTTTTTAAATTTATACAAAATTTAATTCAAAATAAGATTCCATTTCCTGATATGTTTCAATTTCTTAAAATGGGATTTCATAGATTAGTAATTCATTACAGAATTGAATCTACAAGAAAATTAACTTTAAAGAAAAAGTTCATTCAGTTTGTAAAAGAAAATTATGATTTAACAATGACACAAGATAGATATATAAATGTAGAATTATTAAAGACAATAGATACTGGAAAATATGTGAGAAAAGAGGGACTTGCATGGCCCTATTTATTATATAAATAATGTAAGTTAATTTATGAAAATAAAGAAAGATTTAAAAAGAAACTTTAATAATTAGGAAGTAATAAAGATTTTCAAGAAATTATTCAAGAATATGTTGGCTAATTTGAATCAAACAGCATTAAATTCAAATTATAGTAATATTTATTTGAACTGAATAATTATATAAAATAATTAAATAAATGAATATTATTTTCGAAAAGTAATTTCTTAAGTAAATAAAAGCATAATATGTCTTTGCATCAATAATTAAATGTATCCTTTTTTAGTATCCTTTACAAACAAAAATTTATTATTCTGTATAAATTGTTATATTATTATTTGTAACCATTTTTTTTCATATTTTTTTCATTTAATTTCTTTCTAAAGAGAGTCCTACTTTAATTAGTGTTACAATTAGATATAAAAATATTTATTAAAATAAAAGTATGCTTAATTTATTATTTAAAAGAATGAAATTTAACTTATAATAAGATAGAGAATGATTGATATTGACTTTGATTTATATTTATAAATCATATAAAAAACATTTATAATTTTTGATTCTATTTGCTATCACGATTAGTAATGGTTTCTAATATCGTTATTTCTTTATTATTCTTCTCTTTAAGTTTTACCCATCCGCAAATAAAATGGCCCATAGTATCAAATATATATATGTGGTTATTTTAAAACTCAAATTAATCTTTCTTTATGTATTTGTCCTCCTTTGGATAATATATAAAATATGGTTCATTTTAAAATGGAGTTTCATCCTAAATGATTCTTTCTCTTTCTTAATCCTAAGTCTTTTCAAAAAGGCTTTGATGATATAAACCCACATGTCTGAAAATATAAACATCTTCTAAAGCTAGAGTTTTCATGTAATCACCTAATTCATAATTCGCAATCCATTCTGAACAATACTATTTTATTTTTTAACCATCATTCTACCATCTATTACTAGCATATAAGAATCTAGACATGAAAATGGATTTCATCATCTCTTCTACTTTTTATTTAACCATTTCCATTCCTTTTTCTTTTTCCATCATTTTAGTTAACCCTTATTAGATTCCAAATTCTTTTAGAATTCTAACATTAGCAACGGCTGCATAAGCACAAATATGGGATGGGGCATTATAAGTCTTTATGATTTATTCAAATATAGGTGAAAATTAGTCGTATACTACTATTTATTTTAAAACTAATTTAGTATTTTCATTTATTCTTATGTTGAGAGTTGTTTCTTTATCCAAAGCTCTCATGGCTAATTATTTAATTTATTTTTTTTTATATTTATTTAGGAATTTATCAAATAAAATGAGAGATAAATCTATTATTCAAGATCATTAATAATCTATAACTTTTATTATCTTTCCTATTTTTAATGCTATTTTTATTAGAATTTATACTTATTTATATCAATTAGAATTGCTTTTAATACCTTTTCTCAAAGATTAAATATTTTTAAATTATTATATAAAATAATCAAAAAGTTCAATAAATTTATTAGTATGCTATTGTTTAATCTTATTTATTTGATTGAAATTTATAATATACTTTTTTAACAATATTATAATTTAATATAAAATTAATATGACACGCTCAATTTGTTTTATATTTTGGAATCAATAGTATCCGCCATGTACATTTGTTAGATGTGTATGACATTCAGTTGAATTATTAAATACTTTCATACAAGGTTTATCACTATTGGGTAAAGCTTTCCAACAAATATACTTCTTGCAACTTGAACATGCAACTGACATACATCCTGATATTTTCTAGGCTAAAGATCTGCAAACAGGACAAAATCTTATGTCTTCCTTCTTCATTAACTCTTCCATTATTTTTTAATCACCTGTTTAATATTCCCAACAAGTCATTCCATAATGCATTTACACTTTACATTTCAAACAATATGTAATTTTGCAATTATCACAAAATACTGTGTCTCCCTTTATTCTCAATATATTCGAACATGCAGGATTGAAACAGAATATTAACACTCCTCTCATATCATTAACATATTTATTTATTGATAAATCAACTAATTTTTCATATTTAGCTTAACCTAATATATTTTATATGTCTTCTAATAATATTGAATTAGAGCATAGAGAACATCTAATTGGTAGAGAGTTAATGTCTTTAATTGAATTAGAAAAGTCATAATTTAAACATTCTGCACAAAATCTATGACTACAATTTGTCAAAATATAAGGATGCTTCATTTAATTTAAACAATAACAACACGTATTATCTTAATTCATTGAATGATTTTCAATGTTTTCATCTTTTGATTCGATAAAAGCTTCTATTTATTATATTGCTTCTTCAAGATTCTTTGCTTATCCTGACAATTTCAACTAATTTGTCTTTTTTATAGGAATTACATCTGTTAGTTTGAACTTTTTCTATAAAAAAACTAATCCTTAATAATCGTCTCCTAATAATTTCTTTAATTTTTATGGAGTTAGTCTAACTGTTATTGTTGAATTAGATTCTAGAAATTTCTTAATAATATCTTGTAATTCTTAGAATTGCTCATCCAAACAATAAACTTTTATGATTTTCTTAAATTGATCAAGACTTATAATAACACTTTTTTAAATTTCTAGTTCTTAGAGATATTATTATCCAACATCACCAAATAATATGGTATCCAATTCTCCAAAATTGATTACATAACCATCTATAATATTTTATATAGTATCTCTAACCTTAGAAAAAACTAAATAATTATCAGAAATTAAATGTAATTCAATTTCAGGTCCTGAATTATCAACTTATTCAATTCTGAAAAGATTATTAAATTTCTACTGAATTGATTTTATGTTATTTCTAACAAATTTAATGAAATCTTGTTTCACTTTGTATTGATGTCTGTATTGAGCTTCACAATACAATTTTACTTATTACAATCCTAATTGTATTAATATATTGTTAAAATTAGTCAAAGCAGAATTTACAAAATTTACTGATGGTACACCAAATTTAAGAACTCTTTTATAATCTTTTCTTTAATTTCTTATTCTAAAAAGTTGTTAATGTCTAAATCCTACATGATGATTTCTATTTTCATCTATAAGTAATTACTCTACTTTTGAAAAAACATCATATTTAGGTTCATACAATATAGATTTGTGGATATTAATGGATTTTATCTTTGTACTTAATCTAAATAAATCTAATTCTGTAGTAAATTAATTTAAATTGGATATATGCACAGAATCATTAATAAGTTACATAATCATTTTTTTACCATCCAATATTGTATCATTATATTAATTATAGAATTCTTATGCAGCCATATCATTATTGAATGTTATTTCAGCATTGCCTTTGCAATGATAAATAAACCAAGACAATTTGATAATATAAGGATGAAACCTTTTAACTTAATCTTTTTTTATATATGTAGATGAAACCTTTATGGTGAATCCTTAAAATTCTGTTTCGTCTAAATCATTAATTAATTCTAAAGTAACATCTTTATTTCTTAACTCAATTTAAGCAGTTTAAGTAGTTTTGTATGGAATCAATGTAATTGAGATGATTTAAGAGTAAGGTTCAATCAAACTTCTTATTTCGGCTTCTGTACTTTCTAAACTAAGTTAAGAAATTTCGATGATTGAATTATTAGAATAATAACAATTCTCTATAACTCCTCCATTAGTTATAACAAATCTAATATTGGAATTTTAATATTCGAATTCTTTTACTTATTAACTTATCTAAAGTTTTAGATTAGATATGATAGTGAGTAATTCCTCTTCAACTTGTTTACTATTATCTGAATAGATTACAAGGTTATTTACATTAAATGGCTCTATAATACATTTATATTTTTATTCTAATTTTGCAATCTCTGATTCTTCATCATTCCATAATAAATTCATAACTGCAGTAGAAACATTCTAGATTATATGTTCCTAAACTGAAATTTTTCTAAATTTATTTTCTGCCACAGCTGAATACAAAACTTAATCTTACTTTACTCCTAAGACATATTAGGGAGCATTAATCTTAAAGATCTTCAGTAACGAATGTTTATGCATTTTGAATTCTCTTTGTATAGGAAATAATTATTCTAATTAGTATTCATTATCAGTTTAAAAACCATCCATACTACTGGATTGTTTTTTCAAATTGAGTTAATGCAATCCATCTAATACATCAAGATCAGGAATTTCGTAGAGAAACGAGAAGTATTTTAATTTTGAAATGATTAATAAAGATTTTATCAGATTTATTTTATTATCATTACAAAACTTCTTAATAATACTTGAAATCTTTTCACCTTCGCCTGAATTCAATAACATAATCATCTACATTACTATATTGTACCATGAATGATAATCTCCTTATTTAGTCCAATATTGACTAGCTTTTATATTCAATTATTTTTGTAAATTTTACTTATCAAACACCTACAGTAATTAGCCAGATGTAAATAATGCAGCAATCATTACACCAAATCTTTATAGATGTTTGCCATCTTCTTATTAACTTAAATTACACATTAACTTTTCAAAAATATCACTCTCAATATCTGAATTCGTTGTTTATATGGCTTAAATTGGTAACTGTAAATATTCCTATTCTGAAAAAGCATAGTATATCATAGTTCCTTCACAATTAGATCGAGAGATTTCTCTTACTTACAAATCAGATTGACTTAATAATTAATATGAATATTCCACAGTATTATCATCCCTTTTTTTTATGATTTCTCTTTAATTTGTATGTATTATTAATGTAATGTTATAACTATCTAATTATTAGGGTTCCATTAACAGATAGATAGTATTTGCATAATTGGGTTAATAGATGACTCTATCGAAGAGTTCATTAAATTCATTGTTAATTTTAACTACAACTCTGATCTAATTTTACTCAAATAAAATCCTAAGATATTCAATCTCATTTGAATCCATACAATAAATCAAAATGTCTTTTTCTTCGTTTAATTGTTGTATAACAGTCTGATGGATTAACAATAACTTTTATTCTTAAGTATTATAATCACTTAGAAATCTTCTTTATTCAATTAGTAAAATAGGTGTATCAATTTCAGCCACTTGAAAACCATCAGTCTAAATTTGATTCACTAATGCTGGATTAATAATAAGAATATCATATTCATAATCTACATTGCTTAAGTAAGTGCAATATTTGTAATTTTATTTAGTGTACGATTAGGGAATTAATTTCTCTATATCAACATTGCTGTAATCAACGACAATGGTTTTCTTCTCAAAATTATACCTGTTTACATTATCGTGAAACATTTTTTGTTAAGATGCATATTTTTGTCTCACTTGTCCTTGTCGAGTTAAATACATTAATTATATTCTTTAATAATGGATTTTGAAAAAATAGCTCAAGAAGTTTTTGAATACTAGAATTAATTAAGAATTGATCCGACTATTGCAATTCCACCTTTAGAAGCTAGACTCAAATATTTTAAAGGCAATATTCTTCATATGCCTGGTTAGAAACCTCTGTAATATAAAGAAGGACCTCCTTGTGTATAAGAATGTATGGATTTTTTAAAAGCATAACCACCTCTACCTCCTTTGCAATATGAGAAAGGATTAGAATTATCAGCTCGAGATCATGGATTGGATTTAGGTAATGACCAGTTTACAATTTACTCTTAGGCAAAAATGGAACAACTGGTCATACAGGTACTGATGGATCAAATACATCGAAAAGAATTAGCAGATATGGATTATGGAAACCTGGACCTGCAGGATAAAATATAAGTTATGGCAAATTAACAGGTTAAGAAGGTATAACAATTTTCTATTTAATCAAGTCTTATTATAACTTATTGTTGATGATGGAAAACCTGATAGAGGACATAGACATAATGTTTTTGATAAAGATTACAAATTAGTTGGAGTATATGTTGGAGAACACACTAAATTTAAATATATTGCTGTAATGGATTATTCAAAAAAGTTTACAATGAAAGGTTAAAAAAAGTAATAAAAACTTAAATAAGAATAATAAGAAAATGAAATTGCTGAGGATATTGAAAAAATTAATCTAGAAGAATAAGAACAAGAAGATACAGACTAAAACGTATAAATTAAAGAAGGAAATGTTCAAGGTGAAGATTTTATTGAAACTGGTCCTAACGAATAAACAGATTTCTAATAATAATAATAATAATAATAAGAAGAATAAGAAGAATAAGAAGATGATTAATAATTAGAATAAGATGAATCAAACAAAGATAAATCTACATAAGTTAAAGTGGTTAAACCAGTTGGATGCATAAAAATTGTAAAAAAAATTAAATAAGTCAATCAAAATGGAGTCAAAATGAAATAAATTACTTATGTCTTTAAAATGAAGGATGGAACAGAATAAAAATAAATTATATTAGAATGATTTATTCTTATTAAATTAATTGCCAATATTTTTAAATTTATTTAAATCTTCTTCATACATTAATATTAAAAATAAATAAAAAATGAGAGAAAAGTGGCGAAAGAAGAGAATGCGAAGACTTAAGAGAAAGAGACGTAAGGCACGCAAGTGATTTAAATTATTTGCACATAATCTAGATATATATGTTTCACATCTCTTTTTCACATTATTGTACAACATCCATCATCTCCTTATTACTTGTCTCTCATGGGATTTGCTTTATAATCCTTAATTGTGTAATTTCCATTGAATTCACTTATTCTTAAATGAACTGGTTGGCTCTCCGTGGTTAATTCAAAATGTTTGTTTCTCATTTCTGATATTTGATCATGAAGAGGCACTTATTTAGATTTATTAAATAAAGCAATGAAGTTATGTTGGATGTAACAAATCACTACAATTACATCTTTTATTGCATATTTTCCACTTAATAACTATAATTCTGGGATTTATGATTTCTTCACAAATTCTTCAATTTGATCTTATAAAAACTTATTTTAGTATTTAAATGCATGCGATTAGATCTATTGAGATTCTTTCGTAAAATCAATTTAATCAGCACACTTTTAAGCACTTAATGCAATTGCCAATTATATATTATTATCACATTTATTTGTTAATTAATTTTCTTTTATTACTTTTAACAACGATTTCATTCTATTTTCATATTTTATCATCTTTATCATTGTAAATGAATTATCAATTATGTCATCTAATATCACAAAACTATTTCCCATAGATAACATTTTATAATTATCACCATTATCTTAATTAATTTTATCATTTTACAAATATCCATATGAAATCAAATGATTTAACATCAAATTATAAAATACCAAAGAGTAATTATACTTATTTTAATCATTCTATTGTTTATCTTGATTCCATAATTGAACTTATTTTATAAGATTTTCTTTATTAATTGAATCCCAAATTTTCTATTCTTCAATTGAGCATTCTTAAAATGTTTTGTTATTTAATTATTATTCATAAACTTATGTCTATTATTTTAATTGAATTTCTGACATTTACTTAAATAGAATGTTTAATTGTTTGAGTATTTCATCAGTAGAATCTACTTAAACATGACAGATTGGATTCATTATACAGTTTATCTTTTCATCACATAATTATTGTTATTTTAAAGTTAATTTTTCAAACTCTTGTTTCTATTTATCTAAATTTTATCCATTTGCAATTACTTTTTATATAAGTCCTCCTTTCTTTTCAAATTCTTGATTCAATCTTATTAGATCTTAACAATTATGTACTACGATAGGATTTATTGTTGCTTTATACATTTTCTTATGCATAACAATATCACTCAATTATTACATCAATTCATAAATATCAGCATTTTCTTTAATAATTTGAGCTTTTCCTATAAATGATTAAATACTAAACTTATCAATTTATAATATTTGATCATACAATTTCAAAGCTTCATCTTTTCTATCCAATTACCTCAAACACAAAGCTTTCATTCTCAGAGAATGGACATTCTAATCATCTTTTATCTAATTACATATCTCAATAGATTCTTCATACTTCTTTTGATCATAAAGAATGCTTGCTTTTACTATAAATAAGGGCGGTAGTTATTCGTCAACTAATAAACCTTAATCAATTGTTTTAAATGCTTCATCATACTTTTTTTAGGCTCTTAGAATTTTTGCCTTAGATGCATAAGCAATCACATGCTTATTGCTTATAGATTAATCAAATAATTAAATTGCTTAATCAAATTTATTTAATCTGAATAGAACTTTTCCTCTTTACCAAGTAATAACATAATTATCAGGATCCGATTTTTAAGCATTGTCTAATAATTTTAGGATATCATCCTACCTTTACTCTAAAATAGCTTTATTTATCTTAGCATAAAGACAATTGGGATTAACTTTTAAAGATTCATTAAACCATGTATTAGCTTAGATACTATTTCCTTTCATTATATATGCTTATCCCAACAATACATAATATTAACAACCATGAGTACTTCTCTCTAATTCTTTAATTGCTTTATCAGGCTGATTTAATTGAATAAATATCCATGCTCTATTGGCATAGCATTATTATTTAAATTCATCAATATGATTAATAACCTATTATGATATCTCAAGACATTCCTTAAATTTCATCTAATCTTTTTTAATCAAACTTAAAAAGTATTAACAAGTCCAGTATTAATAATTCTATTCAATGCAATAGTTAAATAATTATTCAGATTATTTCAATTCATTCATATAATACTTACAAATACCATCAAAATATTCCAATTAAACACAGTCTCTTACTTATTTTATTTATTAAATTAATTCAATTGCTCTCAGAATTTCCTTTCCTTTTGGTTTACACGAATATTCTCCCCATGAATATGCAATAGTATTTTCCGAATGGATAATCAAATATTTAATTAAAGTTTATTTAGCGCATATATTATAAGGATCATTTTTTATGAGTTATTCCAATAATAAGATACAATCATATTTTGTATCTTAAGTACCCTTCTCAACTTTGGCATAAAAGCAATTGTTATTTAATTTGAGTGCTTCTTTTAACCATGTATCTGCTTATGCTTTATTTCCCTTTTAAAAATAGAGCCTACTAATTAAAACATAATTCTAAGGATTTGATTAAACATATTCCAATTCTTTTAAAGCTTAATCTAACTCGTTTAATTCAATATACATGACTACTCTCCAGAAATGGCAATCATCTTTTAACTATCCTGTCACTTCTTAACTTAATTTCTTAAACTCAAGAACTGCTTCTTTATATTTAAATTGATCTTTATGAATTAAGGCTGTGTAAAATTTTGAATCAATAGTTCTATAATTATTTTATATACATTTTTCGAAAATATTTAAAGCCTCAAGGTTCTTGTAATTAAAGTAATAGATTAATGCTTACAAATAACTGGTTGAATTGCATTTGGGTAATTTAATAACTTAATCAATTAAGTTAATCATAAATTCTCCTCTAGGTCTGCATGCATATTCACCCATAGATTTATTGACTTAAGTACTTCCTTTGATTATTAAAGTATTAATATGCTCTCTAATCAATTTGAAGTTAGTAGGATCTTTATCTAAAAATTATGTTATAACTTTAATTTATTGATCAATATTATCATTTTTAGCCTGATTTATTTATGCATAATAACAATTTTAATTAATTTTCAAGGCTTCTTTCATCCATTATTATCCTTACTATTATTAATTTAATTTGAAATAACAATCTGACAATAAAGCATAGCAATAACTACTTTCTCCTACATGTTCTAATGCTTTAATTGCTTTTTAATATTGGTTTAAGTTGATATAACATTCAGCTGTGACTTATAATTTGTGTTTCTAATCATCTTTATTCTCTAAATCCCCTAGAGAATTGAATACTTTGAGTGCCTCCTCAAATTCTAACAGCTCCAATTGTCGAAGTCCAAAATAGAACTTCTATTCATCTTAAGTTCCTAATTTTACATCTTTATCTAAATAGTAATCTAAGATAGTTTCTACTAAGTCTTTCTCTTAACCTTGAAGTTCATTCAACATGTTTTGAACCTTCTAGAGCAAATCTGAATTAATTTTAGATATGCACGATCCCATAGGTATTGGGTTCTTCATTTAGTAAATTTTGAGAAGAGTCTTGCATTCAATCAGTTTGTTTGGTTTGGAGTTTAATTGTTGAAGGACTTGTTCATAATTCCCTAATTTATAAGATTCTACAGGCGAATCCATTAAAATTTTAATAATGAGTATTTAACATATGGGGTATAGTATTTAAATAATAAAAATTGTATTGTTTATCAGAAGGGGGTCAGAATGGCAAATAATGACTATTTCCAAAAATAAAATTATCATGAAAATTATGATATATAGGTCGAATTGTCTCAAGCTGACCCTTTGGCAAACTAAGATTTAATTCTTTTTTAATCTTTAAAGAATTTATTAGCCATTTATTTATTTTTAATTTAATTTTAATGTACACTATACTAACATTCTTTTAATTTATTTAGAATATTATTCGGGTGTTTAAATCTAATCAATTCAGGTAAATCATAAAAATAAAGACATTATATTATTAATATGAAGTTTATACTAAAAATAGATCTAATATCAATTTAAGTCATTTAACCTGTTAATAACTTCTAAAATTCAGACATGCTCCATTTAAAGCTCAACCGATTTAGAAATAATATGAGTCAATTGCTTTAAGTTTATTTTTTTTATTATTATTATTGAAATATAAGTTGCAATTAAATTACTCGTAGAATTTATTTTCTGCAAACTTTAGATACTCAATCAATAAATCTAAACTTTTTAAAATTTCGACAAAATTATCTCTAAAAAAAGGTATAGAGCAATCTAACTATGGACTTCATATTATAAATTTAAAAAAAAGTTTCAATAGTAGAGTAGTATTAAATCTAAATAGTTTAGTTATTAGAATAATAACTTAGATTTAAATAGAACCAAGTTAGTCAGGAATTTAAATTAAATAAAAGTAACTCATGTAAATATATTATTTTACTTTTGATTTTAAAATAATAATCACTATTATCTCACTTAAATTAAAATTGTATGTGGCCTAACAACTGAAAGAATTAATTAATAAAGGTACTCTTAGAATAATGGAATAAATTACTGGTATTATTTCTTAAATATATATATTTTATCGAAATATATTCAACCATTTTCTTCTTTAGTAGAACACCAAATATATTTGGAAAATAAATGATATTTCAAACAAAAATTAATAATGTGAATATTAAATTAGAATTAGTTGAACAATATGTTCTTAAGAATAGAAATATAAATAAATTTATTTCCTGATTGATTAATTTGACTTATTCTAAATATATAATTAATAGCTTGTATAATTCTTAAATTATTATTATTAGATTTATAGATGCTAGAAATTGGAAATACTCTTTATTTAACATTATTGATTATTATATCAAGTTTATCATTGATTGGATGCTTAGTTTTATTAGTTGATTACTACTATTAAAGATAAAATGCTAATCTAGCTACAAGATTATTAGCAATTTTATCTATAAGTGATGCAGTTTATGTTATAGCTGTGACCTTTAATCCTATCCCATGTATTTTATCAAATATAAATTAGAGACTGAAGATGCTTTTTGTGTAGTTTAGGCTGTATTCAAATAATTCTCAAGTCTCTCTATTTTTATAGTTAATTTTTTCTTTTGCTTGACTACATATCTAACTATAGTGAAAAATGTTGATGTAACAGTTGATAATTATGAAAAATATAAAAGGAATTTAAAAGTTTTTTCTATTTTGTTTCCTTTTTTGATTGCTCTTATTCCACTTACTTATGATGGATATGGAATATAATATTATGCATGCGCTTTTAAAACTCAAAGTTCTTATTGGTTAGGAGAATTGTTGTTGTTCTATATCCCTTTTGGATTCCTTTTTGCAACAAGCATTGTTTTCCTTATTAAAATATAAAACTTTCTCACAGAAATTTAGTAAAGTAAATTAGATTATGATGAGTATATAATTAATAGGAGAACATTAATGTCACAAAATAGTCAAATAACTGCAGGGGAATAATATACGAAATTCCTATTATATTATACTCTTATTCATTTTATTTGCTGGGTTCCAATTATTGTGAGTTAGATATTAAATATATTATTAATCAAAGATTTTTTGTGGTTCGAAGGATTAAGTTATATATTTGCATGCTCCTAAGGATTTTTGGATTGTTTTATATTTTTAATTAGTAAAAAGATTTCCTCAAAAACTTAAAATTTTGAGAAGAACAATAGTTTTTAATCTGCTGATCCATAAGATATATATAGAGGTTCAGCAGTATATAATTCAAGTTTATGATTTATTTTATTGATGTTGTAAATTAATTATGTAATCAACATTAAGAATTTTAATCTAAAAATATTATTTCAAAAATTTATCCTTTTATTTTTAATCCTGATTATTAGAGTAGTAACTAATCAATTTGGTGAATCATTTAATCTACGAGAACCATTTATGATATTTCTTAAAAATTGCCATCAAAATCAATCGTCGTTAAGCTAACTCCATATCAATTCAGGGGCTAAAGATTTTTGAATTTTTAAAGATTATTGATTATCACATTAAATAAAATGTATAAATATATGGATACTTTTACATAGAACACTTTTAGTTTCCCATTTTGGAGCAATTTTTAATACGAGAATATATGATAATAACAATTTTTGTTTTAATTAAATCTAATAGATTAACATTTTTAATTAATTCCAATACTGATATTCCTAAATAATGTTATTAAAACATTTAATTTAACAAAATTTATAATTTCTATATTAATTATATATAAATTCAGTTTCAATGAATAAGTATGAAGTTAAAGGAGTTGTAGGAGAGGGAGCTTATGGAATAGTGTTAAAATGCGAAAATAAAGAAAATAATCAGATCGGTAGACAGGTTTTTTTATAATTAGTGGCAATAAAGAAGTTCAAAGAAACAGA